>JBAIZL010000002.1:363194081-363801581 GCA_036971475.1 Prosapia bicincta | reverse complement strand
CATTACAAATAAATGTAAATGAAGTAATTATATTGTTTCACTATCTTTATGTTTGTAAATTAAATTATGATGTGTTTTAAATTTTGTTTATTTTATCCACTAAAGTTACTAGTTATTATTAACTAAGTTAATAAACACTATTATTATTATTATACAAACTATCTTCTAAGCCGATAACAGTATTATCATATGTCTTTATATTATTAATTTTTGTATCATTAAAAAAAATACTGTAAAAATATTTCAGATAGTAGGCCTATACTTGACAAAGGGTTCCGATTGCTAGGAAATCTTCCTGTTTGCAAAATTTATCATTGTAAAAAAAGTAATTTTGATTTAATATTATTTTTGTTGTATTGATAATTTCTAATGTGATTTCCCATAAATCGTCTATAATTTTATAATAAAAAAATAATTCAATTTCCTTACATTTATCTAAAAGTTTTGAACTACAGATTAGAATTAGAGCTAATAGTTTTGCAAAATGTTCAAGGAATAGAATGAAAATATCAGATTGTGTACATTGGATGTAAACAATAATTTTATAATAAACAATGGTACATATTTTTCATATTTAACACTACAAATAACAAATTAATTAATAACAATTTAAAACATGTTCAACTAAAATCATAATTTATACATTTCTTATTCAATATTTAAAATTTATTTTTTGTATATTAAAAAAAATATTTATTAGATGTTTACTAAACACACATTTTTTTAACAATTTTAATTAAAATCAGTTGTTTAAACGTATATTACTAATTTATATATAACGTTATACTCATAATGAATGTTTCCCTTTCAAAATTTGCATTAAAAATACATACTTGTATCATATCCTGATGGAATTTATACTGACGCTAATAACCTGGCGAAAATTGTATCTTTATGTGCATCTACGTTGCCATTTTAAAAGTGTATATTTAATAGCAATTTAACAAATTTAATACGTCAATGTAAAATAACAAGTCAAACATAAATAATATTTAATTCATTTATATATTCGATATCTTAATACATTTATCAAACAAAGAAAAATTACATTACTTTAAACTTAAACATAGGCTGTGATTTAAAGTCTGCCCTCTGAAGCACAGATTTATTTCGGATTTGGATGATTTTGGACGGAGATGTTTGTAAACTGGTAAAATATTAGTATTGTGTATTATTTAATTATTGTTTTACTTATTACTGTATCGTTTTACATAAATAAACCAGTATTGCCTTTCAGGGCAGGCAATCTGCATATACATATAGACTCGCCCCCTCGTAGCTTATACAGTTCCTGCCAAGGGTTCCACCGCCTGGCTGTATCATTGGGTGCCTTCTACGAATATCTCCGGAACATGGCAACCCGATTGACAACTGCGGGGATGTTGATCGTGAGGCCGACAGAATACAGGCAGCCCTCTTACATGCAGCCAAGGCCAGCTCCAACACCACTGTACGCGGTGGTGCAAAGACTGAGCTTCCATCCTATATTCAAGTACAGCTGGTGAAGAAACGCCGACTGCGCCGTAAATGGCACTTCACCCGCGCGCCCTCAGTTAAGAGGGAACTAAATGCCCAGACTCAACTAGTCAAGATCTTACTAGAATTACACGCAGAAGAGGAATGGTTCAAATTCCTCTCCTCCGTAAACACAGAGAATGGTTCTCTGTGGAAATTAAATCGCCAGCTCTTAGCTACAAAATCGCCACGCAAACCACTCCTTGGTCAGCAGGGTCTGGCTTACTCCTCGGAGGATAAGGCCGAAACGTTCGCTGATTCCTTAGAAGACCAGTTCACACCAAATGCACACATCTACGACACCGAACATGTTGAACATGTTAGGGACTATCTCGAAAACTATCTAAACGGTCCACTCGGCAGACTACCAGACCTGATCACCAGTGATCAGGTGGCGCAAACCATATCAAACCTCAACCCCCGCAGAGCCCCTGGATTGGATGGCATATCCAACCACGCACTCAAGATAGTCCCTCTCCCCATGATGATGTCTATCACCAATCTCTTCAACGGAATCATGCGAACACGCCACTACCCTATTTCATGGAAGGGAGAAAAAGTAGTCCTGTTGTTAAACGCTTTGTTAAACAAAGCAAAAGCTCTCTTCTTCAAAAAAAAAACTACAGGATTATATCACTCCTACCCAACCTCTCAAAGGTCTTTGAGAGGCTACTCAACGATAGGCTGCTACAATACATAGCCCCTACTATACGCAGTGAGCAATACGGCTTCCGCAATGGCCATTCCACAACCCTGCAATTAACCAACGTGTTTAACTTCCTCGCAGATGGCTTCAACACCAAAAGTCACAACATCGCTGTATTCCTGGATATCAGCAAATCGTTTGACAGGGTATGGCACGAGGGCCTCCTGTACAAACTGGCTAACAGTCCCGTACCTCCATGCTATGTACACCTCATTCATTCGTAACTCAACAACAGTTGGTTCCAGGGGTCCGTCGAAAGTACTCTTTCCACGCGACGTCCGATCGAGGCTGGAGTGCCTCAAAGCTCAGTTCTGGAGCCGTTATTGTATCTTGTATACACCAATGACGTCCCCCTATACCCATCTGTCTGACTGCGACTCTTTGCTGACGACTCCATGCTTCAGTATCGCACTCTTAATATTAATTTTGGAGTTCGATACATGCAGAGACAACTAGACCTTCTCCAACCGTGGCTTCGGAAGTGGAGAATCGCAGTCAACACGGACAAAACCGAAGCCGTTTGTTTCAGTAACAAACGAGCTTGTCCTGTCGCAACACTCTTTCTCAACAACAGCCCCATAGCATGGAAAACCACAGTACAGTATCTAGGGGTGACGCTTGAAAACAAGCTCACCTTTCAGCTCTATCTCCGACGTGCCATCGGAAAGGCTATTGGCGCCCGTCAAAAGCTTTTCCCTGTCATCCGTGGAGCTTGGAACCCTATCCCAATGTCCGTCAGGATGATGGTGTACAAAACGTACATCAGACCCATCATCACCTACGCAGCCCCCCGCTTGGTACTCTTTTCTGACCGATGCATCAAAAAGGAACTACACTCTTTCCAAAACGCCACGCTCACACTAATCACTAACTCCCCGTGGTATGTGAAAAACACGGTAATAGCCGCGGGACTTGACGTCCCATCCCTAGATGATTTCATTATACAACTAACTACGTCACTTAGAGATCGAGCAGAACGCTCCTCCCATCCGCATCTGTCGGCAATAGTCTACGAGCTCCCATGAAGTTCGAAAATCTAAAATCCTCACCTCACTAAAATCCAAGCCAAAACCAATCAGTCCAATCAACAGCAAAGCAAATCATACAAAGTTCAAATCACCAAACAACCACGTACAAAATTTACATGTAAATGACCTCACGAATGCCTATAAAGCAATTAGTCAATCAAAATTCTCAGAAAAACTACTATAAAGTGAATATAATACTAATCACACTGCTGTAAATGAGATTTCATAAAAGGCATATCACAGGAGCTAAACATGACAGTTCCGCCAAACAAGCCAAGGTGTGTCATTGGGTGTAGATGGCCATCAGTACTTCTTTGTCACTACTGGTCATCCACACCTCTAAAAAAAACACAAAAAAAACACATCATTTCACGGTGACGTCTCGTCGCTTCCTCTCTTCCTGTTTTTTTCAAAAATCCAGAATCCCAGCGACTCTACTGGTCCTCTCTTAGGTAATCTGCCACTTATTTGCTCCCTTTATCTTAAGTTACCAGAGACGAAATAAAAAGCTACAAAAATAGGTCGTGGAACTCGGGGGAAGGGCGACAGAAGTGAATACTTTTAAGCAAAATCTACAGAAATTTTGAATTTAGGAATAAATTTATTTGGCGAAGTTATGAGTTAAAGCTAAAGAGACACTATAGATGCAGAAATGTTTATCCAAGGCGAGAGCAAGCATTATCACTTGGAGAGTTTGTGTGGTATTTCTTGAAGTGTTTCTTATAAATTACCCTTTTGGTGTCACTTGGCAAAAAACCACTATTTACTCATATTTTTACACTAGATCTGTGCATTTTTCAATGTCGTGAGCCACGGACAATGCATTGACCTAATGTGGAACGCGTCTTGTGCAAAATATCAGTAAGTAATGCTTTTTGCCTAGTGATTCCAAACGAGAGCTCATCCGTTTAGCTTACATACACTGGCAACCTCATCTTCCTTTCCCTGCATAAAATATATTTTAAATTCTTATATAACCGTTACGCCATTGTTTTCTACCAGGATTTTAAAATCCAAAATTACTCTAGCCTCAATTTGTGAACAAATTCCCCTTATTCCCCTGTGCCCTTCATATTACTTATCCTATTCGGTAATATTTAAAAACAAAGGTAAACAAATATTTATTACAAACAATTCTGATTATTACAATGTAAATATTAGTGTAACAATATAACATATTATTTTATAGATAAGTGGTGCTAATATAAAATGTTTTTATATGTTAGGTTTCTCTTATTCAAATTAAAAATAGAAATGGGATGGATGCGATCAAACACTGCTAAAAACATTTTAATATTATTTTCAAAATAAATGTTGTTATAGAATTGAACTTCTCCGTGATTAAAAACAATGACATAATGAGGTCATCAACACAGTCTGGAATTAGTGAAAAAATATGCAAGTCTAAAACATTAGTTTGTGTGTGTGTGTGTACGCGCGTGTGTGTTTGTATGTATGTTTGTGCGTCTCGCGCGCGCGTGTGTGTGTGTGCTTGCATGCATTAGTGTGTGCTTGTGAGAGCGTGTGCGTGTTTGTTGTATGTCTGTGCGGATAATTGTGAGGGTGTGCTTACATGCACGGGTGTCTGCTCGCGTGCGAGTGTGTTTGTGAGTGTGTGTGTGTGTGTGTGTGTGTGTGTGTGTGTGTGTGTGTGTGTGGGCGTGGGTAGGTGGTAGGTTACGTGCGTGTGCATGCGTACGTGTGTGATTCGGTGTATAGAATAATATATATATATATATATATATATATATATATATATATATATATATTAATTAATTTCGTTATAATATATATATATATATATATATATATATATATATATATATATATATATATAGATATGATAACGAAATTAATTAAGTTAAGAAGGCTGTTGGTAAAATTATTTGAATTTGTGAAATATCCCTAGCTAGCGCTAGTCTATTGTCACATCTATCGGCCGAAATAAGTTACTGCCGAAAAATAATTCGAAAGGGGTTCATTATAAGTAATCCAAGACGTGCCTCGCTCATGGGAGAGAAGCTGTACCTAGACATCCACGGACCAGGGAGATTTATGACTAGGAATCCCTGAGAATACAGAAAAATACACGCACCTGTGGGAAAGTTCAACAAATTCCCACGAAGCCAAAAAAGGAAAGTGCGGGAAGTGTCAAAATTTCATAGGCTAGCCACAGTTTGAGCGCCATAAGGGAGCCAATCAAATTTGACGAGTGGATGAAACCCATACGAATACCAACCAAGAGAAACAGGAGGAAGTCAGTCAATCTTCAGTACTCGAAAGGGTCAAGTGGTAGGACTCGAGGAGTCATAATGCAGGACTCGAGGGAGAAGTAATGTTCAGTTTTTAGTAAGAAATATCAAATTCGAACAAAGTAACGATTATTAAAGAAAGTGAAGTATAAAGAGGGAGATTAAAGTGTAGCAAGTGAGATTAAAATAAGGGAGTGATTAATAAAGTCAGTTACGGAGTAGAAGCATTTCGAGATATTAAGAAAAGTGAGATTGATAGGAAAATATTAATAAGTGAATTTGTGTCAAGGGAAGTGAAGCAAGGAACCACGCAAGTAATACGTAATAATTTATTTTCATTATAAAACCAATTCTTTAAAACCAAAACATTTAAGAACATTTAAACTTTTATAAATTCCTTAAAAAGTCATAGTTAACTGAAATATAAAATTTATCAAACCAAGTGCAGTAACTTCTACACGCCCTTAGATAGATAAAGAAAGTAAATTTAGAAAAGTTAAAAAAAAATCTATAGTAAAATAAGAGTCTTGATGCCTACCGGCAATATTAGAGTTAGTAAAAGCATTATATGAACTACCTGTAAATGCAATATTGATCTCAGGATAAAATAAATCTGTAATTATAAAAGCAAGTAGCTGGATTATTAATTTAATTTCCTAAGAGTAAAAATTATCCTGTAGAGAAGCATATAAGTGAAGGTACGTTATATAACAATTGTCGCCCAACGTGGATGGCAAAGGTTCGTTATATAAAAATGTAGCCCATCGTGGATGGCTATGTTACGTTATAATATATATAAGAATGTATTTGTATAATATATAATATTATGAAGCATGTGAGAGAGTTTTAATTAAAAGTCGGAATTAATAAACATAACTCATTATCATTATATTGAAATAATTGTAGAACGAATTATTGAAATATAAGTTAATATATAATATTAACTTATAAAAAATATTCAATAACAACAGTTTAACATATTAATAAACAATAAATGAAGTAACATTACCTACCTGTTAAAACAGCTGTTCTACAATAACACCTGCAAGATTATATTCCCAAAGTTTAAGGTAAAATGATTCCAAATTGTATTTTAAAAACTGAAGCAATATTTAAGAAAAGCTTTAAAAAAATAAGATAGTTTCTGTTTCCTTAACAACTGTTAGACTAATAATTTAAACTAAAAATTAACACGTGTGTGAGAACGATTTAACTGGAGACAATGCCAGAATAAGATACAAATTAATAAAACACTGCAGGTAAATATATTTCCATTTACGTGGTATAGCATGATTCAGGCGGATTAATGTGTAACTAGAAGAAGGAGGTAAATGCACACAGATACTACAAGTTGCGCTTATATCAGTTATTTTTAAAAAAATAATATTTTCAATTAATCTAATATAATATGGTCTCTTACAGAAATACCGTGGAAAATTTACAGTGGAAAACATTTCTGAAAATAAAATCATGTAGTAATATATTAAACTTAATTCAAGCATTTTGGAAACTTCTGTGAAATTTACAGTATCAAAACCAAACTCTCACAGACTAGTTGGAACGACTCTTGGTACAGTAGTGAACGGGTAAAGGACATTACTAAATCAAATGTATTATTAATACAACATTTATTGATAGAAAAAATAATACATTTTGGAAATGCTTTGCTATTGAGCAGCTAAGCGTAAAGCATTATAAAGGCTAAACACGAATATCTAATCTGCTCAGTATGCAACACTATAAATAAATTTTAATATTATTTTCAAAAATAATTGTTGTTATAGAATTCTCCGTAATTAAAACCAATGACATAATGAGGTCATCAACACAGTCTCAAAGTAGTGAAAAAAGATGCACTTCGAGCCTGAAATAATAGTTAGTGTGGTGTGTGTGTATGTGTGTGTGTGTGTGTGTGTGTGTGTGTGTGTGTGTGTGTGTGTGTGTGTGTGTGTGTGTGTGTGCGTGTGTGTGTGTGTGTGTGTGTGTGTGTGTGCGTGTGGTGTGTTGTGTGTGTGTGTGCGTGCAGTGTGTGTGTGTGTGTGTGTGTGTGTGTGTGTGTGTGTGTGTGTGTGTGTGTGTGTGTGTGTTCGTGCGGTGTGTTGTGTGTGTGCGTGCGGTGTGTGTGTGTGTGTTTTAGTGGCGTTAGTGATAGTGGTGTATTGTTAGACTGGGGTACAACAAGAAACGCCTAAACTCTCTTATAGGTGCAGCTAGTCTTCACACCCAGAGGGTACGTATACACATTGTAAAGGTATTAATACAACCACTTTGTCTATTACATCAGTTATCTTCAGCAAAACGAGGTCGAGCAACATTGGGTGTGCTTAGTACTTGGATGGGTGACCGCTATTTACATATATTTATTGAGTTTTATCCACAATAATTTGTACTTCATAATGTGTACTCTACGAAATTCGACCTAGGAAGTGTAAGAAATGAATAATACAGGATTAAATAAAGAGTTAGGTAGTAATTGTTGTATGAAACACTGATGAATTAATTAAAAAATAGGCTAGAGAAGAAAATTAGGGGTTAAATGTTTAGTAGGAGAAATAGTTTAAAAAAGAGTTAAGAAAAGAAAACAGGGGTAAATAGTAGTAAGAAAATAGAAGGAAACACACCAATGGATGCAAACACACGGAACACACGCACGACATCCAGCGACACTAAAAACAGAAGAAGGAATATGTAAGGAAATATATTCATAGTCTAAGTAGAAGGAGTAGGATAGGATTATAAAAAGAAAAAAAAGGAAGAAATAGAGTAAAACAGAGATTATGGCATCATCAAAGCAGCAGGAGAAGAGTGATATAGAGAAGTTGATGGAGTGGTTGAGGGAAGAGAGAGAACAGGAGCGAAAGGAGAGAGAAGAAGAGAGAGAGCAAGAGCGAAAGGAAAGAGAAGCAATGAGGGAAAAGAAAGAAGAGAGAGAGCAAGAGCAAAAGGAGAGAGCAGCAGAGAGGGATAAAGAAAGAAAAGAGAGAGAGCAAGAACGAAAGGAAAGAGAAGCAGAGTGGGAACAAAAGAAAATGAAATGGCAAAGAGAAAAAGAAGAAAGAGAGCAAGAATGGAGTAAGGAAGTAGTAAAGAAAGAACAAGAGGAAATAAGAAACGTCAGGCAACCAGGAGCAACCGTCTGCTGGGTGAAACCGAGAGTGTGGGCCTACCATCAGATAGTGGGAACCCGAGAGATCGAGTTCTTCGGGAAGGAAAAGGAAGATCCAGTTGAATTCATAAAAAAGATGGAAGAGCTTTTCGAAGAAATCGACCCCATGCTCGAGGAGGAGACCAAGCTTCAAATGATTGTAAGGAATCTACAGAGAACAGCCAAAGCTTGGTGGGTGGGAGTGCAACGGCTAGAAGACCAGTACGAGGAATTTAAGAGCAAGTTTCTTAACATGTACTGGGGATTTGCTGCGCAAGAGAAAATAAGGCGGCAGTTAGACACTAGGAAGTATAACGAGATGGGACCATACAAAAGGTCTGACTACTTCGTGGTGATGGTTAACAAGGTCAGTAACCTGGATCCACCAATACCTGAGAGGTACTTGGTGAGCAAAGTAATGGCACATTTCGAAAGGGAAATTAGCAGTGCTAGCATAGGAGTTTATCGGGAGTCCGTGGCATACGCCATTGAATTCTTGGACAACTTTGAAACCGAGACCCGGAACATAGAAATAAAAAAAAGTATTGGTAGTATGAGGGAGAATAAAAGAATAGTAGAGGAAAAAGAGAGGCAAAAAGGAGTTACGTCTGACAGAGGAGCGAGCAAGAACGTGCTGGAAGGTAGAGGCAAAAGAGTACAGAAAGGAACAAGGGTGATGGGTGGGGCAGAGCCCAAAGACGCTGTAGAACAGCTACCCAATAAAAATAGAGGAGAAAAGGAAGAAATTGAGAGAAAAAGGAGGCAGCAGGAAGCTGCGAAACAATGAGGCCCGACGAGTTACAGTAACCTAGCCAAGATCCCGGAAGGAAACGAACATGCATGCAATCTCGAGGAAACTCAAAACCAGGAAAGTAAAGAAAGACCAAAACAAGACTATCCAAACAGCTCACATGCTTTTTCTGAGAGGTCGGAAGAAGATCAAAGGATAATACAAGACCATCCAAGTGAGTTAAGAAATAAAAGCAATAGAGCGCAAATCGACAAGGTGGGATGGATTGGCATAAGCGAAGAAGAGGGGCTTGTGCTGGCGCCAGCCGAACACCAGGCTGACGTCGTTACCCCTACCGAGAACCCAGAGGTGCCGAGTCTCGAGGGGGATTGGGACATGGTTCCCAGGCTGTGAGTAACCTCAACACAGAACTGGCTAGCAAGAGTTTGGGCAAGGAGTCCCAAGAGGAAGAGAGAGAACAAAGAGGTAGATAAAAGGAAAAAAAGGGAGAAACAGATAGCCAAAAGGCAAAAATGGCAGTGACAGTAGAAAGGAAGGAGGAAGGAGAACCAGAAGGCGAAGTGAGCAGGAACGTGCTGGAGGGGATGAGCAAGGGAGGTCATTTGGAAGGAACAAGGGCGGAAGGAAGGGCAGAGCCCAAAAAAGCAGTAGATCAGAATAAAAGGAGTAAAGGACAAAAGGGAGAAAATAGAAAGAAAGTACAAAGAGAGTACGGAGAGAAGAAGCAGCAGGAAGCTGCAAAGCAAAGTGGCCCAAATTGTTCCTATGACCAAGCAGAAATCCCGGAAGGAAACGGGAATGTGAGCGAGCCAGAAGGAACCCAAAAACTGAAAGGATTAAAGGAAGAGAAAGGAAAAAGTAATAACGAAAAAACAAAAAGGAACAAGAGGCATAAGTACAAAATTAAAAACAGGAAGTTAGTGGTAGACTGGAAGAGTAGGGTGAAGCGCAAAAAAACGCATAGAGGATGGAAAATACAAGCAGCTGAAACCACTTCACGAGCATCGAGTATACAACCTACTTACGTTACAGCCAAAGGAAGAAGTAAAAACAATTCTGACAAAAGATCAGGAGGGAAAACTAAAACGATTAGTGGAAGAATATGAAGATGTTTTTAGTGAGACCCCAGGGAGGTCAAATAAATACAAACATAAATTAAAAATATATGAGGACAAGCCTTTCGTAAAGAGGAGTTATCCGATCCCGATAAACTACAGGAAGAAGGTCCAACAGGAAATCGACGTTATGCTGGCCAACGACATCATCGAGAGGTCAAGGACACCATACATCAACCCGATGGTAATGGTCCTCAAACCAGACAAATCCATCAGACTATGTCTAGACGCTAGAAGGCTGAATGATATCACAGTACCGGACTACGAAAGTGCGCCTGCTATTGACGAAATACTGAGGAAGGGAAGAATGTAAGAGATACATTTCCAAGATAGATCTCACGTCTAGCTTTTGGCAGATACCCCTGACACATGACTCCAAGAAGTATACGGGGTTCCTTTTTAACAACAAAGTATACAACTTCAAAGTAGTGCCTTTCGGCCTTCAAAACTCCCTGGCGGCTTTGGTCAGAACAGTGGATTTTACTCTAGGACAGGAACTGGAGGAAAACATACTAGCATACGTTGATGACCTGCTATGCTTATCTGAGACGTTCGAAGAACACCTCGAACATTTAAGAACAATCTTCACCAAATTCAGAGAAGGGAACTTGACGATAAATCCCAAGAAAACATTTTTCTGCCAGGAGGAGGTGAAATTCCTAGGATATAAATTTACTCAAGAAGGGGTACGAACAGACCCGGAAAAGCTACAGGCAATACATGATTTACCAGTACCTAAGAATAAAAAGCAGCTACAGTCTTTCTTAGGATTCGTAAATTATTATGCTCGCTTCACGAGCAAGTATTCACAAGAAACTTCACCTCTGTTGAAACTCCTACGCAAGCAACAACCCTGGATTTGGGACTCAGGCATGCAAGCGGCTTTCGATCGTGTCAAAGGATTATTTCTCGAAGCCGTAACAATTACACACCCAAGGGTAGGGCAGGAAGTGTATTTACAAACGGATGCAAGCCACACTGCGATAGCAAGTCAGCTATACCAGAGAGATGATAACGGCGAATTGAGGGTTATTGGTTTTGTCAGTAGGTCTTAAAGAAGGCTGAGTTGGCCTATAGCGTTTGTGAGAAAGAATTGTTGGCGATTGTACATGGCCTAAAAAAGTTCCGGCCCTTGATTCTAGGAGCTCCGTTGGTCATCATAACGGACAACAAAGCTTTACAATTCCCTAACACCTGTAACTTCACAAACTCTAGGATAACGAGATGGACACTGGCGATACAAGAATACCAACCCTCCGTTATACACTGCCCCGGCAAACAGAATGTGCCTTGCGACACGGTCAGCCGTATGTATAATACCAAGGAAGGGATCGGGAAACTTCGAAATGAACAGGCGGTTATCAGGTTGAACGAATTAAAAAGCGAAAGACCCTTAAGGCAAATTATTTATCATTAAAGGATGGACAAAGGGAACAGATAAATTTAAATTATATAATAGAAAATATGCAGAGGTACCCTAGATATGGAATAATAGATGGATATTTGTGCTTAAGAGTGAGGGCAAAAAATAAAATAGTGATTCCAGAAGGGAATATAGAGCCACTCGTAAATGAGGTACATCAAGTGTACTTACACGTTGGACGAAATAAATTGGCAAAAATGCTAGGTCGGAGCTTCTATATAAAGAATATGTACCAAAGGGTTATGGAAGTGATAAGGAGGTAAGATATGTCAATACGCCAAGCATACTAACAGGTATTCACAAGCATTAACAAGACCAATCCTTACACAACAACCAGGGGAAATGGTTGCCGCAGACTTCTTAGGGCCCCTACCCAGGAGTATAGGAGGGGCGAGACACGTACTAGTGATCCTTGACGTGTTCTCAAAGTTCCTAAAATTATACGCTGTGAAAAGCCCGAACTCCAAAACCTCTATTGATCGCATGACTGAGTATTTTAATACAGTGGGAAAACCGACTAAAATCCTTACCGATTTCGGCGCGACATTTACCTCTAAACAGTGGAAAGCGTGGATCGAGGCAGTAGGAGTGCGACACATTCTTATCCCTGTTCGGCATCCCCAGGTAAATTTAGCCGAGCGTATAAATCGAGATTTGGGAAGGAATTTACGGACATACTGTAGCAATGCACAATCCTCATGGCAAAAATACTTGCAATACATAGAAAAAAATCATAACCAAATGCCACACGAGATCACAGGCTACACGCCGGCAATGGTCCACTGGGGAGTGGAAACAAACTATCTATGGGAAGGATATATCCCTGAGGATTGTAGGAATGCGATAGTGGAGACTAGGAGGGAGATGCTTCAGAAGGTATTTCAGCGTATTAGGACAAAGGGAAATAGCAGAGCGGCAAGGACAAATCGAACCTGTAAGGAGACGCACTTTCAAGTCAACGACCTAGTATTAATCACAAGGCATAACCGATCAAATGTGCAACGTAAAGAGACAGAGAAGTTATTATTGATTTATGAAGGCCCGTTTAAAGTAACAAGGAGACTAGGGCGTAAGACCTATGAAGTGGCAAATATTATAACAAATAAAGTAAGAGGAAGATACGACATTAAGGATATAAAATTATACGTAGAGTAATAATAAATAAAAAACCTGATAGCTTACCTGACGTCTAGATTAAAAATGTGAGTTGCCTTAGTGCAACAAATAGTTGTCCCAAGTAGTATATAGTAGGAGCACTGACTCAGGCAAAACCGATAAGGAAATAACTCTAGTACACAAGGTGACAGCTGTGTGGATTTACTGACTAATGCGTAAGCAAGTTACGCAGAACGCCAGCTGATAAAGGACAGCGCCCCAGAGTGAGAGGGGAATAACCCGAACAGCGTTCACCACTTAAGATAAGGAGCGTAAGTAGATAACAGCAGGTATAGATCTTAAGAAGTTGGTTAGATATTTTGAATTGTCATTAAGGGGAATGTAGAATATTTATAGTGTATAAAAAATAAAGCCACTGATAGAGGGAATAAATGTAGGGTGAAGTAAGGAATGTAAAGTTTAAGATAAAGAAATTTAAAATTTTGAAACTATAGAGTAAAGAAGCAAAGAGAAAGCAAAGTCAGATATAGTGTGTAGAGCCTGTGAATGTGAAGTGAGAATTGTGAAAAATAAATAAATACATAAACTAAAAATTGTACAGTAAGGGTAAGAAGTTTTAGGTTGTACTTACTAATGTTGTAAAGTGTTTCAGTGATACGAGTTGGAAGAGGACCTTGAACAAGTAGATCGATAAGTAAGGTAGTATTTAGAATTAGCTAGCACCCACAAATAAACTGAAAAATGAATCTCGAAAATAAATTTTTTTTTTGTTTTAGAGTATAAGTAAACTGTTTTAGAGATGCGTTCAAAAATTTTTTTTTCTCAATTTTGAAGGGGGATTTTGCGGCGGGCTGTATTCTGTCGGAATACATACCGCAAAGAGAAAAAATGTAAAACACAAAGTGTTTAAAATTTTTTTTATATAAAACAAACCAAGCCACCGTAAGAGGGGTTACAAACTTTAAAGTAGAGTCATTTTCAGAGGGAAAATAGTCAAAATTGACCTAGAACTACCATCGACATTTCCAAAGATACGGCGAGATGAAAAAAATCAAAAACCAAGAACAAGAAAACTTCATTAAATGCACCCCTAAAGAGTTATACGGCTAGAACAAAAAAGAGGTAATATTTCGATCTGAGTAATGATTTTTGGCGATCAGTTTGGAAGCATACAAAGGAGATGCGTGCGCCGATTATGACGGAATCAATATAGATATTGGTTGAGATGCATTGTGGGAACGAATACTGGGGAAGGGAGGCTCTTCGTGGGAGTAAATTTTGGCGTCATGACGCGGCAGCGAGACCGAGACTATTGAAGTGAACGGACGTATGTCGAGGGTAAAGGACAATGGTCAGTAGTGTTTTACCGTAAACCGTTTAAAAACTATGAGCGGCTAAGGAAAGTGAAATTCGCCGGTATGTCGTGACGTAGTGTTTCCAAAAATGGGGCCCTTTCGGTGAAGATTCAGCCGAAAGAGGTAGCCCTAACAATTCGATCGATATGTGTCTTCAGAAGTTTGTGTGTTTCAAAATTAATTACAATTCAACCTTACTACAAAAGGGTAAGGCGAAGTGAACAGTGTTAACCTAGCAAAGAGTTTTTAAATAATACTAAAATTCAAACTTAATTAAATAAAATTCAAAATAATTTTGTAAACGATTTTAAAGAATTTTTTTTATGTGTTAGAAAATGCCCAGTTAGGAACAGTGTCAAAAAAGGGCTTAAAGCTAAAATTTTATTAGTAAGAGTCTCAAATTTAAAAATGTGCTAAATGCATCGAAGAAAGAAGATAGGACCATTCAGAGAGACAAAGGGGGAGCCAAGCAGACCTGGAGATAAGGTGGACCAGAACACAAAGGAAAGGTAGCTTCCAAAGATGGCGGCAACTCGTGAGAAATCAGCCAAGTAGCCAGTGTCGGTCTAAAGGGAAAGCCAAGCCGGACCTCCCCACCCCGCTGGAGGACAAAGCGAGAATTGAAGAGAGAGGGAGAAATGTGCAAGCCGTGCTTTGTGGAAAAATTCAGGTCAGATCTGCTTTGTGTTCCCTTTGCAAATTGGAAATTTTTAATTTGACAAATTTTTTTTAATAGGAAAATGTAATACAATTTAAATAAATTTTAAAACTATAAACAGTAAACTTGGAAATTCAGAAATAAATACTGGTGGCTTTGTTTAGAGAGAGGGTTTGCAAGATGGCGTTGCCTTAAAACCAGAAAATATGTTGCATTTCATGAAAGTAAGGGAGATAAAAATTTTAGATTAGAAATGTTATAAAGGGTTAAGGCTTCATAGTAAACAACTCAAATAAAGGGGTTTAAATTATTTGAAGGATCAAAATTTTATGAGGGTGTAAGGAAGTTAAATAAGAGATATGTTGTACTAAATTAAATGTGATATGCTAAAGGTAAGCATGCAAGATGGCTGACAAAGATAGTTGTTTACCACAGCTGAATCGAAGGCCATGCATTATTTTCAAGAACACCTAAAAAGGGGAACGTCATTTCATAAAATTAAATTAAACTGAATTGTTGTTTTATTGAGAAGGAGTTATTATGTAATTTTTAAAAGTGAAACCAATTAACATAAATTGTTCTTTTTTTAAATAAACAAGGGTTATACCATTAATTCAAGCTATTTAAATTAAACTGTTGATTTTATTTAGAAAAGGGTACAAATATATATGTGTAGTAAATAAATTAAACTAAACGAAAGTTTTGAGTAAAAATAAAGGTTTATGACTTTGATACGTATAAAATATAAATATTTTAAGAGTGCAACAAAAGGGTTAAGTAAAACAAGAGATGTTTTAAAAGGAAGCTTCATATATATAGATGAATTTTGTACATTGGGAATATATGAATAATACCTAAATATTTAAAACAAGAGATTTTAAAATTGTGAGTGGGGCTAGCTAATATATTAAAATAAGTTTTTTCTTTTATAAATTATAAGTGTATTTTGTTTATTTCATGATTTATATATATATAAAATAATATGTTGGTGATATGGAAAACTAAATAGAAAAATGAAATTTTTGCAAATTTGTTAAAATTCAAGTTACATAATTTATGCAAATGGGTTAGTAACCATTCAGCAAATGTTAATCAAAATTTAGTAAATATCAATTTCCTTCAGAAATTGCGTTGATAAATTTTCAGTAAATGTTAGTAAATTTCCAGTATGTATGACTTTCTTGCAGAAAGGGTTAATTTAATTGTAACCAAAGGGTTAAATATTTTCTATTAAAAGGGTTAAATAAATGTTAGTAAATGTGTAGATTTCTTTTTGTAAATGATTAAGGATCAGTCAGAAACGTTTTTAACTATGTTTCAGTGAATATTAGTAAATTTCAGTATGTATGACTTTCTTGCAGAAAGGGTTAATTTAATTGTAACCAAAGGGTTAAATATTTTCTATTAAAAGGGTTAAATAAATGTTAGTAAATGTGTAGATTTCTTTTTGTAAATGATTAAGGATCTGTCAGAAAGGTTTTTAACTATGTTTCAGTAAATATTAGTAAAATTCAGTATGTATGACTTTCAAAAAGAGAGGGTTAATTTAATCGTAACCAAAGGGTTAAATATTTTCTATTAAAAGGGTTAAATAAATGTTAGTAAATGTGTAGATTTCTTTTTGTAAATGATTAAGGATCTGTCAGAAGGGTTTTAACTATGTTTCAGTGAATATTAGTAAGTTTCAGTATGTATGACTTTCTTGCAGAAAGGGTTAATTTAATTGTAACCAAAGGGTTAAATATTTTCTATTAAAAGGGTTAATTTAATTGTAACCAAAGGGTTAAATATTTTCTATTAAAAGGGTTAAATAAATGTTAGTAAATGTGTAGATTTCTTTTTGTAAATGATTAAGGAACTGTCAGAAAGGTTTTTAACTATGTTTCAGTAAATATTAGTAAATTTCAGTATGTATGACTTTCTTGCAGAAAGGGTTAATTCAATTGTAACCAAAGGGTTAAATATTTTCTATTAAAAGGGTTAAATAAATGTTAGTAAATGTGTAGATTTCTTTTTGTAAATGATTAAGGATCTGTCAGAAGGGTTTTAACTATGTTTCAGTGAATATTAGTAAGTTTCGGTATGTATGACTTTCTTGCAGAAAGGGTTAATTTAATTGTAACCAAAGGGTTAAATATTTTCTATTAAAAGGGTTAATTTAATTGTAACCAAAGGGTTAAATATTTTCTATTAAAAGGGTTAAATAAATGTTAGTAAATGTGTAGATTTCTTTTTGTAAATGATTAAGGATCTGTCAGAAGGGGTTTTAACTATGTTTCAGTGAATATTAGTAAGTTTCAGTATGTATGACTTTCTTGCAGAAAGGGTTAATTTCATTGTAACCAAAGGGTTAAATATTTTCTATTAAAAGGGTTAAATAAATGTTAGTAAATGTGTAGATTTCTTTTTGTAAATGATTAAGGATCTGTCAGAAGGGTTTTTAACTATGTTTCAGTAAACGTTTTAATTAAAATATGTATTAAATATTGTAATTTAAATTAGGAAAGTGTTTGATTTCATTCAGCAGATGTTTTAACAATTTTTATTCATTATGATTTGTTGTTCAGTGAATATTTTGGAGATCTTGTGGAAGATATGTCTATATGTTTTTATATGTAATTTTTGTTTCAGTATGTGCTTGATAATTGGTTTTTATATAATATAATGTAATTTATGAAATTATTTTTAGGTTGTTTGGTAAAATTGATTTAATCTCTACCTGTAAAAGCAAGTAGAAGTTAACTTTAAAAGGTCAATTAAAGTTGATAGAGATATAGGAAAAATTTCATCACTTACATGGCTATATAGAATGTTGCCATAAATAAGTTGGTTGTTTAGAGATTTTAACTAGTTGAACATAATGTAAAGGTTAGGAAGCTTTCGGAGTGTATTGAAGAGTAAGGCTTTACTAGAAACAAAAGGGTTAAAACGAAAATTTGTAGAATGTAACAAATAACTTTTTAAGTAAAAATCTAAGTAAACATAAACAAAATTGACAATTAAAATTTCAAGGTTACATAACCAGGGATACTGAAATAAAATTAGGACAAACAGTCAAGGGTTTTAAATAGTCACTTAAAGGAAAAGAGATTTTTAATTTGAAGATAATAACAAAAACTTCAGGTTAGAAAGGGTTATATTTTAACAGGCAAGATTGAGTGTTAAATTGAGCAATTTTCACGCACTGGTATATTCCGATAGTAAGTAAACTAAAATTGTAAAATCTTAATTAAATTTTTAAATTTGAAATAGAATAAACAAATAGTATGGTTTCTTAACATTAGTGAGAAACAACATAAAAGGTAATTTAAGTTCAAATAAGATGCATACTGTGCCATGCAAATTTAAATTAATAAATTTTAAAATTAAAAAATAAATAATTTTTTAACTAACTTGCAAACAAACTGAGTATTTTCTTTTAAACAAGTTTCTTACACTCTCCTACAACTGATATGGTCATTTCGCCATTTAGATGTCTTTCAAATGAACTCCTTCCCCGGGATGAGTCACACGTTAAGGGTAAAATCCTCAGCAAGTTAGGTTTTTTCTTTTCTAAGTCCAGTGACTGGTTCTCTGGCAGATTTTGGCGAGCACTGCACAGCGTTTGTAGCTTTGGCTGCGAGCGGCTAGTTTCAAAATTCTTGCTCTGCAATGGGCGTGTGGTGGCCGGCCTTGCGCTTTTGAGCTGGTCAACGGTAGGGTTGACGGCGGTAGGGTGTGAGCGTTAAGGTTGGTGGGCCCGTTGCAGTGTGTGTGTGTGTGTGTGTGTGTGTGTGTGTGTTTTAGTGGCGTTAGTGATAGTGGTGTATTGTTAGACTGGGGTACAACAAGGAACGCCTAAACTCTCTTATAGGTGCAGCTAGTCTTCACACCCACAGGTTACGTATACACATTGTAAATGTATTAATACAACCACTTTGTCTATTACATCGTTATATTCAGCAAAACGAGGTCGAGCAACATTGGGTGTGCTTAGTACTTGGATGGGTGACCGCTATTTGCATATATTTATTTAGTTTTATCTACAATAATTTGTACTTCAGTATATGCTACTCTTAACGTTATGCTATTCCTTATGTTAATATACACACCCTTTAGCATTCGGTTTGTATTTAAGATGTCTATATTTACTTTTGTGAAATTTTACCTTACTGTCTCGAACACTGGAGGCGATTTTTTTGAAAAATATAGGTCACTACTTTTAAAGCTTATGATCTCTATTGGCAACTTGATGCACAAGGAAGACATCGCCAGTTTTCCTAGCTGATGCTATAACACCTTTATACTGTTCTGGTAGGAAAATTCTATCATGTCTTCGGACCACTCTCTTTATACTAGAAATGTTCCTATCAGAAGGTAATAAACTATCCCCTTATTGGGTAACACTATTCTATTACTTTAAAACGACCCAAAATAGTTTCTGCCATCAACAAGCTTTGAGAGTGTGGTTGCGGTTTTAGTCTCCGCAGGCATTATTAAACACGTGTACAGTCTGTGGGATGTAGTTTTACTATGTAGTGGGGAAATAAAGCTACAAACTTCATCTGGGCTCTTACGACTTTGACCCTTATGATTATGTGTAAACACCCAATAATTTGTTATTAGAACGGTTGTGTACACAAAGTACATTGCCAAATTTTCCGCAGATAAAACATTTGCTATGCAGGAATGAATGGCAGTGGCAGGTCTTGCATAAAGTCAAAGACTATACCAACTACGTTTCCCCTATCTGTACGAAGGGTTTCATTGTTTGCAACTAATGTGCTCTGGCGAAACACTGCTTAATTAGACATAGAACATAAGCTCAGAAAAGCTTTTCTGCAATCTCTGATGCGTTCAGTACCACGACCTTTTTACTGTTTCTGTATTCCTTACAATGCAGACTTATTAAATGCAATCCTCAAAATTGCCCTTTTCAGCATGAAACGAAAAGGTAGTACATCCAAAACATTCACACATTAACTACTGCCTATATGTTACACGGTTTGTAAATAAAACAAATTTTATGAATAAACAGTAAAATTTTACTAACTTAAAAAAAACAAACGTGTAAATAAGGCACATCGTATTCACTTCGTGAACTTTACACAACATAAGAGCTCTGCCACGTCTTGTAACTAACCTATTTTCACATCTTCACGAACCTGTCTGGACTGAGCAAATAAAGGAAACAACTGCTGCAGATATTCCCTTCTCCTACTCATCAATGTTTTCGTATTAATCCAGGCAAGGGGCTGTGCTGATATTCTCTTCTTCCACTCATCAAGGTTTTCGTCTTAATGCAGGCAAGGGGCTGTGCAGATATTCCTTTTTGTTCTCAGGAAATGAGTAGACACATTTTGGACAAAATGGTAATGTCAGTTAAACAATGGCAAACATTGTACTTATACAATTTTCCACTCGCCGATTTAATTTAACTCTAACAATACTCTAAATTAACTATAAGCCCTATATTTTATATTAAATTAAAATTATTATTGTCTCTGAAGGAGTTTTCTAGATCCTCCACTTGCTGCATCCCTTAGTAGAGGACGTAGTCCGTCCCAGTGGTCCTTCCTTAAGTCTAAATTTAGAAGAGGAATATAACAATCAACCAATTCAAACCCATTCTACCAATAGCAATACCACTGCGACCACTGTCCTACTGTTTTGTGATTCGAAGCATTGCCATAGTATTGTCGCTATTGATGACAATTAAAATCTACAGGAGTTTCCAGATCAAATTGACGCCTTCAACGTGTGAGCAGCATTTTGCAGCGCTATGCTATAAAGTGTGTTATCAAACAATGTTGGGGCGCTATCACAAAGTTGAACAGCAGTGGTTCCATACTGTTTGGCCACTTTAACACAAAACCTTACACGCTCTTTGTACTTTCTCCTTAATCTCGCAACGTAAATTATTTGAACCACGTGTCCAAACAAGAATTTGGAGCCTATAGTCTCATGGTTCAGATTTACCAGAAAATCAGTTCTGGATTTCGAATTAAAAAAATGTTAATAAATGATTTTTTAACAAGTTTTCAAATGTGTTTAAAAGTTTGGTTACTAATTTACTTTGTATTTAGTTATTCCTTTACTATTTAAATACCGCACCACGGTTTTCTTGAAAAATTATTTCCTTATTTCTTCTTAAGCAAGAATTTCTCTTGGTACATTTGTGAAACCTTTCTTTCAGCAGCTTGAGAGCTGTATTCTATCTATCTCTGTGTGTGTGTGTGTGTGTGTGTGTCTATATATATATATATATATATATATATATATATATATATATATATATATATATATATTATTTAATAACTTCAAAGTTTTTCATAATCAAGATGTATATTTCATTCAACACTTACAAATTTGCTGAAGCTTTTCGCTGGTGTACAGTTCCAGCATTCTCAAAGTCTACTAACATGATTTATAAAACTCTTCAAACATTACTGTATTTGATTGCACTATGTACATAAACTACCGATAACTTTATGCCTTTAATCTATTTGTTTTACATTAAATGAACTATCTGTTTAATAAAATCTTAAATTCTATCTAAAACATGAAAAATTGTGTTGTGTTTAATTTAAGTTGGGACTGTTTTTTAATGAGTATGTTATTTAATTTATATTTGTAGATATATAGGTTTTACACAACATTCATTTTCAAACCTTTATTAATATGTTTGATTAAATTCATATTTTGTATGTCTGGAAAATCTATGGTTATTTGTAATACAATGAGTAGCCATATTCGATTTATAAATATCTGGTTTTATATAATCTTTTAGATGTTCCTTGTAGCGATCCTTTATTTTCTTTTTCATTTGACCTACATAATTTTTATTGCAATCTTGGCAATTTATACTATATATCCCACATAAATCCAATTTACTAATGTAATTACTTTGATTCAAAATAAGATTATTGTTTGTGGTGTTTGTATAAAATTCAAAATTTAATATTAGTATATTTGAACAACTTCTTACGTGATTTAATTTCAGAACCCGTGTTAATAAATTTAGTTCATTTTGTTTCATTTTTACTTATAATTTGTCTGTTATAATTTAGTAATTTATTCTGAACGTTACTATGTAATTTGTCTATAGTCTTCCTTTTATAACCGTTTACTGAAGCTAATTGATATATTAAGTTTAATTATTTTTGTCTATTTTGTTTATTTAATGGTATTTTATATATCCTATACAATAGGTTGTAAAAGCATGCCATCTTTTGATTACATGGATGATTGGAATGTTTTGGTATAAAATTATCAGTAAGCATCGGTTTTCTATATATTGCATAATCTAATTTGTTGATTTGGTTATATATTGTAATATCAAGGTAATTAAGTGTGCTGTTACATTCAATTTCGTGGGAAAATTTTATATTGTGTTGCAAGTTGTTTATTTCTTTAGTTGTTAAATCTAAATTTATGCCATTATTTGTAGAAATATAAATTCCGTCATCTACATATCTGTACCATATTCCATTTTTGTCATATTTATTTATGATTTCAATTATGTCATTGTCTAAATTTTGTAAAAATATTTCGGAGATTATAGATGATAATGGAGAACCCATTACTAAACCATCCATTTGCTTACATATGTTTTTATTATATGTAAAATAATTATGGTCTAAAATTATTTTTACGGTATTTATTATTTCATGAATTTCTTCTTTTTCTTTTAATTTTCAATTTAATTTATCATTTATAATTTTATATGTGTCCTTTAATGGCATGTTAGGGTACACATTTTTAATATCTAAAGAAATTAATTAGTTTTATTATCAATTTTTATAACTTTAATATTTTTTAAAAATCATATGTATTTTTAATAGTATATCTATTTTGTAATTTTATTTTGTCTTTTAATTTGCATGATATAATTTTAGATATTTTATAAGATGGTGCTTGTTTGAAATTAATTAAAGGTCGTATTGGTTTGTCATTTTAATGTAATTTTATGAGTCCATTTAATATTGGTATTTTAGGAAGATCATTTATCATTTCACTAATATTTTTTTTCTAAACATTTTATATGATTTTTTTATCATTTTTAAATTTCGTTTTGATATTGAACCGTAGCATCATAAAATTATTACCTTTAATATAATTTTCATTTTTATTTATATATTCTTGATTATTAATAATTACTATCGCATTTCTTTTATCTGCTTTTACTATGGCTAACTCATTTTCAATTATTTTTTTGTTTTATATTATTGATTAGTAAAGATTGTATTTTATTACCATCATTTTTATAATTAATATTATTATGTTTTTTTATTATTTTAGTTATCTCATAGGTTGCATCAAATCTTATATTTTACTGTTCTTCTTCTTTTAATGTATTAATCGCCATTTCAGTATCTACAATTATGTTATCTAAATCTCTAATAATATTTCTTTTTATATTTACTTTGTTCATGTTTTCTAATGTTTTTACTTCATTATTATTAAATTGTACATTTGTTAAATTAATTAGATTAGGTGCAAACGTACGAATTATTTTTATAGGAGTTCTATTTCTTTCTTTATTTTTCAATAAAATATTAATTTGTTTATTAATTTTTTCTATTTTTATCTTCCTAAGTTTTATCATTGTTTCATGTATTTTGTGGTACACTATTCCAATTCAAAATATGTAAAGATTTTGTTAATTCCAAATGTAACTTATATATATATATCAGTTGTTAAATTATTTTGCTTTTCATACAGTTCTTTAATTTCATTTTTTATCCAGATTTTTTCTGCCATAATATTAGTTTTTTTTGGGCTGTACTTTTATTTTTTATGTAAATTTTAGGATATTTAGGTATTATATTATATTGTATACATTTTTTGTTGAAGAAAATATTACAGTTATTGTTCGTTAATTGTATTTTCTTTTTTTTTTATTTAAGTTTAGTATTTTTTTGAATTAAAATTATTTTGTTTCACAGAAATCATGGTGCAATCAATTCAGCACAGTACTAACATTAATATAAAATACGTATAAATTTATTATTCTCAATTATTACATTAGAGTCAATATTTTAAAGTTTTGTAATTATTAATAATTTTTTTTTATAAACCTATTTCACACAATATTGTATAATAAATTCATTCATTTAGTGTTACAACTTATTTGTCCACATTAATTCCATCAGTAATAAATATCTAAAGCTAAAATATTCTGTAACAATAATAAAATTTTTCTTAAAAACATATTAATATCAATTATTATTTTTTTAAATAATTGTCTTAATATTATAAATTTATTATTTAATTGTTTATAAAATAATATTTTTAATTGGAGTAATATAATTCCACTATAAAAATATCAGTATTATCAATTATCTGAAATCAAATCAATTATTATAACTGTTATTTATAAAAGTTTACAACCTATTACATCTTTCCCATGTTAACATGAATTACCACTCTAATACTGTTATCTAAATATTTACAATTTTCATATTTTCGAATTAAAATCTTATAATTGTTATTTTTTATATAATAAATCTATATTTATATCACTCCCAGTTGTAATCTTAATTATTATTTTTCTCATCAATACCCAGTTTATAATATTGTTTATATTGTCATTATATATTCCTATGTATACAGGTTGATTGAATTTATTTTGTATAAGTTTATTGTCACTGATTTCCATTCATGTTGTGAGAAAAGATGCCCTTGTTTGCCAAACTGTAGTTACTTTTTGACTTACCAAAGTATTACAATTGACTCCAAATATAATCCAAAGTATTATAATTTACTCCAATATAAATTCTTCAATAGAAAATATCGATAGCACATTCATCACTATTATATCATCAAAAACCCCGATAGGCAATTATATTATAATAAAGATGATTATTTTTTCTTGATTTATTATAATTTTTTAATAACTTCAAAGTTTTTCATAATCAAGATGTATATTTCATTCAACATAAATCATGGTAGTAGACTTTGAGAATGCTGGTACTGTATACAAGCGAAAAGCTTCAGCAAATTTGTAAGTGTTGAATGAAATATACATCTTGATTATGAAAAACTTTGAAGTTACTAAATAATTATAATAAATCAAGAAAAAATAATCATCTTTATTATTATAATATATATATTTATTTATATATTTATTTATTTATATACATAAAACTAAACCTATAGAATACAAAATTAAAAAACTATGTTACAGCGGGATTTAGAAGTTTTTTATATACAATGCCAGTTTGAACTATGGGTTAGTCGATAAATGATGAAATATTAAAAAGCTTTGGGATTTGGGGGGGGGGGGTCATTGCAACACGTCGTTATTAAGATATAACTTTAATAAAATGTTGCCATTAAAGCTATTAATAAAAGAGTATAGTATAAAATATACTTTATTATATGGTGACAAATTTACTGAACAGACGTTTTACTGAAGGAATTTATTTTAGGTTTGTAAAGTGTTTTTATTAGGATTCTGACGCTTGTAAGAAGGTTTTAACTAACAAATCAGAATAAATAAATATATTTACAAAATTACCATTATACCGAAATAACTGTAGTAAGATTTATTGAAATATAAATCATAGACATTTATTAATTTATAAAAAATATGCAATAATAACATTTTAACTAATTAATAAACAATAAATGAAGTAACATAGCCTACATGTTAACTGCTGTAATACAACAACGCCAAAAACATTGTATAAGATGTATAAAATATGATGGATGATATGGTTCAATTTAAGCTAAGATAATTCCAAATTGTAATTTAAAACCTAAACTTTTAATTTAGTTAAGGCAATGATAAGTATGATAAATATTTATTTATTTAACAAATGTTACGAATTATAAACTGAAAGTTAACACGTATGTGAGAACGATTTAATTCAGACAATGCCAGAATAATGTAGAAATCAATAAAACACGGATTTATTAAGTTAAAATAAAAATTGTTGAGTTTGTTGTAAGAGGTTGTTTTAATTAATAAACATTTACGCCACAGTTGCTTCAAGTTGTTATTTAAACACTTACATTTCTTAGGGATTTTGACTGGTCGGAAGCGTTGCGCGTTGGGAGTGCTGAAAAGACCAGAGCTTGACAAACTCTGGTCTGGGACGTTGATGTGAGCTTGCTCTGCCGAAGACGTATGTGCAGTGTCTGGTCTAACAGCCGCTTCGGTCCTTTTTCAGGGAGTGTCCGCGGTGCACTGGTGTCGGAGCCTGTGCACAGTATTACGAGTTCTCGACTGATGCCCATCCAGTCTAGCTAAGGAGAAAAGCTATAGGCCTCAGAGTTCTGAGGGTTAGAAATGATCTCAATGTGATCCAAGGGTGTACCCGTTCCCATAGTCTCGCCCGTAACGCCCGACCGATGGCTGGCTAATAACATTATATGGAATCTTTAAATACGTCATCTGCATCTATTTTGAAGAGGGCTCGTCAGGATTCTCCTGACGATCCTAGTAAAGTTTATTCGAGTAAGAAGATGGCAGTGGCAACGTAACCGGCATTGCCATCTCTGAAATTTTTATTATTCTCTTAGAGAAAGAGAAAGAAAAAGACTTATCGAAAGTGTCTCCTTTTGTCGCTCATAAGGCTATTACTGCCTGTGCAGGAAGTCCTGTTATGGCGAGAAAGATGCAACAATCTCTTTTATTCTAATTTTTGGTAAAACTGAGGTACCCCAACAAATTCATATAGGTTACCAAAGGCTCTCAGTCAGGCCATACGTAGCTAACCATAGGCGATGTTTTAAGTGTCAGCGCATTGGGCACATTAGTTCTTCGTGTTTCAAGGAGGGTGTATGTGGTCAATGTAACGGAGAACGGCATGATCCCTTAATCTATTTTACCAGTAATTCAGGAAGACCTCGTTTTACATGGTGAGCTGAAACCCGGGCCAAATCTTTCGCTAGTCATAAGGCGCTAAAGTAGTATCTCCGGACCAATGTTAAAAACCTATAGGAATAACAATTTTAAAACGTTATAGAACGATTCAATTGCAGACAATGTCTAAATAATATAGACATTATTAAAACACGGAAGGTAAATATATTTATTTACCTTAAACAATTCTATTTACGAGGTACAGCTCGATCCAGACGGATTAATGTGGAGCTGAAAGAAGAAGGTAATTGCATACAAATATTACGGTTGCGCTGTAATGAGTTATTTAAAATTAATTCAATATTTTCAATAATTCTCATATAAAATGATCTCTTATTAGCAAGGTTATAATTGGAAATACCTCTGTAAATAAATCTTTTAGTAACATGTTCATGTGAAATCACGTTTTTAGGAAATTCCTATGGTATTTCAAGTACCAAAACCAACTTCTCACTATGGAATTTTTCTAAAATGTTTTTATATGTTAGGTTTCTCTTATTTAATTTAAAATAGAAATTGCGTCATTAAGACTGTTAAGTTTACTTACTGCTAAAAACATTATAATATTATTTTGAAATTAAATGTTGTTAAACAATTACACTTTTTCGTAATTGAAACCAATAAAATAATGAGTTCACCAACACAGTCTCGAAGTAGAAAACAAATATGCACTTGAAGTCTGAAAAAAAAGTTTGTGTGTGTGTGTGTGTGTGTGCAAGAGCGCGTGTGTGAGCGCGTATGTATATATATGTGTGTGTGTGTGTATGTGTGTGTGTGTGTGTGTGTGTGTGTGTGTGTGTGTGTGTGTGTGTGTGTGTGTGTGTGTGTGTGTGTGTGTGTGTGTGTGTGTGTGTGTGTGTGTGTGTGTGTGTGTGTGTGTGTGTGTGTGTGTGTGTGTGTGTGTGTACGTATGTACGTGCGTGCGTGCGTGTGTGCATATGTGTGGGTGTGTTTGAATGCGATTGAGTGTGCGGTTGTGCTGCATGCGTACGTGTTATATAAGCTGTTATATAAAATCTTATGTTATCCATAAAGTTTAAGGTAAAATGATTCCAAATTGCAATTTTAAAGTTGAACCATTGTTTAAGAAAAGCGTTGATAAGTATGATAATTTTTGTTTTTTTAACAACTGTTGGACTAATATTTCTTAGCTAAACATTATAACGTATGACAGAACGATTTAATTGCAGACAATGCCAGAATAAGCTAAAAATTAATAAAACCCGAAAGATAAATATATTTCTATTAAAGTAGTATAGCAGGAATAACGTGTAGCTAAAGGAAGCAGGTAACTGGACAAAAATACTGCAGGTTACACTGTAATCAGTTATTTTAATTTAATTCAATATTTTCAATTATTCTCATATAATATGGTGACTTATTAGCAAAACTATAGTGGGAAGTATTTCTGAAAATAAGCCTTTTTGTAATATATTCAAATTAATTCAAGCTTTTAGGAAATTTCTATGGTATTTTAAGAATCAAAACCAACCTCTCACTGACTAGGTGGAACGACTCTCGGTAAAGTAGTATACGGCTAGTAGGCATAACCAAATTAAATGTATCATTAATACGCAACATTGCTCAAATAGTAACTAAATTTTGGAAATGCTTTGGTAATTAGCAAAGCGTAAAGCTTAATAAAGGCTAGACACGATTATTTAATCTCCTCAGTATGTGAGCAGATTAATTCAAACTACATGAATTTTATTTCATGTTCAAATTAAATAACGTTTTTAAGAAGTTTTCAGGTCTGAAATAATTGTGCGTGTGTGTGTGCGTACGTATATATAAAATATAATATAAGAATATATTTGTAATAAATATATATATATATATATATATATATATATATATTTATATATATATATATATATATATATATATATATATATGAGATTGTGATGCATGTGAGAAAAGTTTGATTAAAAGGTCGGTATAAATAAACCTAACTCATTATCTTTATATTGAAATAATTGTAGTAAGAATTATTGATATATAAAATCATAGATATTTATTAAAAATTCATAATACTTATAAAAAATATTTAATAACAACAATTTAACATATTATTAAACAATAAATGAAGTAACATAGCCTACGTGTTATTACAGCTGTTCTACTATTCGGAAACAATAAAGCAGATGAAGGTGCAAAATTAGCTACAAGTATGGTGCCATTGACACAAAGTGTGATAGCATCAGATTTTGTATGCAATGTTAAAACTACACTATTCTCTATTTGGAGGGAAGGATGGCAAAATATAAATAGAAACAAGCAGAGGGACATCAAGAATACCGTCCGACCATGGAGGTAATCTGTTCGTTCGAACCGTATGGAGGAAATGGTGGTTACTGGTCTTAGCATTGGCCACTCTTGTAAACAAATTATGGTATAAATCCAACTTTAATAGCAGACGAAGCTCTCAATCTATGCACTTATATAGGCAAACTTTACATACACACACTTGTGAATCTGCTTCAGCAGTCTGATATTATGTCCCTTAGGTCGCTATAAAAAATATTAAAATGTGACCTAAATAGTTGTGTTATATTAAAGTTATTGCACTTTATAATACGTATTACATCAATATATTTGTTATACAATATAAGTTCTCTACACGGCATTCTATCATCCGGAAAGTTCTATTAACCGGTACATTTTCAAAACAAATCAGTACAGTACCCTTCTATGTTGTTACAAGATGTGACCCATCATAAATACAGATATCTGTGATAATTTTAAAATCCTTTAAAACATAAAATCAATAGTTTCTGTATAGTTACGTGTACTGGTGCAGGTTCTATTTTAACGTTGTAAGGTCGAAATATGTTTTTAGCAATCATTGTTTTTCTTCCTTCAATATTCTTCTTGTAAATGTTGTACGCGCGAGCGTGTGGTTTTATTCCTACATACGGAAATACAGTGTTTGGATAGATACCATAATGGAAGGAAAGATTTCAACAGTACATTCAATTCTCCTTGACAATTAGAATAACGTTATGCACAGTACGTACTGTATGTAGTCTAAATAGGTTAGGTTCTATTATCCGGTAATGTTCGATATCAGGCAACTTGCTGACCCGAGGGTGCCGGGAATTAAAGCTTTTACTGTAGTATGTAAATAAATTATATTCCTTTTCATTTGTTATTCATTTCGTATTGCGATTTGATAAATAATACTCAATTCTATTTACTTATTTACATGTTAGCTCTTACATGATTGTTTATATATTTTCTGGAAAACGTATTATCGTACTTAGGTGTAATAGAGTGTATGCTTAGGTGTAATAAAAAATAAGTATGCATTATTTAAAAAAGGGCTTAAAATATTTTGACCATCAAGTGTGTGTGTGTGTGTGTGTGTGTGTGTGGGTGTGTGTGTGTGTGTGTGTGTGTGTGTGTGTGTTTGTGTGTGTGTGTGTGTGTGTGTTGCAACGTCCTCCTACCCCACCTCTCTCTTACTACTTTACTTTACTATCGTAACGTTAATGGTGTTATGGAGTTGTTTCTTTTTATTATTTTAAATCGCGCCTGCTTATCTCTGTTACGCTCTCGGGCTCATGTCGCCTCGAGCGTTCTTAAATTTTGTCTTGTGTTTACCCGTTATATGTCACGCCTAAACGCAAGCCAATTCCCGCTGACTCCTACCTTAACGTTTGTATGCCCCCCCCCCCTAAAATGGTTGACATGTTTTGTTGGGTCTTTTTATAGTCATACTTGTCAGTAAAGTAGTCAGCTGGAAAGAAACATTATTAATATGAACACACAAAATTTTCAAAGAATCTTACCATCTTAGAAGATCTGCAGGCCCAGCAAGGGGACGTGAAAAATACCTGTATGATCATGTTTAAGATACCTTTTTAAAGGCTCCTGTGTTCTTTAAACATGATCTACCAGTAGACTTCGTCTCTGGGCTTCAATACAAAAAAACAACTAATTTTTAGAATAGCTCAATAAATTGTTTCTCAGGAGAGAACTCGTTTGAAGAAACATTAGGTTCTGAATTTTATATATTTATTTATTTAATTAAAACTGTACTTTGATTTTATAATCATTATTTATCAGTTGGAAAAAACTAAAAGTTTTATTGGTTGTCCAACACAGGATAAATTTAAATACCATAAGTTTTTATAATGCATTTAATTACTGGTTTTTAAAATAAAAATAAACATATTTTCAACTAAAATACATTTGACTCTCTCTTTACTATCTCTTTGTTTTCATTGAAATCACAAATAATCATTTAAACCTTTATGATAGTTTATATATTTAATTTAGACATTATATATATATATATATATATATATATATATATATATATATATATATATATAATTCATTAAATACATTTACATATTTGAACAAAAATTATTTCCTAATTTAACATAAAAAAAACATTTTATTCCTCTGATTTAAAGACTGAATTGATAAATTTTGCTTTTTATAACAATTAATTTTAAAATTGGTATAATTCTATAATTCTGGTCTTCTTGAAAATGATTGGCTTATGGCCAAAACCACTTCCTGAATTTAAACGTTATTATTCATTATTTTAGCATTTTTATTATAGAAATTCATTTTACTGAACTTAACATTTATTTAAAATTCAACATAGAATGAAGTCATTGTTTAATTTTTATTGATAATTTTGAATTTAATATTTTTAACTTACTAAATTTGACGTTATTTAATAAAATAGAGAAAATTACTTGCCAAGGATTTCCCTGCCTGTCCTAGAGTCCTCTCGTCTGGATTCCAGGTCCCTGGACATCGGAAGTTGGCATCTCTGGTCAGTCGAGGGAAGTCCTTCTCCATTTTCACGTCCCGGAGGTTGAGTCTGAAGTCCTCGTCCATGGATTGAATTAGACGGCATAAACGTGGTAGTTTGGTCCCATTTATACTTATGGTGGTTGTCCTAGGCGCTGACTGACGTTACGACCGCTGGCACCTCGTATTAAAATTTTTTACAGACTGCCCTACAGGTCCCTAAGTTCCTGTATTTATTGCGGCAATGTAACCCTTCCCCCCGCTCTAAGCTCGTCGCTATCTCTGTGCCTTTTTTTCTTGTACAGGCGGCGGGGGGAAGGGGTGGGGTTGGTCAACGTATTCGATTCAACCTGCATAATTTTGTTATCTGTTTTAGAACACTGAAAAATGTCTATTACTTTAAAATAAATGTAACTTTTTTGTTATTTAAGTTTTTTAAATATAGTTGTCACTATTGTTCATTTTGGATTTTCAAAATGTCAGTGATATTTCTACGTGGCCTAGTTCTCAAGTTAGTACTTTTCGGCACCTTGAAAATTTTCACTGTACTCCCGTTTGTCAAATTTAGTTAGCTATTACAGTTTTATTTTATTTTAATTTCTAATTTGTCTTAATAATACTTATTCAATATTTTACTGACTTCTCCACTCTTTACAACGTTTCATTATACTATAAATTAAAACTTATTATTTAATTATTAAATTTGTTATTCAAATTTTTGAAATTATTAATTTCTTAATTTGAACGGTTTTTCAGACCGTTTCAGAGTGTGTGTTGAGACGGCAAAAAATCGTCTCAAAATACACAGATTTTTACAAAAGAAGGTGAAATCGGTAAAATTATTTAAAATAAAGATTTTATAACACAGTAGTGGAAGTGAAAGTAGCGGGCCAAACCAGTTCGCTATCAGAATAGGTAGACAAATCCGGTCCAAAGGGCTGGTTTTTTGCTAACAAAACAAAAGAGAGGAAGCCCCGTTTTATGAGAAATGTGGAGACGTGATTCAGCGCTTGGAGAAGTCGGACGTTTCCTTCCGGACATCCAGAACCATGGACTGCCAGATGCCGTTCCAAGGCTAATCCTTAATCCATAGCCCAAGATGGAAGTGGAGATGGTCAGCTCTTCAACCGCCGATTCGAATATATATATTTTTTAAATGTAACTAAACAGTATTAAAGACGGCCATAAAATCGTTCATTTGCGTCCGCTTGAACATTCCAGACTCTAGGGAACCAACCTTGGGAGAAGAGGAGCGAGGTGCAGTGAAGATTGTTGGGGCAAGTCAAAATTTTAATAACAAAATAACCATTTATTAATTTAAATACAAATTTTAAAGTTATAGATACAGATTTCAATAAATACAAAATTATTATCAAATTGATTTTTCATTAGAATAAAAAATATGTAAGCAACTGACTTTTTATTGGAAAAGTATCTAAATGGAGGAGATTAAATACAAATTATTCAAATTTAAATTACTGATATCAAGATTAAAGTTTATCAATTTGTTACAAGGTCAAATTTAAAAAGTTAAGACTAAGAAAAAATCCAATCTCATTAATAAAATTATATATATAAATTCAACGAGAAAATTGAATGAGAATTTCAATACGAAAGTTTAAATTAAAATCGCTTTAACTTGGTTAATATCGTTTATTTTATTTCCATTAAAATTACATCATACAACCAGTATTAAAAATCCTTAAAATTTTTAAAAAATCCTAAAAAATGTTGTACGAATTTTTTAGATTTATATTTGGGAGCACAAATGTAAATTGAAATTTAAATGATTCGGAAGTAACTTGCGCTTACTTCTAACAATAAAATAATGGAAATGAACATAAATGTCCATGTATAATGGATATTTAATATAAATATTTCTCATATTCTATTCATAGTTGTAAATTTTATAAAGAAGAATAATTTATGTACTTTAATCAAAGCAATAAGAACATTTGAAAACCATTATAAGCTATTTATCTTTATTTTAAGTAAAAACTGCTTTTGTTAAGAAATAATTAAATAAATCTTTGAGATAAAATTGTTAATAGTGAATTTTAATATTATATTGTTTAAATGTCAAATTAATTAAAAATCAAGTTGAAACCACAAAATGTTTAAAAATTATTATTATAAACCTGTGGTAAATCAGTAATAAAATTTCTAGAATTTTTCCAACCATTTTAAAAAATAAAAGCAAACATTTCAAATCAAGTTAGAAAAAAAGAATTCTAATAAATATTTATGCAATAGTAAATAATTATATTCATTTTAACATTGATAAAATAATTAATAATGAGCTTAAAATCTATCTAAATAAGATAGAGCATTATGGTTGGTTTTATAAATGAAGTCCACGGATTCCATCCACTGGCAGATCACGCTCGACACACTACAGGTACCAGGACATGGTAAGTCGGGTGGGATCATATTTTGACCGCGGCTGAACTGTCCCGTTTCGGCTTTACAGCACTCATCATCAGTAAGTCAATGTAGAGCGTAAAACATACACGGCTGAGGGTGTCGTTACAGGGGCTGGACGCAAGATTAGCGCCAAGAAGCGAGTTTTGGCCGCGGCAGTGTGTGTGTGTGTGTGTGTGTGTGTGTGTGTGTGTGTGTGTGTGTGTGTGTGTGTGTGTGTGTGTGTGTGTGTTTGTGTGTGTGCGTATGTCTATATGTATATACATTTTCTATTAGTTTTGTATGCAAATTTGACACTTAACCAACATTGTGATATTTTTCTTTTAATTACAAGTAAATGTAAATGAAATAAATATATAGTTTCATTATCTTTAATTTTGTAAATTAAATTATGGTGTTGTGTTTTAAATATTATTATTTAGTTTATCTACAGTTTTCTTTTTAAAAGATTTCTCTATTGCTATTTTATAAATATTGCATTTCTCTCTTATATTATATTTATTTTATCCAGTTTACACTATTATTATTAATTTATATATATATATATATATATATATATATATATATATATATATATACAAACCATTATCCACTTATCTATACCTATAACAGTTGTATCATATGTCTTTATAATATTTTTTTTTATATCATCTAAATACTGTAAAAATATTTCAGATATTATACTTGAAAAGGGGACCCATCGCTAAGAAATCATCCTGTTTGTAAAATTTATCATTGTATAAAAAGTAATTTTGATTTAATATTATTTTTGTTGTATTTATAATTTCTAATGTGATTTCCCATTAGTTGTCTATAATTTTATAATAAAAAATAAATAAATTTTCTTACATTTATCTATAACTTTTGAACTACAGATTAGAACTTAGAGCCAAAAGTTTTGCAAAATGCTCAAGGAATAGAATGAAAACATCAGGTTGTATACATCGGATGTAAACAATAATTTTATAATAAGCAATAATACAGATTTTTTATATTTAACACTAAAATTTAACCACAAATAACAAATTGAAGCTAACATTTTTTGAAACATTTTCAACGAAAATCAAAATATTTACATTTCTCATTCAATATTTACACCTTATTTTTTGTACATTAAAAAAAACTTTATTAGATGTTTACTGAATACACATTTTTTAACAAATTTAATTAAAATCAGTTTTCTAAGCGTATGAGACGAATTTATATATAACTTTATACTCATTATGAATGTTTCTCTCTCATTATGAAAACTTGCATTGAAAATACGTACTCGTAGCGTATCCTTATTAAGTTTATATTGCCGCTTCTAACCTGGCGAAAATTGTATGTTTATGTCCATCTACGTTGACATTTACATTTTAAAAGTATATATATATATATATATATATATATATATATATATATATATATATATATATATATAGGCTATATATATTATTGCAATTTAACACATTTTTAATTTAATAAGCCAATGTAAAATAACAATTTAAACATAAATATTTTTTAATTCATTTACATATTCTATATTTTAATACATTTAAGAATCAGAAAAAAATTACAATCATTCAAACTTAAACATAGGCTGTGATTTAAAGTCTGCCCTCTGAAGCACAGATTCCATTTAGGATTTAGAGGCTTGTGAACGGAGATGTTTGTAAGGTGATAAAATATTCGTAATGTGCATTATTTAATGGTTATTTTACTTATTACTGTAACTTTGGACATAAATAAACGAGTACTGCTATTTAGGGTAGGACATCTGCATGTACATATAGACTTGCCCCCTCGTAGCTTATATAGTTCCTGCCAAGGGTTCCACCGCCTGGCTTTATCATTGGGTGTAGATGGCCATCAGTACTTCTTTGTCACTCATGGCCCTTCACACCTCTAAAAAAAAACTAAAAATAAACAATATCATTTCACGGTGACGTCTCGCCGCTTCCTCTCTTCCTGTTTTACCAAAACTCCGGAATCCCAGCGAAGCTACTGGACTTCTCTTAATTAATCTGCCCCTTATATGCGCCATTTTATCTAATGTTGCCAAAGCTGGAGTAAAGAGTAGCAAAAATAGGTTGTCGCACTCGGGGGAGTCCAGCAGTCTACAGAAATTTTGAATTGAGAAATATATTTTATTTTATGTCATTATGAGCTAAAGCTTTCGTAAAATGTCCGACGAATAAAATGAAAATATACAATTGTATACATAGGGTGTAAACAATAATTTTTTTATTATACAATAATACAGAACTTTTACATTTGAAACCAAAATTAAACTACAAGTAAAACATTAGAGCAATAGTTTTACAAAATGTTCAAGGAATAAAATGAAAAATTATAAGATTGTATAAATAAGCTGTAAATATTATTGTTATAATAAACAATAGTACAAATTTTACATTCAAACTAAAATTTGAACTACAAAAAAATTATAGCTAATAGTTTTTCAAAATGTTCAAGGAATGAAATGAAAATATAAGATCATACAGAGAAGATGTAAACATTCATTTTATAATAAACAACAAAGCAGAATACACATTTTCTTATTGAACTCCTTTGAAATCTTAGTCTTAAGCAAAGCGTACAATATTAAAAGCTATAGAAACTAGTCTTTTAACTTATCATTCGAGGTTATGTTAATACAAATGAAGGACGTAAACACAACTCACATTCATTCATTAACTGGGAGTTTTTTTGTACGTCTCTTATTTGTATTATATAAGGTGTATGTATAAAATTCATCTACAAAATGTATTTATAAAATGCATGAAAGTAAAAACTACTGTTTGGGTCTCTTCAACTGACAGAAGCCATAGAAATCTTAGAAATATTGCATTATATAAAAAAGATAAGGGAATAATGAAACAATCAAATCCTACGATCTCAAGGGACACTATAGATGCAGAAATATTTATGTAAGGAGATCTTAATCATTATTGTAGTGTTTGTTTCTTACAAATTATACTTTTGATATCACTTGGCAAAATACCATTGCTTACTGATATTTTTCAGCAAACGCGTTTCGCACCAGGTACTGACCTAGGCATTGGGCAATGCACTGACATAGTGCAAAACGCATCTACTGAAAAACGTCAGTAAGTAATGATATCTTTGCCTAGTGATACCAAACGTGTAATTTGTAAGAATTATTTCCCTTCAAAAACACCGTAAACATTTAGTGAGGTTTAATTTAACAGGGAAGAATACATCCAGGGGATATCTCGCGCCAGCTGTAGCTAACATAACGTATGTTTATATGAAACGTCTTCGGTGTTTTCACCTGAAGAACAAACCCTGAGAGTCTTCCTAAGGCTTGCAGGGGCATCCTGTATTCTAACAAACAATGTATCCAGATTATTATTCTTTCAAATCATGACGTTATGTTGCTCTGAAAATAAGAAACTCGCAGAAATAAAATATGGATTGAACATGGAATTAAATTTTGAACAAGAAACAAAATTATTAAAAAAAAAATTCGATATGAAATATTTAATTTCGATATGAAATAGTCCGCTATATCACATGTCTTAAACCAATATAGAATTAGCAATATGCCATATCAATATCATTTAATGATATCATATACCGATGTTATACACCAATATCATATACCAATATCATTAATCGACATCATATACCAATATCATATACTCATATCACATAAACTATAACATATACCAATATTATATACCCATATCAAATAACCGATATCATATTATATATTATGATTTATCGTATCATCATACTATATTATGATTTACCACTATATTATGATTACCGCTATCATATACCAAAATCGTATACCAATATCGTATCCCGATATCATATAAGAAAAATATTTAGGAACACAATATCTTATACTAGGGAAAGGTTCGGTTTGAAAACGTTGCGCCAATTATTTCATCTATTACAAGGGAATTAGGGTTAGTTAGCTATTCAAATAGTGGCGGCAAGAGACGAAAATTTAAAATATCTGCCATTTACTTTTACTTACTCCGGCCTTTTAATTTAAATTTCAGTTTGGATACTCTCTGGAACTACTATACTTGAACAGATCGATTCTCTTCCACATACCAAAGTCAAGGAACATTGGACATGGTTAGTGGTTGAGGCGTAATATTTGCATTCAAGTCTAGGATGTGTTGCCTTGTACAATTATCTAGAACAGACTTTTCCTTTGTTATTATGCTGAGGATCACTTTCTTCCACCCAAACTTTAGAAAGTTAGAGGAGCAAGCAGGGCGATCACCAGCACAGTTAGGGGTCTTTAGGGTATTTTTAGAACCTTTTCCCGTATGACCTACTATAGAAACTAAATCGACAACTGAGGAGGACAGGAATAAATATCAGAATGAGAGTGTGGGCAAATACATTTCAGAAGAAACTAATATCTAAGTACTTCAATCACATATTCTACAGCAGATTTACTCAAGTATTTCACACATATTTAAGTTAATGGAAACCTACCTTCAAATAACAGATTATGAGGAAACCTTGATCCACATATGTAGACATACACGTACTACAGCATACTACAGCATATTTACTCAAGTATTTCACACATATTTAAGTTAATGGAAACCTACCTTCAAATAACAGAATATGAGGAAACCTTGATCCACATCTGTAGACATACACGTACTACAGCATACTACAGTATTTTTACTCAAGTATTTCATACATATTTAAGTTAATGGAAACCTACCTTCAAATAACAGATTATGAGGAAACCTTGATCCACATCTATAGACATACACGTACTACAGCATACTACAGTATATTTACTCAAGTATTTCACACATATTTAAGTTAATGAAAACCTACCTTCAAATAACAGATTATGAGGAAACCTTGATCCACATCTGTAGACATACACGTACTACAAAGGTTCTAGTTGTTACTACATTTTAATTAATTTTTAACAAATATACTGTATATAATCCTCCCAAGTGTACAATTACGCATTGACATTTAACTCTAATACCCTCAATAAACTAAAGCACTCTATTTTGTAATAAATATAAAATTATTATTGTCTTTGACGACTTATTATTGACACGACCTTCCCATAGTCTTTTCTAGTAGAACGCTAAATAACAGGGAAATAAATTATTCTGAAATATAAAAGGAACTACTTGCGATTGTACGGGCGACAAAACATCTCATGCCATATTTATTTGGAAGGGAATTTTCTACTTATTCCGACCAGAGAACCTCTTTCATCACTATTTTCGGTTAAAGAAACAAATTCGAAATTGTTAGGATAGAAACTTAAATAGGAAAAGTTGATTATCAAATAAATAACAGAAATAACTGCACCAGAATGCGAATGTCCCATCAAGAATTCAATTGAATGTTGGACAGGAAATTGATAAACTTAATCTTCGCAAAAGACTATGAACGAGGACTATGAGAAAAATAATGAAGTCAGCAATCAAACAGCGCATTCCAAGTCCACTGGAAACTCTAAAGTGGAAATAACGATTTCTGATAAACCCTGAATCTTTGGGAAAAAATCAAACGTCTCTATCTCTAATAAAATATCATGCGAAACAAGTGAAAAAATTAACAATATTTGTGACTTCAAAAATGCGATTAATTGCTATCAGAAAATAGTGTAAATAAGGGCTTAGTTATCTGCAGAAAACCATATTTATAACAAATTTCACTTGGTACATTTGTGAATCGACTTTCGAGAGGTCGAGAAAATTCTTGGATGAATTTCTTTTTCTTGTTTTATATTAACACAATTAAACGACGCTTTCATAAACAAGAAGTTTTATTTTATTTTTCTTAATACATTAAAGCTTATCGCTGATTAGCAGTATCAGCATTATCAAAATGTTCAATGTACGAGTACCTTATAGTTCTACGGGTACATCTGGACTCAAGTCTTGAAAGTCAAAAGCTTCAATGTATTAAGAAAAATAAAATAAAAACTCTTGTCATTGAAAGTGTCGTTTAGTTGTATATATATATATATATATATATATATATATTTAAACAACTTAGGTTATTCAAATACAAGAATATTTATTAATTTATATTCAAAGCTTTTCGTTGGTTAACAGGACCAACATCATCAGGAATGAAAATTACAATAATTGTAATTGTAATTATTGTAATTTTCATGTGTATTTATTATGTAATTTTCATTCCTGATGATGTTGGTACTGTTTACCAACGAAAAGCTTTGAATATAATTGAATAAATATTCTTGTATTTGAATAACCTATGTTGTTTTAAATTATTAAACAAAAAAACCACTCAGAGTGATTCGACAATGGTCAAGTGACCGAAAGACGCCTCATCACTCAAGGTAAAATCATTGCACTTAATGGTGGATAAAATTACTTACAATAGTAATATATTAACTTCATAAAGTCAATGCAACGGAAAAACAATGGATAACGTAAAATATCAAGAATATATATATATATATATATATATATATATATATATATATATATGAAATATGTATGCTTGTGTAATAATGAAAAAATAAGAGAAACTAATACAAGAATAATTATTTGAATTATTTAATTGAAAGATTTTGGTTGGTTATTAGTACAAACATCATCAGGAATAATATAAAAAGTCATACTTACAAGTGTTAGTTAGATCTAACAAACAGTGTTGCCAAATCTATTAATATAATATCAGTGTTATTAATTTGCTAGCTTAACATTACATAAAATCAATATAGTGTCAAATTTGGATTTTATCTATATCGTTTCATTTATCAATTTGTTTTTAATATTATATTTATAAATTTTAGTGCTTCATAGATATTCATTCTTAGGCCTTTGTTAGTTTATTTTATAAGTATTATATTATCTGTATTAGGAAATATGTGATTAATATTGCAACAATGATTAGCAAATAGATTTATATACGAGTATGTTTGGATTTTTATAGCATTGAAGTGCTCTTTATATCAACTATAAGTGTTTTAGATTGCCCGACATAAACTTTATTACAGTATTCGCATTCTAATTCATAGAATAATTCAAAGAATTCTGTAACATGACAATAACTATGAAAATAATTATTTAGTCATTTACATGAAAGTTTTTTTTATGAAGGATAATAATGGTTGATGAATTAGTAAAATTAATTTATTTGTTTTAAGGACGTTTTAGCGACGAGTTTGTTGCTTTTATCAAGTGTGACAGTATAAAACTCTTTTACTATAAATTATTAGGTTCCTACATTTAAAACTCAAATGTCCATCACTCAGCATTGAAATAATAGTCAAATGTTGAATGGAAGGACTTGGGGTTTTTTTTATAGTAAAACAGTTTTAAAATTTCAGACTTTATAAAAGTAACAAATAAGTTGTCAAAATGTTATACTAAGTAAATTAATTTGACTTCCTTATCTTTCCTTTATTAGTTTTCTCACAAAAAATTCAAATAATGAGTCAGCCTTGATTGCAGCTTATGTGTAATCACCATAAAGAGTTCTAGTATGTTTTTTTTAATATTCAAATTTATAATGCAAAAACTAAACAACTTATATTTGTGTATGTAAAACTAAAGTTATGTTATAAGGAGTAAAAATGACACGGATAATGTTTACACTAGTGTTTAAAACTACTTCAGAAATAAATATAAAGACGGGTGTTACAGTTAATTTTTATTAAAAAATTATTGTTTTAAATACTCCAAATATAATATATAGTTTCCTACTGTTTTCTTGAATAATATTTTACTATTGCCATTTTCATTTTAATATTTATTATAGAGTGACGAACAAAATCAGGGGAATGCGACCAAGCACTTTCAAGTTGGCATATACAGGTCTGTTTATCGTTTTTTAAATATAAATATCAATTGCGAATATCCCTGGATTCTGTATCTCCGTCTAATAATTGGGGATGTGCCAATTCTTTAGTATTTATAGATAAACCTAACAGCAATAACCAACATTTTTCTAAAGATGTTCAAAGGAAAATTAAGTATTTATTTCTCGTTTCCACGTGTTCGATTTTAGCGAAAAATATACCGGACGACGAAGACAGTCATTAGTTCTAGTGGTGTATTGAAATGGTGTGCCCTACGTTTGGAGAGTAGCAAAGCCTGGCACTTGGCCACGTTCACCCTAACTCTCCAGTAGCTCAGCCATGATTCTAGTACTGCAATGTGGTCTTGTAATATAAGTGTATTAGATGTGGTTCCCATGACTGAGCGGATAACGCGCTGTCATCTACAAATATGGTCACTTGTGTGTTTAGTGTTGTCGGTATGTCGTTGATGTAGATGTTGAACAATACGGGCCCAATAATTGAGTCCTGAGGGACTCCGGCCAGTATAGTCCGTAGTGTAGATTGAGATTGATCTACATCAACTCTAAACTTACGGTTGGACAGGTATGAGCTAACTAGGTGTATAAGACCATCTGGAAAGCCATAGTGACGTAGTTTCACTAAGAGCCCATTGTGCTAGACCCGGGGTTATTTTACAATATGGGCGCGATATCACACAGTTGTTCAGCCCTGCCTCCATATTGTTTGGTCACTTTGGCACAAAACCTAACTCGCTCTTCTTTGTACGTTCTTCCTAAACTCGCAAAGTAATTTATCTGAACCATTGGCCAAACAAGTCCCGTGGAGCAGATTTACCTGAAAACCAGTCTGGTCTTCGAATAAAAAAATATTAAGAAGTGAGTTTAGCAAGTTATTCAAATGTGTTTAAAAGTTTGGTTGCTACTTTACTTTTAGATTTGGATATTCTTTTACTATTTAACTACAACACCACGGCTTTCTTGAAATAATTTTACATTTTTTTCTACTTAAACAAGAATTTCACTTTACATTTGTTTCAAGCTACATTCGACAGCTTGATAGCTATACTTTATCTATCTGTGTATATATATATATATATATATATATATATATATATATATATATATATATATATATTTACCTAAATCTAAAGGATAAAAAATTGTAAAACGATTTAGAACGATTTAATTGCAGACAATGTCTGAATAATATAGAAATTAATAAACCACAGCTTTTTCATGTCAGCAGTAAACATTCTTCAAATACAAAACGACAGTTTGTAACAATTATTATTATACAAACTAAATCAATTAGAGAGGAGGGTCGAAATAAATATTAGAATGAGAGTGAGGCCAAATACATTTCCGAAAAAACATTAACCAAAATACTTCAATCACATATTCTGTAGCATATTTAATCAAGTAAATATAAATATTTAAGTTAATGGAAACCTACCTTCAAATAACAGATTCTGAGGTTAGACCTTGTTCTACATTATGTAGACATACATGTACTACATAGTTTCTAGTTACTACCTAGTTTTACACTATGTAACAAATAGACTATACATAAACCTCCCACACGAACTATTACGCATTGACATTAAAGAATCGGTGAGTAGGAAAAGGGAATAAGGGCGTCTTCATTAACGTTTCAGAAAGTGAAAAAAACTTCTTGTGAAAAAACTTCTTATAGTGTTTATTTATGACTTTACAGCCAAATGAACCATTAGTAATTTGTTAAGGGCATTTTTGTTGATACATATACAGGGTAGCTCTTACCATCCTAACGTTCTATTGCATATTATAGTAATTATAAATCTACAACATTATTTCCTTTTCCATCTCATTAATCTTATAAAATTAATTTTGTAAAATTTTATGATTTATATTGTCTACATAATTTCCAATCACAGGTTTTAATAATGTTAAAACATTGTATACTATATGTATTTTGTATATAACAGAGAGTAAATAAACAATTGCTTTACAAAATCATAAATATTTCTCAAGAAAATCGTGAATACCTTTTTAGTCGTGGTCTTCGTCATTTCCATTGTCATTCTGAGTTGTCTTCCATTTGCAAAGGTTATTGTAAAAGTGCTTCAACTCATCTGAGATGTACTGAATAATGTTCTTCACATTATTATTTTTTTGCGATTAATTGATACTTGTCCGTCATAAGACTTTTCTGTTGGAAGTACAAGCTTACTAGCTTTTACCTTTAGCAACGTAAATGTTTCTTAACTAACGTCATCAATAAACTCACAAACTTCGACACACCCTTTAGCATTCGGTTTGTATTTAAGATGTCTATATTTACTTATGAGAAATTTTAATTTCTCAGTCAATTTTAATTATGGGTTAAACGATAAATGACAAAATTTGAAAATTCTGACTATACGACAGAAGTGAGTGCTTCATTGCAACAATGTCGTTATTAGAATATAGTTTTAATAAAATATTGTCATTGCAGCTATAAAAACAAGTACACATTATGTAATATTTTGCCCCTTTATTATATGTTGACAAATTTACTCAACACAAATTTTATCAAACGACTTTATTTTAGGTTTAAAAAAAGTGTTTATAAAGATTCTGACGAGTGTAAGGTTTTAATTAACAAATCGAAATAAATAAATATAACAAATTATCATTATACTGAAATAACTGTAGTAAGATTTATTGAAGTATAAATTCATAGACATTTAATAATTAATAAAAAATAAGCAATAATAACATGTTAACTAATTCATAAACAATAAATGAAGTAACATACCCTACATGTGGTCTGTTGTAATATAACAACACCTAAAAACATTGTAGAAATTAATAAAGCATGGAAGGTATGTATATTTTCCATTTACGTGGTACTGCACGATGCAGGCGGATTAATGTGTAACTAAAAGAAGCAGGTAATTTCAAACAAATATGACAGGTTGCGCTGTAATCAGTTATTTATAATTATTTCAATATTTTCAATTGATCTAATATAAAATGGTCTCTTATAATCAAATTTATAGTTGGAAACATTTCTGACAATATACCTTTTAGTAATATACTCAAATTAATTCACGTGTTTAGGAAATTTCTATGATATTTAAAGTATCAAAACCAACCTCTCACTAACTAGTTGGAATGACTTTTGCTAAAGTAGTGTACGGTTAGTATGCATTACTGAATTAATTTTATTTATAAGAATCACATTGCTGAAATAGTACTAAATTTTGGAAATGCTTTGCTAAATAGCAAAGCGTAAAGCAAATTATACTAAAGATGGGCAAAGTAGTTCTTTAAGCGGAACTATTCCTATTAGAATAGTTCCCTTCATTGAACTATATAGTACATTTTAAGGGATCGTACCGTACGTGTAATATCGAATATAATGAGATTATTCCAGTAATTTTGGTATTTATTTACCGTGCCCACGTGTACGATCTTTGCGGAAAACATTATCCCGTCCGACGTAGGAAGTCATCAGTGATACGAAAAGAATTATTACAACTCTCGCTCACGCTCCAAAAAATTAATAGTTTTGGCAAATTGTGATTCCCCCAAACATGGTGCTATAGTGCTGGTAAAAATTGCACATTGTCCACCCCTCAATACAATGCATATAAAACAAATAAAAACTTGTCCTGAAGCTATATTGACGATTATTATTTGGTATTGCCATGGATGGTTAATTTAATATACCTATGAAGTATCCAGTCAGGATAGATTTAGCTACAATTTTATACATTTAACCAAATGTACACGTGATCCTAGAATAGAAATCACGTTACGTCAACTGGCAAAAAGGAGTACTCCGCGGAAGAAGAAGTCTAATTGGCAATGTGTATAAAATTACAACCAAATCTATCCTAACTGGAGGCTTTATAGGTTTATTTAAATATACGTATACGTAGATTAAAGATCTACGTGTGAGTATACGTATAGTGGGGAGACAAAAGAGTGGCAATTGTACGGTTTACGTCACGGTAAGACGAAAAGAACTATGTATCATTTTGTACGGTGTACGGTGGTGTGGGGAATAATTCATTCCTTTCCCTTCCCCTCCCATGACGAAACGATTGAACTATAGTTCACTAAAACAGAGACCGGTCAATACCGTACCTTTTCCGGAATAGTTCATTTGAACTAGGTCGTTCAAGTACTGCCCATCTCTAAAATATAGGCTAGACATGATTATATAATCTCCTCAGTATGTGAGCAGATTAATACAATTTACATGAATTATTTTTCATGTACAAATTAAAACCAACCTCCTACTGACTATGTCGGTTCAGTACGTCTATGGGACATAACTTGAGCAAAATTTAAAAAAAAAGTAGTTTTATTACAATAGAATTTTCGGATTATTACGTTGCAAAGCGTACAATATTGTTATAAAAGCTAGATACACTTAACTAATCTGTTTGATATGTGAGCAATCTCCCGTTTCGTTTCTTCGACACGAATGTAACTTAGCCCTCAGGGTTCCTGCATGATCTTTCGCGGGATTTTTCCTGGCAGGTTTTTTTCATTATAGTGTTGTTGGGTTCACCTCGTCAATGCTAGATGAGATTGTAGCGAAACGTCCGAACTGCGATTTTATGCACTGCAGAATGAACGGATTATAAAATTCCAGTCACACCTATGGAAGAAAATACAGTGGATGCTAGTAATACCTAAAATGTACAAAAACTAGGTAACATATAGTATGTTAATCGAACACACATTTAAAGCATATCTTCTAACATAAACTATTTCTGCTTATACAATAATAACGCTAGTTTATCAGAAATTAACAACACATGGCAGGTTTGTACTACCTGCTGGGAGAAAGAGGGGTTTGATGGCCCAGGTTAGGAATTTGGGAACATGGGTTTTGGTAGAGGGTTGGATTTAAGTGAGATATCTACAAGAAGGATGTTTAATGTGTAGGATGGGCGTTTTTATCCTTGGGGACTATATTTAATAATATTACAGGCTGATTCTCTATCTCTCTTTTTATTTAAGTTTATTATTTTTTCCCTTAATCATCGTTTTTCATCATATGTGTGGCACATATGTTTGGATGTAGTGTTACATAGAGAGTGTAAGAATGTGTATGGACTTGAGTCTAACAAATATTTATAAATACCTCGTACAACAAAACTGCTACCAGCAAACGCTTATAGACAACATGGACTTACTCAAGGAAATTTAACATAAACACTACCAAACAGCCACACTAACAAACCAAAAACAAATATACATATCAATATACATACCACAACAAACACAGATACACACAAAATAGTTTCAACATACAGAAAACTCAATTACCATATATCATACAAAACAACAAACACTTTAAGACAACAAATGCTACCCTTTCAACAACAGACAAATACAATCAATCCAATACATACAAATTAACATGTAACGAAAATACAATCAATCCAATACATACAAATTAACATGTAAAGACTGTCCCAGCTTCTACATCGCCCAAACCGGTAGATCATTCAACACACGCTTCAAAGAACACATCAACATACAAAACATACACCACCCAAAATCCAGTGACGCAACACATATACAAAATACGAAACACACATACACAAACACACACACTCACACACACACACACACACACACACACACACACACATATATATATATATATATATATATATATATATATATCCACATATTGGACCACAGTAAAAATTAACTACAGAGAAATAAGAAATATACAAACATTTCCCAACATAAAGAGAAAATGTTTTGATCACACACATTTAGAATTAAACACCCTTTTCCATTACAGAGTAAACAACCAACTTACCCACCCCCACTACACTCGTAAATTATATAATAGCAACCTTTTACTTTGTGCGACCCTCGGCAGTAGAGGGTCAGCTTCGTAAATGGAACAATTGTGTCTAAACGCGTCAGCAAGTAAGTCCTAAAGTATCCAATTAGTTATGTTATAATTACTTACAGTTTAGTCAGTGAGTTCAAGATTATTTCAACAAGCAACTTTAATAAAAAATAAGTAAAACTATTACAAAGAGTCAAGTTAATTAGAGCTTAGCTAGTGAGAACAATTCACAGTGGTAAAATTAAAACCATTTACTCTATATCTCACTACACATTATTTTAGTAAAACAGAGTATTTTATTAAAACAAACTGACTAGTTTCGACGATAGTGTCGCCATCATCAGAGCTTGGTTACTACTAACCAAAAGCGAAGCCAAGTTTAAAAAACTAGTGTGTTTGTTTTAATAAACCAATGTGTTTGTTTTAATAAACTAGTGTGTTTGTTTTAATATAATAGTCTGTTTGTTTCAATAAACTAATTTGTAGTGAGATTTCGAGTAAAATGTTTTAATTTGTACGGTCGTGTTACAAAGAATTTTGATTTACAAAATGAAACCCATTAACTATATGACACAAATGTACGGTAGCATTAAATCCTTTTGTACCTATCTTTTGAGATAATTTGTTAGCTCTACGCTCTCAAATTGGTGATACAAATACAGGGCAACGCTTACCCTCCCAACATTCGTGTGCATATTATAGTAATTATCAATCTACAAAGTTATTTCCTTTTTCCACTTATTAATCTTAAAATAATAATTTTACCAAATTTCATTATTAATATTGTGTACATAATTTCAAATCACAGGTTTTAATAATGTAAAAATATTGTGTTTGTGTATACTATATGTATTTTGTATATAACATAGAGCAAATAAACAAATATATATTACAAAACCATAAATAATTCTTGTGAAAATGTATACCATCGGTATACTTTTCTGGTAGGAAAATTCTATCATGTCTTCGGACCACACTCGTCGAGACCATATCAAAAACGATTTAATGCAGGCAAGGGGCTGTGCAGATATTGCCTTCTTCCACTCATCAATGTTTTCGTTTTAATGCAGGAAAGGGGCTGTGCAGATATTCACTTCTTCCACTCATCAATGTTTTCGTTTTAATGCAGGAAAGGGTCTGTGCAGATATTCCCTTCTTCCTCTCATCAATATTTTCGTTTTAATGCAGGAAAGGGGCTGTGCAGATATTCCCTTCTTCCACTCATCAATGTTTTCGTTTTAATGCAGGAAAGGGGCTGTACAGATATTCCCTTCTTCCACTCATCAATGTTTTCGTTTTAATGCAGGAAAGGGGCTGTGCAGATATTCCCTTCTTCCACTCATCAATGTTTTCGTTTTAATGCAGGAAAGGGGCTGTGCAGATATTCCCTTCTTCCACTCATCAATGTTTTCGTTTTAATGCAGGAAAGGGGCTGTGCAGGTATTCCCTTCTTCCACTCATCAATGTTTTCGTTTTAATGCAGGAAAGGGGCTGTGCAGATATTCCCTTCTTCCCCTCATCAATGTTTTCGTTTTAATGCAGGAAAGGGGCTGTGCAGATATTCCCTTCTTCCACTCATCAATGTTTTCGTTTTAATGCAGGAAAGGGGCTGTTCAGATATTCCCTTCTTCCCCTCATCAATGTTTTCGTTTCAATGCAGGAAAGGGGCTGTGCAGATATTCCCTTCTTCCACTCATCAATGTTTTCGTTTTAATGCAGGAAAGGGGCTGTTCAGATATTCCCTTCTTCCACATATCAATGTTTTCGTTTTAATGCAGGCAAGGGGATGTGCAGATATTCCCTTTTTGCGTTGCAGTGTGTGTGTGTGTGTGTGTGTGTGTGTGTGTGTGTGTGTGTGTGTGTGTGTGTGTGTGTGTGTGTTTTAGTGGCGTTAGTGATAGTGGTGTATTGTTAGACTGGGGTACAACAAGGAACGCCTAAACTCTCTTATAGGTGCAGCTAGTCTTCACACCCACAGGTTACGTATACACATTGTAAATGTATTAATACAACCACTTTGTCTATTACATCGTTATATTCAGCAAAACGAGGTCGAGCAACATTGGGTGTGCTTAGTACTTGGATGGGTGACCGCTATTTGCATATATTTATTTAGTTTTATCTACAATAATTTGTACTTCAGTATATGCTACTCTTAACGTTATGCTATTCCTTATGTTAATATACACACCCTTTAGCATTCGGTTTGTATTTAAGAAGTCTATATTTACTTTTGTGAAATTTTACCTTACTTCTCCAACACTGGGTGCGATTTTTTTGAAAAATATAGGTCACTACTTTTAAAGCTTATGATCTCTATTGGCAACTTGATGCACAAGGAAGACATCGCCAGTTTTCCTAGCTGATGCTATAACACCTTTATACTGTTCTGGTAGGAAAATTCTATCATGTCTTCGGACCACTCTCTTTATACTAGAAATGTTCCTATCAGAAGGTAATAAACTATCCCCTTATTGGGTAACACTATTCTATTACTTTAAAACGACCCAAAATAGTTTCTGCCATCAACAAGCTTTGAGAGTGTGGTTGCGGTTTTAGTCTCCGCAGGCATTATTAAACACGTGTACAGTCTGTGGGATGTAGTTTTACTATGTAGTGGGGAAATAAAGCTACAAACTTCATCTGGGCTCTTACGACTTTGACCCTTATGATTATGTGTAAACACCCAATAATTTGTTATTAGAACGGTTGTGTACACAAAGTACATTGCCAAATTTTCCGCAGATAAAACATTTGCTATGCAGGAATGAATGGCAGTGGCAGGTCTTGCATAAAGTCAAAGACTATACCAACTACGTTTCCCCTATCTGTACGAAGGGTTTCATTGTTTGCAACTAATGTGCTCTGGCGAAACACTGCTTAATTAGACATAGAACATAAGCTCAGAAAAGCTTTTCTGCAATCTCTGATGCGTTCAGTACCACGACCTTTTTACTGTTTCTGTATTCCTTACAATGCAGACTTATTAAATGCAATCCTCAAAATTGCCCTTTTCAGCATGAAACGAAAAGGTAGTACATCCAAAACATTCACACATTAACTACTGCCTATATGTTACACGGTTTGTAAATAAAACAAATTTTATGAATAAACAGTAAAATTTTACTAACTTAAAAAAAACAAACGTGTAAATAAGGCACATCGTATTCACTTCGTGAACTTTACACAACATAAGAGCTCTGCCACGTCTTGTAACTAACCTATTTTCACATCTTCACGAACCTGTCTGGACTGAGCAAATAAAGGAAACAACTGCTGCAGATATTCCCTTCTCCTACTCATCAATGTTTTCGTATTAATCCAGGCAAGGGGCTGTGCTGATATTCTCTTCTTCCACTCATCAAGGTTTTCGTCTTAATGCAGGCAAGGGGCTGTGCAGATATTCCTTTTTTGTTCTCAGGAAATGAGTAGACACATTTTGGACAAAATGGTAATGTCAGTTAAACAATGGCAAACATTGTACTTATACAATTTTCCACTCGCCGATTTAATTTAACTCTAACAATACTCTAAATTAACTATAAGCCCTATATTTTATATTAAATTAAAATTATTATTGTCTCTGAAGGAGTTTTCTAGATCCTCCACTTGCTGCATCCCTTAGTAGAGGACGTAGTCCGTCCCAGTGGTCCTTCCTTAAGTCTAAATTTAGAAGAGGAATATAACAATCAACCAATTCAAACCCATTCTACCAATAGCAATACCACTGCGACCACTGTCCTACTGTTTTGTGATTCGAAGCATTGCCATAGTATTGTCGCTATTGATGACAATTAAAATCTACAGGAGTTTCCAAATCAAATTGACGCCTTCAACGTGTGAGCAGCATTTTGCAGCGCTATGCTATAAAGTGTGTTATCAAACAATGTTGGGGCGCTATCACAAAGTTGAACAGCAGTGGTTCCATACTGTTTGGCCACTTTAACACAAAACCTTACACGCTCTTTGTACTTTCTCCTTAATCTCGCAACGTAAATTATTTGAACCACGTGTCCAAACAAGAATTTGGAGCCTATAGTCTCATGGTTCAGATTTATCAGAAAATCAGTTCTGGATTTCGAATTAAAAAAATGTTAATAAATGATTTTTTAACAAGTTTTCAAATGTGTTTAAAAGTTTGGTTACTAATTTACTTTGTATTTAGTTATTCCTTTACTATTTAAATACCGCACCACGGTTTTCTTGAAAAATTATTTCCTTATTTCTTCTTAAGCAAGAATTTCTCTTGGTACATTTGTGAAACCTTTCTTTCAGCAGCTTGAGAGCTGTATTCTATCTATCTCTGTGTGTGTGTGTGTGTGTGTGTCTATATATATATTATTTAATAACTTCAAAGTTTTTCATAATCAAGATGTATATTTCATTCAACACTTACAAATTTGCTGAAGCTTTTCGCTGGTGTACAGTTCCAGCATTCTCAAAGTCTACTAACATGATTTATAAAACTCTTCAAACATTACTGTATTTGATTGCACTATGTACATAAACTACCGATAACTTTATGCCTTTAATCTATTTGTTTTACATTAAATGAACTATCTGTTTAATAAAATCTTAAATTCTATCTAAAACATGAAAAATTGTGTTGTGTTTAATTTAAGTTGGGACTGTTTTTTAATGAGTATGTTATTTAATTTATATTTGTAGATATATAGGTTTTCCACAACATTCATTTTCAAACCTTTATTAATATGTTTGATTAAATTCATATTTTGTATGTCTGGAAAATCTATGGTTATTTGTAATACAATGAGTAGCCATATTCGATTTATAAATATCTGGTTTTATATAATCTTTTAGATGTTCCTTGTAGCGATCCTTTATTTTCTTTTTCATTTGACCTACATAATTTTTATTGCAATCTTGGCAATTTATACTATATATCCCACATAAATCCAATTTACTAATGTAATTACTTTGATTCAAAATAAGATTATTGTTTGTGTTGTTTGTATAAAATTCAAAATTTAATATTAGTATATTTGAACAACTTCTTACGTGATTTAATTTCAGAACCCGTGTTAATAAATTTAGTTCATTTTGTTTCATTTTTACTTATAATTTGTCTGTTATAATTTAGTAATTTATTCTGAACGTTACTATGTAATTTGTCTATAGTCTTCCTTTTATAACCGTTTACTGAAGCTAATTGATATATTAAGTTTAATTATTTTTGTCTATTTTGTTTATTTAATGGTATTTTATACATCCTATACAATAGGTTGTAAAAGCATGCCATCTTTTGATTACATGGATGATTGGAATGTTTTGGTATAAAATTATCAGTAAGCATCGGTTTTCTATATATTGCATAATCTAATTTGTTGATTTGGTTATATATTGTAATATCAAGGTAATTAAGTGTGCTGTTACATTCAATTTCGTGGGAAAATTTTATATTGTGTTGCAAGTTGTTTATTTCTTTAGTTGTTAAATCTAAATTTATGCCATTATTTGTAGAAATATAAATTCCGTCATCTACATATCTGTACCATATTCCATTTTTGTCATATTTATTTATGATTTCAATTATGTCATTGTCTAAATTTTGTAAAAATATTTCGGAGATTATAGATGATAATGGAGAACCCATTACTAAACCATCCATTTGCTTACATATGTTTTTATTATATGTAAAATAATTTTGGTCTAAAATTATTTTTACGGTATTTATTATTTCATGAATTTCTTCTTTTTCTTTTAATTTTCAATTTAATTTATCATTTATAATTTTATATGTGTCCTTTAATGGCATGTTAGGGTACGCATTTTTAATATCTAAAGAAATTAATTAGTTTTATTATCAATTTTTATAACTTTAATATTTTTTAAAAATCATATGTATTTTTAATAGTATATCTATTTTGTAATTTTATTTTGTCTTTTAATTTGCATGATATAATTTTAGATATTTTATAAGATGGTGCTTGTTTGAAATTAATTAAAGGTCGTATTGGTTTGTCATTTTAATGTAATTTTATGAGTCCATTTAATATTGGTATTTTAGGAAGATCATTTATCATTTCACTAATATTTTTTTTCTAAACATTTTATATGAATTTTTTATCATTTTTTAAATTTCGTTTTGATATTGAACCGTAGCATCATAAAATTATTACCTTTAATATAATTTTCATTTTTATTTATATATTCTTGATTATTAATAATTACTATCGCATTACTTTTATCTGCTTTTACTATGGCTAACTCATTTTCAATTATTTTTTTGTTTTATATTATTGATTAGTAAAGATTGTATTTTATTACCATCATTTTTATAATTAATATTATTATGTTTTTTTATTATTTTAGTTATCTCATAGGTTGCATCAAATCTTATATTTTACTGTTCTTCTTCTTTTAATGTATTAATCGCCATTTCAGTATCTACAATTATGTTATCTAAATCTCTAATAATATTTCTTTTTATATTTACTTTGTTCATGTTTTCTAATGTTTTTACTTCATTATTATTAAATTGTACATTTGTTAAATTAATTAGATTAGGTGCAAACGTACGAATTATTTTTATAGGAGTTCTATTTCTTTCTTTATTTTTCAATAAAATATTAATTTGTTTAATAATTTTTTCTATTTTTATCTTCCTAAGTATATCATTGTTTCATGTATTTTGTGGTACACTATTCCAATTCAAAATATGTAAAGATTTTGTTAATTCCAAATGTAACTTATATATATATATCAGTTGTTAAATTATTTTGCTTTTCATACAGTTCTTTAATTTCATTTTTTATCCAGATTTTTTCTGCCATAATATTAGTTTTTTTTGGGCTGTACTTTTATTTTTTATGTAAATTTTAGGATATTTAGGTATTATATTATATTGTATACATTTTTTGTTGAAGAAAATATTACAGTTATTGTTCGTTAATTGTATTTTCTTTTTTTTTATTTAAGTTTAGTATTTTTTTGAATTAAAATTATTTTGTTTCACAGAAATCATGGTGCAATCAATTCAGCACAGTACTAACATTAATATAAAATACGTATAAATTTATTATTCTCAATTATTACATTAGAGTCAATATTTTAAAGTTTTGTAATTATTAATAATTTTTTTTATAAACCTTTTTCACACAATATTGTATAATAAATTCATTCATTTAGTGTTACAACTTATTTGTCCACATTAATTCCATCAGTAATAAATATCTAAAGCTAAAATATTCTGTAACAATAATAAAATTTTTCTTAAAAACATATTAATATCAATTATTATTTTTTTAAATAATTGTCTTAATATTATAAATTTATTATTTAATTGTTTATAAAATAATATTTTTAATTGGAGTAATATAATTCCACTATAAAAATATCAGTATTATCAATTATCTGAAATCAAATCAATTATTATAACTGTTATTTATAAAAGTTTACAACCTATTACATCTTTCCCATGTTAACATGAATTACCACTCTAATACTGTTATCTAAATATTTACAATTTTCATATTTTCGAATTAAAATCTTATAATTGTTATTTTTTATATAATAAATCTATATTTATATCACTCCCAGTTGTAATCTTAATTATTATTTTTCTCATCAATACCCAGTTTATAATATTGTTTATATTGTCATTATATATTCCTATGTATACAGGTTGATTGAATTTATTTTGTATAAGTTTATTGTCACTGATTTCCATTCATGTTGTGAGAAAAGATGCCCTTGTTTGCCAAACTGTAGTTACTTTTTGACTTACCAAAGTATTACAATTGACTCCAAATATAATCCAAAGTATTATAATTTACTCCAATATAAATTCTTCAATAGAAAATATCGATAGCACATTCATCACTATTATATCATCAAAAACCCCGATAGGCAATTATATTATAATAAAGATGATTATTTTTTCTTGATTTATTATAATTTTTTAATAACTTCAAAGTTTTTCATAATCAAGATGTATATTTCATTCAACATAAATCATGGTAGTAGACTTTGAGAATGCTGGTACTGTATACAAGCGAAAAGCTTCAGCAAATTTGTAAGTGTTGAATGAAATATACATCTTGATTATGAAAAACTTTGAAGTTACTAAATAATTATAATAAATCAAGAAAAAATAATCATCTTTATTATTATAATATATATATTTATTTATATATTTATTTATTTATATACATAAAACTAAACCTATAGAATACAAAATTAAAAAACTATGTTACAGCGGGATTTAGAAGTTTTTTATATACAATGCCAGTTTGAACTATGGGTTAGTCGATAAATGATGAAATATTAAAAAGCTTTGGGATTTGGGGGGGGGGGGGTCATTGCAACACGTCGTTATTAAGATATAACTTTAATAAAATGTTGCCATTAAAGCTATTAATAAAAGAGTATAGTATAAAATATACTTTATTATATGGTGACAAATTTACTGAACAGACGTTTTACTGAAGGAATTTATTTTAGGTTTGTAAAGTGTTTTTATTAGGATTCTGACGCTTGTAAGAAGGTTTTAACTAACAAATCAGAATAAATAAATATATTTACAAAATTACCATTATACCGAAATAACTGTAGTAAGATTTATTGAAATATAAATCATAGACATTTATTAATTTATAAAAAATATGCAATAATAACATTTTAACTAATTAATAAACAATAAATGAAGTAACATAGCCTACATGTTAACTGCTGTAATACAACAACGCCAAAAACATTGTATAAGATGTATAAAATATGATGGATGATATGGTTCAATTTAAGCTAAGATAATTCCAAACTGTAATTTAAAACCTAAACTTTTAATTTAGTTAAGGCAATGATAAGTATGATAAATATTTATTTATTTAACAAATGTTACGAATTATAAACTGAAAGTTAACACGTATGTGAGAACGATTTAATTCAGACAATGCCAGAATAATGTAGAAATCAATAAAACACGGATTTATTAAGTTAAAATAAAAATTGTTGAGTTTGTTGTAAGAGGTTGTTTTAATTAATAAACATTTACGCCACAGTTGCTTCAAGTTGTTATTTAAACACTTACATTTCTTAGGGATTTTGACTGGTCAGAAGCGTTGCGCGTTGGGAGTGCTGAAAAGACCAGAGCTTGACAAACTCTGGTCTGGGACGTTGATGTGAGCTTGCTCTGCCGAAGACGTATGTGCAGTGTCTGGTCTAACAGCCGCTTCGGTCCTTTTTCAGGGAGTGTCCGCGGTGCACTGGTGTCGGAGCCTGTGCACAGTATTACGAGTTCTCGACTGATGCCCATCCAGTCTAGCTAAGGAGAAAAGCTATAGGCCTCAGAGTTCTGAGGGTTAGAAATGATCTCAATGTGATCCAAGGGTGTACCCGTTCCCATAGTCTCGCCCGTAACGCCCGACCGATGGCTGGCTAATAACATTATATGGAATCTTTAAATACGTCATCTGCATCTATTTTGAAGAGGGCTCGTCAGGATTCTCCTGACGATCCTAGTAAAGTTTATTCGAGTAAGAAGATGGCAGTGGCAACGTAACCGGCATTGCCATCTCTGAAATTTTTATTATTCTCTTAGAGAAAGAGAAAGAAAAAGACTTATCGAAAGTGTCTCCTTTTGTCGCTCATAAGGCTATTACTGCCTGTGCAGGAAGTCCTGTTATGGCGAGAAAGATGCAACAATCTCTTTTATTCTAATTTTTGGTAAAACTGAGGTACCCCAACAAATTCATATAGGTTACCAAAGGCTCTCAGTCAGGCCATACGTAGCTAACCATAGGCGATGTTTTAAGTGTCAGCGCATTGGGCACATTAGTTCTTCGTGTTTCAAGGAGGGTGTATGTGGTCAATGTAACGGAGAACGGCATGATCCCTTAATCTATTTTACCAGTAATTCAGGAAGACCTCGTTTTACATGGTGAGCTGAAACCCGGGCCAAATCTTTCGCTAGTCATAAGGCGCTAAAGTAGTATCTCCGGACCAATGTTAAAAACCTATAGGAATAACAATTTTAAAACGTTATAGAACGATTCAATTGCAGACAATGTCTAAATAATATAGACATTATTAAAACACGGAAGGTAAATATATTTATTTACCTTAAACAATTCTATTTACGAGGTACAGCTCGATCCAGACGGATTAATGTGGAGCTGAAAGAAGAAGGTAATTGCATACAAATATTACGGTTGCGCTGTAATGAGTTATTTAAAATTAATTCAATATTTTCAATAATTCTCATATAAAATGATCTCTTATTAGCAAAGTTATAATTGGAAATACCTCTGTAAATAAATCTTTTAGTAACATGTTCATGTGAAATCACGTTTTTAGGAAATTCCTATGGTATTTCAAGTACCAAAACCAACTTCTCACTATGGAATTTTTCTAAAATGTTTTTATATGTTAGGTTTCTCTTATTTAATTTAAAATAGAAATTGCGTCATTAAGACTGTTAAGTTTACTTACTGCTAAAAACATTATAATATTATTTTGAAATTAAATGTTGTTAAACAATTACACTTTTTCGTAATTGAAACCAATAAAATAATGAGTTCACCAACACAGTCTCGAAGTAGAAAACAAATATGCACTTGAAGTCTGAAAAAAAAGTTTGTGTGTGTGTGTGTGTGTGTGCAAGAGCGCGTGTGTGAGCGCGTATGTATATATATGTGTGTGTGTGTGTGTGTATGTGTGTGTGTGTGTGTGTGTGTGTGTGTGTGTGTGTGTGTGTGTGTGTGTGTGTGTGTGTGTGTGTGTGTGTGTGTGTGTGTGTGTGTGTGTGTGTGTGTGTGTGTGTGTGTGTGTGTGTGTGTGTGTGTGTGTACGTATGTACGTGCGTGCGTGCGTGTGTGCATATGTGTGGGTGTGTTTGAATGCGATTGAGTGTGCGGTTGTGCTGCATGCGTACGTGTTATATAAGCTGTTATATAAAATCTTATGTTATCCATAAAGTTTAAGGTAAAATGATTCCAAATTGCAATTTTAAAGTTGAACCATTGTTTAAGAAAAGCGTTGATAAGTATGATAATTTTTGTTTTTTTAACAACTGTTGGACTAATATTTCTTAGCTAAACATTATAACGTATGACAGAACGATTTAATTGCAGACAATGCCAGAATAAGCTAAAAATTAATAAAACCCGAAAGATAAATATATTTCTATTAAAGTAGTATAGCAGGAATAACGTGTAGCTAAAGGAAGCAGGTAACTGGACAAAAATACTGCAGGTCACACTGTAATCAGTTATTTTAATTTAATTCAATATTTTCAATTATTCTCATATAATATGGTGACTTATTAGCAAAACTATAGTGGGAAGTATTTCTGAAAATAAACCTTTTTGTAATATATTCAAATTAATTCAAGCTTTTAGGAAATTTCTATGGTATTTTAAGAATCAAAACCAACCTCTCACTGACTAGGTGGAACGACTCTCGGTAAAGTAGTATACGGCTAGTAGGCATAACCAAATTAAATGTATCATTAATACGCAACATTGCTCAAATAGTAACTAAATTTTGGAAATGCTTTGGTAATTAGCAAAGCGTAAAGCTTAATAAAGGCTAGACACGATTATTTAATCTCCTCAGTATGTGAGCAGATTAATTCAAACTACATGAATTTTATTTCATGTTCAAATTAAATAACGTTTTTAAGAAGTTTTCAGGTCTGAAATAATTGTGCGTGTGTGTGTGCGTACGTATATATAAAATATAATATAAGAATATATTTGTATTGTAATATATATATATATATATATATATATATATATATATATATATATATATATGAGATTGTGATGCATGTGAGAAAAGTTTGATTAAAAGGTCGGTATAAATAAACCTAACTCATTATCTTTATATTGAAATAATTGTAGTAAGAATTATTGATATATAAAATCATAGATATTTATTAAAAATTCATAATACTTATAAAAAATATTTAATAACAACAATTTAACATATTATTAAACAATAAATGAAGTAACATAGCCTACGTGTTATTACAGCTGTTCTACTATTCGGAAACAATAAAGCAGATGAAGGTGCAAAATTAGCTACAAGTATGGTGCCATTGACACAACGTGTGACAGCATCAGATTTTGTATGCAATGTTAAAACTACACTATTCTCTATTTGGAGGGAAGAATGGCAAAATATAAATAGAAACAAGCCGAGGGACATCAAGAATACCGTCCGACCATGGAGGTAATCTGTTCGTTCGAACCGTATGGAGGAAATGGTGGTTACTGGTCTTAGCATTGGCCACTCTTGTAAACAAATTATGGTATAAATCCAACTTTAATAGCAGACGAAGCTCTCAATCTATGCACTTATATAGGCAAACTTTACATACACACACTTGTGAATCTGCTTCAGCAGTCTGATATTATGTCCCTTAGGTCGCTATAAAAAATATTAAAATGTGACCTAAATAGTTGTGTTATATTAAAGTTATTGCACTTTATAATACGTATTACATCAATATATTTGTTATACAATATAAGTTCTCTACACGGCATTCTATCATCCGGAAAGTTCTATTAACCGGTACATTTTCAAAACAAATCAGTACAGTACCCTTCTATGTTGTTACAAGATGTGACCCATCATAAATACAGATATCTGTGATAATTTTAAAATCCTTTAAAACATAAAATCAATAGTTTCTGTATAGTTACGTGTACTGGTGCAGGTTCTATTTTAACGTTGTAAGGTCGAAATATGTTTTTAGCAATCATTGTTTTTCTTCCTTCAATATTCTTCTTGTAAATGTTGTACGCGCGAGCGTGTGGTTTTATTCCTACATACGGAAATACAGTGTTTGGATAGATACCATAATGGAAGGAAAGATTTCAACAGTACATTCAATTCTCCTTGACAATTAGAATAACGTTATGCACAGTACGTACTGTATGTAGTCTAAATAGGTTAGGTTCTATTATCCGGTAATGTTCGATATCAGGCAACTTGCTGACCCGAGGGTGCCGGGAATTAAAGCTTTTACTGTAGTATGTAAATAAATTATATTCCTTTTCATTTGTTATTCATTTCGTATTGCGATTTGATAAATAATACTCAATTCTATTTACTTATTTACATGTTAGCTCTTACATGATTGTTTATATATTTTCTGGAAAACGTATTATCGTACTTAGGTGTAATAGAGTGTATGCTTAGGTGTAATAAAAAATAAGTATGCATTATTTAAAAAAGGGCTTAAAATATTTTGACCATCAAGTGTGTGTGTGTGTGTGTGTGTGTGTGTGTGTGTGGGTGTGTGTGTGTGTGTGTGTGTGTGTGTGTGTGTGTGTGTGTGTGTGTTTGTGTGTGTGTGTTTGTGTGTGTGTGTGTGTGTGTGTTGCAACGTCCTCCTACCCCACCTCTCTCTTACTACTTTACTTTACTATCGTAACGTTAATGGTGTTATGGAGTTGTTTCTTTTTATTATTTTAAATCGCGCCTGCTTATCTCTGTTACGCTCTCGGGCTCATGTCGCCTTGAGCGTTCTTAAATTTTGTCTTGTGTTTACCCGTTATATGTCACGCCTAAACGCAAGCCAATTCCCGCTGACTCCTACCTTAACGTTTGTATGCCCCCCCCCTAAAATGGTTGACATGTTTTGTTGGGTCTTTTTATAGTCATACTTGTCAGTAAAGTAGTCAGCTGGAAAGAAACATTATTAATATGAACACACAAAATTTTCAAAGAATCTTACCATCTTAGAAGATCTGCAGGCCCAGCAAGGGGACGTGAAAAATACCTGTATGATCATGTTTAAGATACCTTTTTAAAGGCTCCTGTGTTCTTTAAACATGATCTACCAGTAGACTTCGTCTCTGGGCTTCAATACAAAAAAACAACTAATTTTTAGAATAGCTCAATAAATTGTTTCTCAGGAGAGAACTCGTTTGAAGAAACATTAGGTTCTGAATTTTATATATTTATTTATTTAATTAAAACTGTACTTTGATTTTATAATCATTATTTATCAGTTGGAAAAAACTAAAAGTTTTATTGGTTGTCCAACACAGGATAAATTTAAATACCATAAGTTTTTATAATGCATTTAATTACTGGTTTTTAAAATAAAAATAAACATATTTTCAACTAAAATACATTTGACTCTCTCTTTACTATCTCTTTGTTTTCATTGAAATCACAAATAATCATTTAAACCTTTATGATAGTTTATATATTTAATTTAGACATTATATATATATATATATATATATATATATATATATATATATATAATTCATTAAATACATTTACATATTTGAACAAAAATTATTTCCTAATTTAACATAAAAAAAACATTTTATTCCTCTGATTTCAAGACTGAATTGATAAATTTTGCTTTTTATAACAATTAATTTTAAAATTGGTATAATTCTATAATTCTGGTCTTCTTGAAAATGATTGGCTTATGGCCAAAACCACTTCCTGAATTTAAACGTTATTATTCATTATTTTAGCATTTTTATTATAGAAATTCATTTTACTGAACTTAACATTTATTTAAAATTCAACATAGAATGAAGTCATTGTTTAATTTTTATTGATAATTTTGAATTTAATATTTTTAACTTACTAAATTTGACGTTATTTAATAAAATAGAGAAAATTACTTGCCAAGGATTTCCCTGCCTGTCCTAGAGTCCTCTCGTCTGGATTCCAGGTCCCTGGACATCGGAAGTTGGCATCTCTGGTCAGTCGATGGAAGTCCTTCTCCATTTTCACGTCCCGGAGGTTGAGTCTGAAGTCCTCGTCCATGGATTGAATTAGACGGCATAAACGTGGTAGTTTGGTCCCATTTATACTTATGGTGGTTGTCCTAGGCGCTGACTGACGTTACGACCGCTGGCACCTCGTATTAAAATTTTTTACAGACTGCCCTACAGGTCCCTAAGTTCCTGTATTTATTGCGGCAATGTAACCCTTCCCCCCGCTCTAAGCTCGTCGCTATCTCTGTGCCTTTTTTTCTTGTACAGGCGGCGGGGGGAAGGGGTGGGGTTGGTCAACGTATTCGATTCAACCTGCATAATTTTGTTATCTGTTTTAGAACACTGAAAAATGTCTATTACTTTAAAATAAATGTAACTTTTTTGTTATTTAAGTTTTTTAAATATAGTTGTCACTATTGTTCATTTTGGATTTTCAAAATGTCAGTGATATTTCTACGTGGCCTAGTTCTCAAGTTAGTACTTTTCGGCACCTTGAAAATTTTCACTGTACTCCCGTTTGTCAAATTTAGTTAGCTATTACAGTTTTATTTTATTTTAATTTCTAATTTGTCTTAATAATACTTATTCAATATTTTACTGACTTCTCCACTCTTTACAACGTTTCATTATACTATAAATTAAAACTTATTATTTAATTATTAAATTTGTTATTCAAATTTTTGAAATTATTAATTTCTTAATTTGAACGGTTTTTCAGACCGTTTCAGAGTGTGTGTTGAGACGGCAAAAAATCGTCTCAAAATACACAGATTTTTACAAAAGAAGGTGAAATCGGTAAAATTATTTAAAATAAAGATTTTATAACACAGTAGTGGAAGTGAAAGTAGCGGGCCAAACCAGTTCGCTATCAGAATAGGTAGACAAATCCGGTCCAAAGGGCTGGTTTTTTGCTAACAAAACAAAAGAGAGGAAGCCCCGTTTTATGAGAAATGTGGAGACGTGATTCAGCGCTTGGAGAAGTCGGACGTTTCCTTCCGGACATCCAGAACCATGGACTGCCAGATGCCGTTCCAAGGCTAATCCTTAATCCATAGCCCAAGATGGAAGTGGAGATGGTCAGCTCTTCAACCGCCGATTCGAATATATATATTTTTTAAATGTAACTAAACAGTATTAAAGACGGCCATAAAATCGTTCATTTGCGTCCGCTTGAACATTCCAGACTCTAGGGAACCAACCTTGGGAGAAGAGGAGCGAGGTGCAGTGAAGATTGTTGGGGCAAGTCAAAATTTTAATAACAAAATAACCATTTATTAATTTAAATACAAATTTTAAAGTTATAGATACAGATTTCAATAAATACAAAATTATTATCAAATTGATTTTTCATTAGAATAAAAAATATGTAAGCAACTGACTTTTTATTGGAAAAGTATCTAAATGGAGGAGATTAAATACAAATTATTCAAATTTAAATTACTGATATCAAGATTAAAGTTTATCAATTTGTTACAAGGTCAAATTTAAAAAGTTAAGACTAAGAAAAAATCCAATCTCATTAATAAAATTATATATATAAATTCAACGAGAAAATTGAATGAGAATTTCAATACGAAAGTTTAAATTAAAATCGCTTTAACTTGGTTAATATCGTTTATTTTATTTCCATTAAAATTACATCATACAACCAGTATTAAAAATCCTTAAAATTTTTAAAAAATCCTAAAAAATGTTGTACGAATTTTTTAGATTTATATTTGGGAGCACAAATGTAAATTGAAATTTAAATGATTCGGAAGTAACTTGCGCTTACTTCTAACAATAAAATAATGGAAATGAACATAAATGTCCATGTATAATGGATATTTAATATAAATATTTCTCATATTCTATTCATAGTTGTAAATTTTATAAAGAAGAATAATTTATGTACTTTAATCAAAGCAATAAGAACATTTGAAAACCATTATAAGCTATTTATCTTTATTTTAAGTAAAAAACTGCTTTTGTTAAGAAATAATTAAATAAATCTTTGAGATAAAATTGTTAATAGTGAATTTTAATATTATATTGTTTAAATGTCAAATTAATTAAAAATCAAGTTGAAACCACAAAATGTTTAAAAATTATTATTATAAACCTGTGGTAAATCAGTAATAAAATTTCTAGAATTTTTCCAACCATTTTAAAAAATAAAAGCAAACATTTCAAATCAAGTTAGAAAAAAAGAATTCTAATAAATATTTATGCAATAGTAAATAATTATATTCATTTTAACATTGATAAAATAATTAATAATGAGCTTAAAATCTATCTAAATAAGATAGAGCATTATGGTTGGTTTTATAAATGAAGTCCACGGATTCCATCCACTGGCAGATCACGCTCGACACACTACAGGTACCAGGACATGGTAAGTCGGGTGGGATCATATTTTGACCGCGGCTGAACTGTCCCGTTTCGGCTTTACAGCACTCATCATCAGTAAGTCAATGTAGAGCGTAAAACATACACGGCTGAGGGTGTCGTTACAGAGGCTGGACGCAAGATTAGCGCCAAGAAGCGAGTTTTGGCCGCGGCAGTGTGTGTGTGTGTGTGTGTGTGTGTGTGTGTGTGTGTGTGTGTGTGTGTGTGTGTGTGTGTGTTTGTGTGTGTGCGTATGTCTATATGTATATACATTTTCTATTAGTTTTGTATGCAAATTTGACACTTAACCAACATTGTGATATTTTTCTTTTAATTACAAGTAAATGTAAATGAAATAAATATATAGTTTCATTATCTTTAATTTTGTAAATTAAATTATGGTGTTGTGTTTTAAATATTATTATTTAGTTTATCTACAGTTTTCTTTTTAAAAGATTTCTCTATTGCTATTTTATAAATATTGCATTTCTCTCTTATATTATATTTATTTTATCGAGTTTACACTATTATTATTAATTTATATATATATATATATATATATATATATATATATACAAACCATTATCCACTTATCTATACCTATAACAGTTGTATCATATGTCTTTATAATATTTTTTTTTATATCATCTAAATACTGTAAAAATATTTCAGATATTATACTTGAAAAGGGGACCCATCGCTAAGAAATCATCCTGTTTGTAAAATTTATCATTGTATAAAAAGTAATTTTGATTTAATATTATTTTTGTTGTATTTATAATTTCTAATGTGATTTCCCATTAGTTGTCTATAATTTTATAATAAAAAATAAATAAATTTTCTTACATTTATCTATAACTTTTGAACTACAGATTAGAACTTAGAGCCAAAAGTTTTGCAAAATGCTCAAGGAATAGAATGAAAACATCAGGTTGTATACATCGGATGTAAACAATAATTTTATAATAAGCAATAATACAGATTTTTTATATTTAACACTAAAATTTAACCACAAATAACAAATTGAAGCTAACATTTTTTGAAACATTTTCAACGAAAATCAAAATATTTACATTTCTCATTCAATATTTACACCTTATTTTTTGTACATTAAAAAAAACTTTATTAGATGTTTACTGAATACACATTTTTTAACAAATTTAATTAAAATCAGTTTTCTAAGCGTATGAGACGAATTTATATATAACTTTATACTCATTATGAATGTTTCTCTCTCATTATGAAAACTTGCATTGAAAATACGTACTCGTAGCGTATCCTTATTAAGTTTATATTGCCGCTTCTAACCTGGCGAAAATTGTATGTTTATGTCCATCTACGTTGACATTTGACATTTTAAAAGTATATATATATATATATATATATATATATATATATATATATATATATATAGGCTATATATATTATTGCAATTTAACACATTTTTAATTTAATAAGCCAATGTAAAATAACAATTTAAACATAAATATTTTTTAATTCATTTACATATTCTATATTTTAATACATTTAAGAATCAGAAAAAAATTACAATCATTCAAACTTAAACATAGGCTGTGATTTAAAGTCTGCCCTCTGAAGCACAGATTCCATTTAGGATTTAGATGCTTGTGAACGGAGATGTTTGTAAGGTGATAAAATATTCGTAATGTGCATTATTTAATGGTTATTTTACTTATTACTGTAACTTTGGACATAAATAAACGAGTACTGCTATTTAGGGTAGGACATCTGCATGTACATATAGACTTGCCCCCTCGTAGCTTATATAGTTCCTGCCAAGGGTTCCACCGCCTGGCTTTATCATTGGGTGTAGATGGCCATCAGTACTTCTTTGTCACTCATGGCCCTTCACACCTCTAAAAAAAAACTAAAAATAAACAATATCATTTCACGGTGACGTCTCGCCGCTTCCTCTCTTCCTGTTTTACCAAAACTCCGGAATCCCAGCGAAGCTACTGGACTTCTCTTAATTAATCTGCCCCTTATATGCGCCATTTTATCTAATGTTGCCAAAGCTGGAGTAAAGAGTAGCAAAAATAGGTTGTCGCACTCGGGGGAGTCCAGCAGTCTACAGAAATTTTGAATTGAGAAATATATTTTATTTTATGTCATTATGAGCTAAAGCTTTCGTAAAATGTCCGACGAATAAAATGAAAATATACAATTGTATACATAGGGTGTAAACAATAATTTTTTTTATTATACAATAATACAGAACTTTTACATTTGAAACCAAAATTAAACTACAAGTAAAACATTAGAGCAATAGTTTTACAAAATGTTCAAGGAATAAAATGAAAAATTATAAGATTGTATAAATAAGCTGTAAATATTATTGTTATAATAAACAATAGTACAAATTTTACATTCAAACTAAAATTTGAACTACAAAAAAATTATAGCTAATAGTTTTTCAAAATGTTCAAGGAATGAAATGAAAATATAAGATCATACAGAGAAGATGTAAACATTCATTTTATAATAAACAACAAAGCAGAATACACATTTTCTTATTGAACTCCTTTGAAATCTTAGTCTTAAGCAAAGCGTACAATATTAAAAGCTATAGAAACTAGTCTTTTAACTTATCATTCGAGGTTATGTTAATACAAATGAAGGACGTAAACACAACTCACATTCATTCATTAACTGGGAGTTTTTTTGTACGTCTCTTATTTGTATTATATAAGGTGTATGTATAAAATTCATCTACAAAATGTATTTATAAAATGCATGAAAGTAAAAACTACTGTTTGGGTCTCTTCAACTGACAGAAGCCATAGAAATCTTAGAAATATTGCATTATATAAAAAAGATAAGGGAATAATGAAACAATCAAATCCTACGATCTCAAGGGACACTATAGATGCAGAAATATTTATGTAAGGAGATCTTAATCATTATTGTAGTGTTTGTTTCTTACAAATTATACTTTTGATATCACTTGGCAAAATACCATTGCTTACTGATATTTTTCAGCAAACGCGTTTCGCACCAGGTACTGACCTAGGCATTGGGCAATGCACTGACATAGTGCAAAACGCATCTACTGAAAAACGTCAGTAAGTAATGATATCTTTGCCTAGTGATACCAAACGTGTAATTTGTAAGAATTATTTCCCTTCAAAAACACCGTAAACATTTAGTGAGGTTTAATTTAACAGGGAAGAATACATCCAGGGGATATCTCGCGCCAGCTGTAGCTAACATAACGTATGTTTATATGAAACGTCTTCGGTGTTTTCACCTGAAGAACAAACCCTGAGAGTCTTCCTAAGGCTTGCAGGGGCATCCTGTATTCTAACAAACAATGTATCCAGATTATTATTCTTTCAAATCATGACGTTATGTTGCTCTGAAAATAAGAAACTCGCAGAAATAAAATATGGATTGAACATGGAATTAAATTTTGAACAAGAAACAAAATTATTAAAAAAAAAATTCGATATGAAATATTTAATTTCGATATGAAATAGTCCGCTATATCACATGTCTTAAACCAATATAGAATTAGCAATATGCCATATCAATATCATTTAATGATATCATATACCGATGTTATACACCAATATCATATACCAATATCATTAATCGACATCATATACCAATATCATATACTCATATCACATAAACTATAACATATACCAATATTATATACCCATATCAAATAACCGATATCATATTATATATTATGATTTATCGTATCATCATACTATATTATGATTTACCACTATATTATGATTACCGCTATCATATACCAAAATCGTATACCAATATCGTATCCCGATATCATATAAGAAAAATATTTAGGAACACAATATCTTATACTAGGGAAAGGTTCGGTTTGAAAACGTTGCGCCAATTATTTCATCTATTACAAGGGAATTAGGGTTAGTTAGCTATTCAAATAGTGGCGGCAAGAGACGAAAATTTAAAATATCTGCCATTTACTTTTACTTACTCCGGCCTTTTAATTTAAATTTCAGTTTGGATACTCTCTGGAACTACTATACTTGAACAGATCGATTCTCTTCCACATACCAAAGTCAAGGAACATTGGACATGGTTAGTGGTTGAGGCGTAATATTTGCATTCAAGTCTAGGATGTGTTGCCTTGTACAATTATCTAGAACAGACTTTTCCTTTGTTATTATGCTGAGGATCACTTTCTTCCACCCAAACTTTAGAAAGTTAGAGGAGCAAGCAGGGCGATCACCAGCACAGTTAGGGGTTTTTAGGGTATTTTTAGAACCTTTTCCCGTATGACCTACTATAGAAACTAAATCGACAACTGAGGAGGACAGGAATAAATATCAGAATGAGAGTGTGGGCAAATACATTTCAGAAGAAACTAATATCTAAGTACTTCAATCACATATTCTACAGCAGATTTACTCAAGTATTTCACACATATTTAAGTTAATGGAAACCTACCTTCAAATAACAGATTATGAGGAAACCTTGATCCACATATGTAGACATACACGTACTACAGCATACTACAGCATATTTACTCAAGTATTTCACACATATTTAAGTTAATGAAAACCTACCTTCAAATAAAAGATTATGAGGAAACCTTGATCCACATCTGTAGACATACACGTACTACAGCATACTACAGTATTTTTACTCAAGTATTTCATACATATTTAAGTTAATGGAAACCTACCTTCAAATAACAGATTATGAGGAAACCTTGATCCACATCTATAGACATACACGTACTACAGCATACTACAGTATATTTACTCAAGTATTTCACACATATTTAAGTTAATGAAAACCTACCTTCAAATAACAGATTATGAGGAAACCTTGATCCACATCTGTAGACATACACGTACTACAAAGGTTCTAGTTGTTACTACATTTTAATTAATTTTTAACAAATATACTGTATATAATCCTCCCAAGTGTACAATTACGCATTGACATTTAACTCTAATACCCTCAATAAACTAAAGCACTCTATTTTGTAATAAATATAAAATTATTATTGTCTTTGACGACTTATTATTGACACGACCTTCCCATAGTCTTTTCTAGTAGAACGCTAAATAACAGGGAAATAAATTATTCTGAAATATAAAAGGAACTACTTGCGATTGTACGGGCGACAAAACATCTCATGCCATATTTATTTGGAAGGGAATTTTCTACTTATTCCGACCAGAGAACCTCTTTCATCACTATTTTCGGTTAAAGAAACAAATTCGAAATTGTTAGGATAGAAACTTAAATAGGAAAAGTTGATTATCAAATAAATAACAGAAATAACTGCACCAGAATGCGAATGTCCCATCAAGAATTCAATTGAATGTTGGACAGGAAATTGATAAACTTAATCTTCGCAAAAGACTATGAACGAGGACTATGAGAAAAATAATGAAGTCAGCAATCAAACAGCGCATTCCAAGTCCACTGGAAACTCTAAAGTGGAAATAACGATTTCTGATAAACCCTGAATCTTTGGGAAAAAATCAAACGTCTCTATCTCTAATAAAATATCATGCGAAACAAGTGAAAAAATTAACAATATTTGTGACTTCAAAAATGCGATTAATTGCTATCAGAAAATAGTGTAAATAAGGGCTTAGTTATCTGCAGAAAACCATATTTATAACAAATTTCACTTGGTACATTTGTGAATCGACTTTCGAGAGGTCGAGAAAATTCTTGGATGAATTTCTTTTTCTTGTTTTATATTAACACAATTAAACGACGCTTTCATAAACAAGAAGTTTTATTTTATTTTTCTTAATACATTAAAGCTTATCGCTGATTAGCAGTATCAGCATTATCAAAATGTTCAATGTACGAGTACCTTATAGTTCTACGGGTACATCTGGACTCAAGTCTTGAAAGTCAAAAGCTTCAATGTATTAAGAAAAATAAAATAAAAACTCTTGTCATTGAAAGTGTCGTTTAGTTGTATATATATATATATATATATATATATATATATTTAAACAACTTAGGTTATTCAAATACAAGAATATTTATTAATTTATATTCAAAGCTTTTCGTTGGTTAACAGGACCAACATCATCAGGAATGAAAATTACAATAATTGTAATTGTAATTATTGTAATTTTCATGTGTATTTATTATGTAATTTTCATTCCTGATGATGTTGGTACTGTTTACCAACGAAAAGCTTTGAATATAATTGAATAAATATTCTTGTATTTGAATAACCTATGTTGTTTTAAATTATTAAACAAAAAAACCACTCAGAGTGATTCGACAATGGTCAAGTGACCGAAAGACGCCTCATCACTCAAGGTAAAATCATTGCACTTAATGGTGGATAAAATTACTTACAATAGTAATATATTAACTTCATAAAGTCAATGCAACGGAAAAACAATGGATAACGTAAAATATCAAGAATATATATATATATATATATATATATATATATATATATATGAAATATGTATGCTTGTGTAATAATGAAAAAATAAGAGAAACTAATACAAGAATAATTATTTGAATTATTTAATTGAAAGATTTTGGTTGGTTATTAGTACAAACATCATCAGGAATAATATAAAAAGTCATACTTACAAGTGTTAGTTAGATCTAACAAACAGTGTTGCCAAATCTATTAATATAATATCAGTGTTATTAATTTGCTAGCTTAACATTACATAAAATCAATATAGTGTCAAATTTGGATTTTATCTATATCGTTTCATTTATCAATTTGTTTTTAATATTATATTTATAAATTTTAGTGCTTCATAGATATTCATTCTTAGGCCTTTGTTAGTTTATTTTATAAGTATTATATTATCTGTATTAGGAAATATGTGATTAATATTGCAACAATGATTAGCAAATAGATTTATATACGAGTATGTTTGGATTTTTATAGCATTGAAGTGCTCTTTATATCAACTATAAGTGTTTTAGATTGCCCGACATAAACTTTATTACAGTATTCGCATTCTAATTCATAGAATAATTCAAAGAATTCTGTAACATGACAATAACTATGAAAATAATTATTTAGTCATTTACATGAAAGTTTTTTTTATGAAGGATAATAATGGTTGATGAATTAGTAAAATTAATTTATTTGTTTTAAGGACGTTTTAGCGACGAGTTTGTTGCTTTTATCAAGTGTGACAGTATAAAACTCTTTTACTATAAATTATTAGGTTCCTACATTTAAAACTCAAATGTCCATCACTCAGCATTGAAATAATAGTCAAATGTTGAATGGAAGGACTTGGGGTTTTTTTTATAGTAAAACAGTTTTAAAATTTCAGACTTTATAAAAGTAACAAATAAGTTGTCAAAATGTTATACTAAGTAAATTAATTTGACTTCCTTATCTTTCCTTTATTAGTTTTCTCACAAAAAATTCAAATAATGAGTCAGCCTTGATTGCAGCTTATGTGTAATCACCATAAAGAGTTCTAGTATGTTTTTTTTAATATTCAAATTTATAATGCAAAAACTAAACAACTTATATTTGTGTATGTAAAACTAAAGTTATGTTATAAGGAGTAAAAATGACACGGATAATGTTTACACTAGTGTTTAAAACTACTTCAGAAATAAATATAAAGACGGGTGTTACAGTTAATTTTTATTAAAAAATTATTGTTTTAAATACTCCAAATATAATATATAGTTTCCTACTGTTTTCTTGAATAATATTTTACTATTGCCATTTTCATTTTAATATTTATTATAGAGTGACGAACAAAATCAGGGGAATGCGACCAAGCACTTTCAAGTTGGCATATACAGGTCTGTTTATCGTTTTTTAAATATAAATATCAATTGCGAATATCCCTGGATTCTGTATCTCCGTCTAATAATTGGGGATGTGCCAATTCTTTAGTATTTATAGATAAACCTAACAGCAATAACCAACATTTTTCTAAAGATGTTCAAAGGAAAATTAAGTATTTATTTCTCGTTTCCACGTGTTCGATTTTAGCGAAAAATATACCGGACGACGAAGACAGTCATTAGTTCTAGTGGTGTATTGAAATGGTGTGCCCTACGTTTGGAGAGTAGCAAAGCCTGGCACATGGCCACGTTCACCCTAACTCTCCAGTAGCTCAGCCATGATTCTAGTACTGCAATGTGGTCTTGTAATATAAGTGTATTAGATGTGGTTCCCATGACTGAGCGGATAACGCGCTGTCATCTACAAATATGGTCACTTGTGTGTTTAGTGTTGTCGGTATGTCGTTGATGTAGATGTTGAACAATACGGGCCCAATAATTGAGTCCTGAGGGACTCCGGCCAGTATAGTCCGTAGTGTAGATTGAGATTGATCTACATCAACTCTAAACTTACGGTTGGACAGGTATGAGCTAACTAGGTGTATAAGACCATCTGGAAAGCCATAGTGACGTAGTTTCACTAAGAGCCCATTGTGCTAGACCCGGGGTTATTTTACAATATGGGCGCGATATCACACAGTTGTTCAGCCCTGCCTCCATATTGTTTGGTCACTTTGGCACAAAACCTAACTCGCTCTTCTTTGTACGTTCTTCCTAAACTCGCAAAGTAATTTATCTGAACCATTGGCCAAACAAGTCCCGTGGAGCAGATTTACCTGAAAACCAGTCTGGTCTTCGAATAAAAAAATATTAAGAAGTGAGTTTAGCAAGTTATTCAAATGTGTTTAAAAGTTTGGTTGCTACTTTACTTTTAGATTTGGATATTCTTTTACTATTTAACTACAACACCACGGCTTTCTTGAAATAATTTTACATTTTTTTCTACTTAAACAAGAATTTCACTTTACATTTGTTTCAAGCTACATTCGACAGCTTGATAGCTATACTTTATCTATCTGTGTATATATATATATATATATATATATATATATATATATATATTTACCTAAATCTAAAGGATAAAAAATTGTAAAACGATTTAGAACGATTTAATTGCAGACAATGTCTGAATAATATAGAAATTAATAAACCACAGCTTTTTCATGTCAGCAGTAAACATTCTTCAAATACAAAACGACAGTTTGTAACAATTATTATTATACAAACTAAATCAATTAGAGAGGAGGGTCGAAATAAATATTAGAATGAGAGTGAGGCCAAATATATTTCCGAAAAAACATTAACCAAAATACTTCAATCACATATTCTGTAGCATATTTAATCAAGTAAATATAAATATTTAAGTTAATGGAAACCTACCTTCAAATAACAGATTCTGAGGTTAGACCTTGTTCTACATTATGTAGACATACATGTACTACATAGTTTCTAGTTACTACCTAGTTTTACACTATGTAACAAATAGACTATACATAAACCTCCCACACGAACTATTACGCATTGACATTAAAGAATCGGTGAGTAGGAAAAGGGAATAAGGGCGTCTTCATTAACGTTTCAGAAAGTGAAAAAAACTTCTTGTGAAAAAACTTCTTATAGTGTTTATTTATGACTTTACAGCCAAATGAACCATTAGTAATTTGTTAAGGGCATTTTTGTTGATACATATACAGGGTAACTCTTACCATCCTAACGTTCTATTGCATATTATAGTAATTATAAATCTACAACATTATTTCCTTTTCCATCTCATTAATCTTATAAAATTAATTTTGTAAAATTTTATGATTTATATTGTCTACATAATTTCCAATCACAGGTTTTAATAATGTTAAAACATTGTATACTATATGTATTTTGTATATAACAGAGAGTAAATAAACAATTGCTTTACAAAATCATAAATATTTCTCAAGAAAATCGTGAATACCTTTTTAGTCGTGGTCTTCGTCATTTCCATTGTCATTCTGAGTTGTCTTCCATTTGCAAAGGTTATTGTAAAAGTGCTTCAACTCATCTGAGATGTACTGAATAATGTTCTTCACATTATTATTTTTTTGCGATTAATTGATACTTGTCCGTCATAAGACTTTTCTGTTGGAAGTACAAGCTTACTAGCTTTTACCTTTAGCAACGTAAATGTTTCTTAACTAACGTCATCAATAAACTCACAAACTTCGACACACCCTTTAGCATTCGGTTTGTATTTAAGATGTCTATATTTACTTATGAGAAATTTTAATTTCTCAGTCAATTTTAATTATGGGTTAAACGATAAATGACAAAATTTGAAAATTCTGACTATACGACAGAAGTGAGTGCTTCATTGCAACAATGTCGTTATTAGAATATAGTTTTAATAAAATATTGTCATTGCAGCTATAAAAACAAGTACACATTATGTAATATTTTGCCCCTTTATTATATGTTGACAAATTTACTCAACACAAATTTTATCAAACGACTTTATTTTAGGTTTAAAAAAAGTGTTTATAAAGATTCTGACGAGTGTAAGGTTTTAATTAACAAATCGAAATAAATAAATATAACAAATTATCATTATACTGAAATAACTGTAGTAAGATTTATTGAAGTATAAATTCATAGACATTTAATAATTAATAAAAAATAAGCAATAATAACATGTTAACTAATTCATAAACAATAAATGAAGTAACATACCCTACATGTGGTCTGTTGTAATATAACAACACCTAAAAACATTGTAGAAATTAATAAAGCATGGAAGGTATGTATATTTTCCATTTACGTGGTACTGCACGATGCAGGCGGATTAATGTGTAACTAAAAGAAGCAGGTAATTTCAAACAAATATGACAGGTTGCGCTGTAATCAGTTATTTATAATTATTTCAATATTTTCAATTGATCTAATATAAAATGGTCTCTTATAATCAAATTTATAGTTGGAAACATTTCTGACAATATACCTTTTAGTAATATACTCAAATTAATTCACGTGTTTAGGAAATTTCTATGATATTTAAAGTATCAAAACCAACCTCTCACTAACTAGTTGGAATGACTTTTGCTAAAGTAGTGTACGGTTAGTATGCATTACTGAATTAATTTTATTTATAAGAATCACATTGCTGAAATAGTACTAAATTTTGGAAATGCTTTGCTAAATAGCAAAGCGTAAAGCAAATTATACTAAAGATGGGCAAAGTAGTTCTTTAAGCGGAACTATTCCTATTAGAATAGTTCCCTTCATTGAACTATATAGTACATTTTAAGGGATCGTACCGTACGTGTAATATCGAATATAATGAGATTATTCCAGTAATTTTGGTTTTTATTTACCGTGCCCACGTGTATGATTTTTGAGGAAAACATTATATCGGGCGACGCAGAAAGTCATCAGTGATACGAAAACAATTATTACTACTCTCGCTCACGCTCCAAAAAATTAATAGTTTTGGCAAATTGTGATTCCCCCAAACATGGTGCTATAGTGCTGGTAAAAATTGCACATTGTCCACCCCTCAATACAATGCATATAAAACGAATAAAAACTTGTCCTGAAGCTATATTGACGATTATTATTTGGTATTGCCATGGATGGTTAATTTAATATACCTATGAAGTATCCAGTTAGGATCGATTTAGCTACAATTTTATACATTTAACCAACTGTACACGTGAACCTAGAATAGAGATCACGTTACGTCAACCGGCAAAAAGGAGTACTCCGAGGAAGGAGAAGTCTAATTGGCAATGTGTATAAAATTACAACCAAATCTATCCTAACTGGAGGCTTTATAGGTTTATTTAAATATACGTATACGTAGATTGAAGATCTACGTGTGAGTATACGTATAGTGGGGAGACAAAAGAGTGGCAATTGTACGGTTTACGTCACGGTAAGACGAAAAGAACTATGTATCATTTTGTACGGTGTACGGTGGTGTGGGGAATAATTCATTCCTTTCCCTTCCCCTCCCATGACGAAACGATTGAACTATAGTTCACTAAAACAGAGACCGGTCAATACCGTACCTTTTCCGGAATAGTTCATTTGAACTAGGTCGTTCAAGTACTGCCCATCTCTAAAATATAGGCTAGACATGATTATATAATCTCCTCAGTATGTGAGCAGATTAATACAATTTACATGAATTATTTTTCATGTACAAATTAAAACCAACCTCCTACTGACTATGTCGGTTCAGTACGTCTATGGGACATAACTTGAGCAAAATTTAAAAAAAAAGTAGTTTTATTACAATAGAATTTTCGGATTATTACGTTGCAAAGCGTACAATATTGTTATAAAAGTTAGATACACTTAACTAATCTGTTTGATATGTGAGCAATCTCCCGTTTCGTTTCTTCGACACGAATGTAACTTAGCCCTCAGGGTTCCTGCATGATCTTTCGCGGGATTTTTCCTGGCAGGTTTTTTTCATTATAGTGTTGTTGGGTTCACCTCGTCAATGCTAGATGAGATTGTAGCGAAACGTCCGAACTGCGATTTTATGCACTGCAGAATGAACGGATTATAAAATTCCAGTCACACCTATGGAAGAAAATACAGTGGATGCTAGTAATACCTAAAATGTACAAAAACTAGGTAACATATAGTATGTTAATCGAACACACATTTAAAGCATATCTTCTAACATAAACTATTTCTGCTTATACAATAATAACGCTAGTTTATCAGAAATTAACAACACATGGCAGGTTTGTACTACCTGCTGGGAGAAAGAGGGGTTTGATGGCCCAGGTTAGGAATTTGGGAACATGGGTTTTGGTAGAGGGTTGGATTTAAGTGAGATATCTACAAGAAGGATGTTTAATGTGTAGGATGGGCGTTTTTATCCTTGGGGACTATATTTAATAATATTACAGGCTGATTCTCTATCTCTCTTTTTATTTAAGTTTATTATTTTTTCCCTTAATCATCGTTTTTCATCATATGTGTGGCACATATGTTTGGATGTAGTGTTACATAGAGAGTGTAAGAATGTGTATGGACTTGAGTCTAACAAATATTTATAAATACCTCGTACAACAAAACTGCTACCAGCAAACGCTTATAGACAACATGGACTTACTCAAGGAAATTTAACATAAACACTACCAAACAGCCACACTAACAAACCAAAAACAAATATACATATCAATATACATACCACAACAAACACAGATACACACAAAATAGTTTCAACATACAGAAAACTCAATTACCATATATCATACAAAACAACAAACACTTTAAGACAACAAATGCTACCCTTTCAACAACAGACAAATACAATCAATCCAATACATACAAATTAACATGTAACGAAAATACAATCAATCCAATACATACAAATTAACATGTAAAGACTGTCCCAGCTTCTACATCGCCCAAACCGGTAGATCATTCAACACACGCTTCAAAGAACACATCAACATACAAAACATACACCACCCAAAATCCAGTGACGCAACACATATACAAAATACGAAACACACATACACAAACACACACACTCACACACACACACACACACACACACACACACACACATATATATATATATATATATATATATATATATATATATATATATATATCCACATATTGGACCACAGTAAAAATTAACTACAGAGAAATAAGAAATATACAAACATTTCCCAACATAAAGAGAAAATGTTTTGATCACACACATTTAGAATTAAACACCCTTTTCCATTACAGAGTAAACAACCAACTTACCCACCCCCACTACACTCGTAAATTATATAATAGCAACCTTTTACTTTGTGCGACCCTCGGCAGTAGAGGGTCAGCTTCGTAAATGGAACAATTGTGTCTAAACGCGTCAGCAAGTAAGTCCTAAAGTATCCAATTAGTTATGTTATAATTACTTACAGTTTAGTCAGTGAGTTCAAGATTATTTCAACAAGCAACTTTAATAAAAAATAAGTAAAACTATTACAAAGAGTCAAGTTAATTAGAGCTTAGCTAGTGAGAACAATTCACAGTGGTAAAATTAAAACCATTTACTCTATATCTCACTACACATTATTTTAGTAAAACAGAGTATTTTATTAAAACAAACTGACTAGTTTCGACGATAGTGTCGCCATCATCAGAGCTTGGTTACTACTAACCAAAAGCGAAGCCAAGTTTAAAAAACTAGTGTGTTTGTTTTAATAAACCAATGTGTTTGTTTTAATAAACTAGTGTGTTTGTTTTAATATAATAGTCTGTTTGTTTCAATAAACTAATTTGTAGTGAGATTTCGAGTAAAATGTTTTAATTTGTACGGTCGTGTTACAAAGAATTTTGATTTACAAAATGAAACCCATTAACTATATGACACAAATGTACGGTAGCATTAAATCCTTTTGTACCTATCTTTTGAGATAATTTGTTAGCTCTACGCTCTCAAATTGGTGATACAAATACAGGGCAACGCTTACCCTCCCAACATTCGTGTGCATATTATAGTAATTATCAATCTACAAAGTTATTTCCTTTTTCCACTTATTAATCTTAAAATAATAATTTTACCAAATTTCATTATTAATATTGTGTACATAATTTCAAATCACAGGTTTTAATAATGTAAAAATATTGTGTTTGTGTATACTATATGTATTTTGTATATAACATAGAGCAAATAAACAAATATATATTACAAAACCATAAATAATTCTTGTGAAAATGTATACCATCGGTATACTTTTCTGGTAGGAAAATTCTATCATGTCTTCGGACCACACTCGTCGAGACCATATCAAAAACGATTTAATGCAGGCAAGGGGCTGTGCAGATATTGCCTTCTTCCACTCATCAATGTTTTCGTTTTAATGCAGGAAAGGGGCTGTGCAGATATTCACTTCTTCCACTCATCAATGTTTTCGTTTTAATGCAGGAAAGGGTCTGTGCAGATATTCCCTTCTTCCTCTCATCAATATTTTCGTTTTAATGCAGGAAAGGGGCTGTGCAGATATTCCCTTCTTCCACTCATCAATGTTTTCGTTTTAATGCAGGAAAGGGGCTGTACAGATATTCCCTTCTTCCACTCATCAATGTTTTCGTTTTAATGCAGGAAAGGGGCTGTGCAGATATTCCCTTCTTCCACTCATCAATGTTTTCGTTTTAATGCAGGAAAGGGGCTGTGCAGATATTCCCTTCTTCCACTCATCAATGTTTTCGTTTTAATGCAGGAAAGGGGCTGTGCAGGTATTCCCTTCTTGCACTCATCAATGTTTTCGTTTTAATGCAGGAAAGGGGCTGTGCAGATATTCCCTTCTTCCCCTCATCAATGTTTTCGTTTTAATGCAGGAAAGGGGCTGTGCAGATATTCCCTTCTTCCACTCATCAATGTTTTCGTTTTAATGCAGGAAAGGGGCTGTTCAGATATTCCCTTCTTCCCCTCATCAATGTTTTCGTTTTAATGCAGGAAAGGGGCTGTGCAGATATTCCCTTCTTCCACTCATCAATGTTTTCGTTTTAATGCAGGAAAGGGGCTGTTCAGATATTCCCTTCTTCCACATATCAATGTTTTCGTTTTAATGCAGGCAAGGGGATGTGCAGATATTCCCTTTTTGCGTTGCAGTGTGTGTGTGTGTGTGTGTGTGTGTGTGTGTGTGTGTGTGTGTGTGTGTGTGTGTGTGTGTGTGTGTTTTAGTGGCGTTAGTGATAGTGGTGTATTGTTAGACTGGGGTACAACAAGGAACGCCTAAACTCTCTTATAGGTGCAGCTAGTCTTCACACCCACAGGTTACGTATACACATTGTAAATGTATTAATACAACCACTTTGTCTATTACATCGTTATATTCAGCAAAACGAGGTCGAGCAACATTGGGTGTGCTTAGTACTTGGATGGGTGACCGCTATTTGCATATATTTATTTAGTTTTATCTACAATAATTTGTACTTCAGTATATGCTACTCTTAACGTTATGCTATTCCTTATGTTAATATACACCCTTTAGCATTCGGTTTGTATTTAAGAAGTCTATATTTACTTTTGTGAAATTTTACCTTACTTCTCCAACACTGGGTGCGATTTTTTTGAAAAATATAGGTCACTACTTTTAAAGCTTATGATCTCTATTGGCAACTTGATGCACAAGGAAGACATCGCCAGTTTTCCTAGCTGATGCTATAACACCTTTATACTGTTCTGGTAGGAAAATTCTATCATGTCTTCGGACCACTCTCTTTATACTAGAAATGTTCCTATCAGAAGGTAATAAACTATCCCCTTATTGGGTAACACTATTCTATTACTTTAAAACGACCCAAAATAGTTTCTGCCATCAACAAGCTTTGAGAGTGTGGTTGCGGTTTTAGTCTCCGCAGGCATTATTAAACACGTGTACAGTCTGTGGGATGTAGTTTTACTATGTAGTGGGGAAATAAAGCTACAAACTTCATCTGGGCTCTTACGACTTTGACCCTTATGATTATGTGTAAACACCCAATAATTTGTTATTAGAACGGTTGTGTACACAAAGTACATTGCCAAATTTTCCGCAGATAAAACATTTGCTATGCAGGAATGAATGGCAGTGGCAGGTCTTGCATAAAGTCAAAGACTATACCAACTACGTTTCCCCTATCTGTACGAAGGGTTTCATTGTTTGCAACTAATGTGCTCTGGCGAAACACTGCTTAATTAGACATAGAACATAAGCTCAGAAAAGCTTTTCTGCAATCTCTGATGCGTTCAGTACCACGACCTTTTTACTGTTTCTGTATTCCTTACAATGCAGACTTATTAAATGCAATCCTCAAAATTGCCCTTTTCAGCATGAAACGAAAAGGTAGTACATCCAAAACATTCACACATTAACTACTGCCTATATGTTACACGGTTTGTAAATAAAACAAATTTTATGAATAAACAGTAAAATTTTACTAACTTAAAAAAAACAAACGTGTAAATAAGGCACATCGTATTCACTTCGTGAACTTTACACAACATAAGAGCTCTGCCACGTCTTGTAACTAACCTATTTTCACATCTTCACGAACCTGTCTGGACTGAGCAAATAAAGGAAACAACTGCTGCAGATATTCCCTTCTCCTACTCATCAATGTTTTCGTATTAATCCAGGCAAGGGGCTGTGCTGATATTCTCTTCTTCCACTCATCAAGGTTTTCGTCTTAATGCAGGCAAGGGGCTGTGCAGATATTCCTTTTTTGTTCTCAGGAAATGAGTAGACACATTTTGGACAAAATGGTAATGTCAGTTAAACAATGGCAAACATTGTACTTATACAATTTTCCACTCGCCGATTTAATTTAACTCTAACAATACTCTAAATTAACTATAAGCCCTATATTTTATATTAAATTAAAATTATTATTGTCTCTGAAGGAGTTTTCTAGATCCTCCACTTGCTGCATCCCTTAGTAGAGGACGTAGTCCGTCCCAGTGGTCCTTCCTTAAGTCTAAATTTAGAAGAGGAATATAACAATCAACCAATTCAAACCCATTCTACCAATAGCAATACCACTGCGACCACTGTCCTACTGTTTTGTGATTCGAAGCATTGCCATAGTATTGTCGCTATTGATGACAATTAAAATCTACAGGAGTTTCCAGATCAAATTGACGCCTTCAACGTGTGAGCAGCATTTTGCAGCGCTATGCTATAAAGTGTGTTATCAAACAATGTTGGGGCGCTATCACAAAGTTGAACAGCAGTGGTTCCATACTGTTTGGCCACTTTAACACAAAACCTTACACGCTCTTTGTACTTTCTCCTTAATCTCGCAACGTAAATTATTTGAACCACGTGTCCAAACAAGAATTTGGAGCCTATAGTCTCATGGTTCAGATTTATCAGAAAATCAGTTCTGGATTTCGAATTGAAAAAATGTTAATAAATGATTTTTTAACAAGTTTTCAAATGTGTTTAAAAGTTTGGTTACTAATTTACTTTGTATTTAGTTATTCCTTTACTATTTAAATACCGCACCACGGTTTTCTTGAAAAATTATTTCCTTATTTCTTCTTAAGCAAGAATTTCTCTTGGTACATTTGTGAAACCTTTCTTTCAGCAGCTTGAGAGCTGTATTCTATCTATCTCTGTGTGTGTGTGTGTGTCTATATATATATATATATATATATATATATATATATATATATATATATATTATTTAATAACTTCAAAGTTTTTCATAATCAAGATGTATATTTCATTCAACACTTACAAATTTGCTGAAGCTTTTCGCTGGTGTACAGTTCCAGCATTCTCAAAGTCTACTAACATGATTTATAAAACTCTTCAAACATTACTGTATTTGATTGCACTATGTACATAAACTACCGATAACTTTATGCCTTTAATCTATTTGTTTTACATTAAATGAACTATCTGTTTAATAAAATCTTAAATTCTATCTAAAACATGAAAAATTGTGTTGTGTTTAATTTAAGTTGGGACTGTTTTTTAATGAGTATGTTATTTAATTTATATTTGTAGATATATAGGTTTTCCACAACATTCATTTTCAAACCTTTATTAATATGTTTGATTAAATTCATATTTTGTATGTCTGGAAAATCTATGGTTATTTGTAATACAATGAGTAGCCATATTCGATTTATAAATATCTGGTTTTATATAATCTTTTAGATGTTCCTTGTAGCGATCCTTTATTTTCTTTTTCATTTGACCTACATAATTTTTATTGCAATCTTGGCAATTTATACTATATATCCCACATAAATCCAATTTACTAATGTAATTACTTTGATTCAAAATAAGATTATTGTTTGTGTTGTTTGTATAAAATTCAAAATTTAATATTAGTATATTTGAACAACTTCTTACGTGATTTAATTTCAGAACCCGTGTTAATAAATTTAGTTCATTTTGTTTCATTTTTACTTATAATTTGTCTGTTATAATTTAGTAATTTATTCTGAACGTTACTATGTAATTTGTCTATAGTCTTCCTTTTATAACCGTTTACTGAAGCTAATTGATATATTAAGTTTAATTATTTTTGTCTATTTTGTTTATTTAATGGTATTTTATACATCCTATACAATAGGTTGTAAAAGCATGCCATCTTTTGATTACATGGATGATTGGAATGTTTTGGTATAAAATTATCAGTAAGCATCGGTTTTCTATATATTGCATAATCTAATTTGTTGATTTGGTTATATATTGTAATATCAAGGTAATTAAGTGTGCTGTTACATTCAATTTCGTGGGAAAATTTTATATTGTGTTGCAAGTTGTTTATTTCTTTAGTTGTTAAATCTAAATTTATGCCATTATTTGTAGAAATATAAATTCCGTCATCTACATATCTGTACCATATTCCATTTTTGTCATATTTATTTATGATTTCAATTATGTCATTGTCTAAATTTTGTAAAAATATTTCGGAGATTATAGATGATAATGGAGAACCCATTACTAAACCATCCATTTGCATACATATGTTTTTATTATATGTAAAATAATTTTGGTCTAAAATTATTTTTACGGTATTTATTATTTCATGAATTTCTTCTTTTTCTTTTAATTTTCAATTTAATTTATCATTTATAATTTTATATGTGTCCTTTAATGGCATGTTAGGGTACGCATTTTTAATATCTAAAGAAATTAATTAGTTTTATTATCAATTTTTATAACTTTAATATTTTTTAAAAATCATATGTATTTTTAATAGTATATCTATTTTGTAATTTTATTTTGTCTTTTAATTTGCATGATATAATTTTAGATATTTTATAAGATGGTGCTTGTTTGAAATTAATTAAAGGTCGTATTGGTTTGTCATTTTAATGTAATTTTATGAGTCCATTTAACATTGGTATTTTAGGAAGATCATTTATCACTTCACTAATATTTTTTTTCTAAACATTTTATATGAATTTTTTATCATTTTTTAAATTTCGTTTTGATATTGAACCGTAGCATCATAAAATTATTACCTTTAATATAATTTTCATTTTTATTTATATATTCTTGATTATTAATAATTACTATCGCATTACTTTTATCTGCTTTTACTATGGCTAACTCATTTTCAATTATTTTTTTGTTTTATATTATTGATTAGTAAAGATTGTATTTTATTACCATCATTTTTATAATTAATATTATTATGTTTTTTTATTATTTTAGTTATCTCATAGGTTGCATCAAATCTTATATTTTACTGTTCTTCTTCTTTTAATGTATTAATCGCCATTTCAGTATCTACAATTATGTTATCTAAATCTCTAATAATATTTCTTTTTATATTTACTTTGTTCATGTTTTCTAATGTTTTTACTTCATTATTATTAAATTGTACATTTGTTAAATTAATTAGATTAGGTGCAAACGTACGAATTATTTTTATAGGAGTTCTATTTCTTTCTTTATTTTTCAATAAAATATTAATTTGTTTATTAATTTTTTCTATTTTTATCTTCCTAAGTTTTATCATTGTTTCATGTATTTTGTGGTACACTATTCCAATTCAAAATATGTAAAGATTTTGTTAATTCCAAATGTAACTTATATATATATATATCAGTTGTTAAATTATTTTGCTTTTCATACAGTTCTTTAATTTCATTTTTTATCCAGATTTTTTCTGCCATAATATTAGTTTTTTTTGGGCTGTACTTTTATTTTTTATGTAAATTTTAGGATATTTAGGTATTATATTATATTGTATACATTTTTTGTTGAAGAAAATATTACAGTTATTGTTCGTTAATTGTATTTTCTTTTTTTTTTATTTAAGTTTAGTATTTTTTTGAATTAAAATTATTTTGTTTCACAGAAATCATGGTGCAATCAATTCAGCACAGTACTAACATTAATATAAAATACGTATAAATTTATTATTCTCAATTATTACATTAGAGTCAATATTTTAAAGTTTTGTAATTATTAATAATTTTTTTTTATAAACCTATTTCACACAATATTGTATAATAAATTCATTCATTTAGTGTTACAACTTATTTGTCCACATTAATTCCATCAGTAATAAATATCTAAAGCTAAAATATTCTGTAACAATAATAAAATTTTTCTTAAAAACATATTAATATCAATTATTATTTTTTTAAATAATTGTCTTAATATTATAAATTTATTATTTAATTGTTTATAAAATAATATTTTTAATTGGAGTAATATAATTCCACTATAAAAATATCAGTATTATCAATTATCTGAAATCAAATCAATTATTATAACTGTTATTTATAAAAGTTTACAACCTATTACATCTTTCCCATGTTAACATGAATTACCACTCTAATACTGTTATCTAAATATTTACAATTTTCATATTTTCGAATTAAAATCTTATAATTGTTATTTTTTATATAATAAATCTATATTTATATCACTCCCAGTTGTAATCTTAATTATTATTTTTCTCATCAATACCCAGTTTATAATATTGTTTATATTGTCATTATATATTCCTATGTATACAGGTTGATTGAATTTATTTTGTATAAGTTTATTGTCACTGATTTCCATTCATGTTGTGAGAAAAGATGCCCTTGTTTGCCAAACTGTAGTTACTTTTTGACTTACCAAAGTATTACAATTGACTCCAAATATAATCCAAAGTATTATAATTTACTCCAATATAAATTCTTCAATAGAAAATATCGATAGCACATTCATCACTATTATATCATCAAAAACCCCGATAGGCAATTATATTATAATAAAGATGATTATTTTTTCTTGATTTATTATAATTTTTTAATAACTTCAAAGTTTTTCATAATCAAGATGTATATTTCATTCAACATAAATCATGGTAGTAGACTTTGAGAATGCTGGTACTGTATACAAGCGAAAAGCTTCAGCAAATTTGTAAGTGTTGAATGAAATATACATCTTGATTATGAAAAACTTTGAAGTTACTAAATAATTATAATAAATCAAGAAAAAATAATCATCTTTATTATTATAATATATATATTTATTTATATATTTATTTATTTATATACATAAAACTAAACCTATAGAATACAAAATTAAAAAACTATGTTACAGCGGGATTTAGAAGTTTTTTATATACAATGCCAGTTTGAACTATGGGTTAGTTGATAAATGATGAAATATTAAAAAGCTTTGGGATTTGGGGGGGGGGGTCATTGCAACACGTCGTTATTAAGATATAACTTTAATAAAATGTTGCCATTAAAGCTATTAATAAAAGAGTATAGTATAAAATATACTTTATTATATGGTGACAAATTTACTGAACAGACGTTTTACTGAAGGAATTTATTTTAGGTTTGTAAAGTGTTTTTATTAGGATTCTGACGCTTGTAAGAAGGTTTTAACTAACAAATCAGAATAAATAAATATATTTACAAAATTACCATTATACCGAAATAACTGTAGTAAGATTTATTGAAATATAAATCATAGACATTTATTAATTTATAAAAAATATGCAATAATAACATTTTAACTAATTAATAAACAATAAATGAAGTAACATAGCCTACATGTTAACTGCTGTAATACAACAACGCCAAAAACATTGTATAAGATGTATAAAATATGATGGATGATATGGTTCAATTTAAGCTAAGATAATTCCAAACTGTAATTTAAAACCTAAACTTTTAATTTAGTTAAGGCAATGATAAGTATGATAAATATTTATTTATTTAACAAATGTTACGAATTATAAACTGAAAGTTAACACGTATGTGAGAACGATTTAATTCAGACAATGCCAGAATAATGTAGAAATCAATAAAACACGGATTTATTAAGTTAAAATAAAAATTGTTGAGTTTGTTGTAAGAGGTTGTTTTAATTAATAAACATTTACGCCACAGTTGCTTCAAGTTGTTATTTAAACACTTACATTTCTTAGGGATTTTGACTGGTCAGAAGCGTTGCGCGTTGGGAGTGCTGAAAAGACCAGAGCTTGACAAACTCTGGTCTGGGACGTTGATGTGAGCTTGCTCTGCCGAAGACGTATGTGCAGTGTCTGGTCTAACAGCCGCTTCGGTCCTTTTTCAGGGAGTGTCCGCGGTGCACTGGTGTCGGAGCCTGTGCACAGTATTACGAGTTCTCGACTGATGCCCATCCAGTCTAGCTAAGGAGAAAAGCTATAGGCCTCAGAGTTCTGAGGGTTAGAAATGATCTCAATGTGATCCAAGGGTGTACCCGTTCCCATAGTCTCGCCCGTAACGCCCGACCGATGGCTGGCTAATAACATTATATGGAATCTTTAAATACGTCATCTGCATCTATTTTGAAGAGGGCTCGTCAGGATTCTCCTGACGATCCTAGTAAAGTTTATTCGAGTAAGAAGATGGCAGTGGCAACGTAACCGGCATTGCCATCTCTGAAATTTTTATTATTCTCTTAGAGAAAGAGAAAGAAAAAGACTTATCGAAAGTGTCTCCTTTTGTCGCTCATAAGGCTATTACTGCCTGTGCAGGAAGTCCTGTTATGGCGAGAAAGATGCAACAATCTCTTTTATTCTAATTTTTGGTAAAACTGAGGTACCCCAACAAATTCATATAGGTTACCAAAGGCTCTCAGTCAGGCCATACGTAGCTAACCATAGGCGATGTTTTAAGTGTCAGCGCATTGGGCACATTAGTTCTTCGTGTTTCAAGGAGGGTGTATGTGGTCAATGTAACGGAGAACGGCATGATCCCTTAATCTATTTTACCAGTAATTCAGGAAGACCTCGTTTTACATGGTGAGCTGAAACCCGGGCCAAATCTTTCGCTAGTCATAAGGCGCTAAAGTAGTATCTCCGGACCAATGTTAAAAACCTATAGGAATAACAATTTTAAAACGTTATAGAACGATTCAATTGCAGACAATGTCTAAATAATATAGACATTATTAAAACACGGAAGGTAAATATATTTATTTACCTTAAACAATTCTATTTACGAGGTACAGCTCGATCCAGACGGATTAATGTGGAGCTGAAAGAAGAAGGTAATTGCATACAAATATTACGGTTGCGCTGTAATGAGTTATTTAAAATTAATTCAATATTTTCAATAATTCTCATATAAAATGATCTCTTATTAGCAAGGTTATAATTGGAAATACCTCTGTAAATAAATCTTTTAGTAACATGTTCATGTGAAATCACGTTTTTAGGAAATTCCTATGGTATTTCAAGTACCAAAACCAACTTCTCACTATGGAATTTTTCTAAAATGTTTTTATATGTTAGGTTTCTCTTATTTAATTTAAAATAGAAATTGCGTCATTAAGACTGTTAAGTTTACTTACTGCTAAAAACATTATAATATTATTTTGAAATTAAATGTTGTTAAACAATTACACTTTTTCGTAATTGAAACCAATAAAATAATGAGTTCACCAACACAGTCTCGAAGTAGAAAACAAATATGCACTTGAAGTCTGAAAAAAAAGTTTGTGTGTGTGTGTGTGTGTGTGTGCAAGAGCGCGTGTGTGAGCGCGTATGTATATATATGTGTGTGTGTGTGTGTGTGTGTATGTGTGTGTGTGTGTGTGTGTGTGTGTGTGTGTGTGTGTGTGTGTGTGTGTGTGTGTGTGTGTGTGTGTGTGTGTGTGTGTGTGTGTGTGTGTGTGTGTGTGTGTGTGTGTGTGTGTGTGTACGTATGTACGTGCGTGCGTGCGTGTGTGCATATGTGTGGGTGTGTTTGAATGCGATTGAGTGTGCGGTTGTGCTGCATGCGTACGTGTTATATAAGCTGTTATATAAAATCTTATGTTATCCATAAAGTTTAAGGTAAAATGATTCCAAATTGCAATTTTAAAGTTGAACCATTGTTTAAGAAAAGCGTTGATAAGTATGATAATTTTTGTTGAATCAAAACCAACCTCTCACTGACTAGGTGGAACGACTCTCGGTAAAGTAGTATACGGCTAGTAGGCATAACCAAATTAAATGTATCATTAATACGCAACATTGCTCAAATAGTAACTAAATTTTGGAAATGCTTTGGTAATTAGCAAAGCGTAAAGCTTAATAAAGGCTAGACACGATTATTTAATCTCCTCAGTATGTGAGCAGATTAATTCAAACTACATGAATTTTATTTCATGTTCAAATTAAATAACGTTTTTAAGAAGTTTTCAGGTCTGAAATAATTGTGCGTGTGTGTGTGCGTACGTATATATAAAATATAATATAAGAATATATTTGTAATATATATATATATATATATATATATATATATATATATATATATATATATATATATATATATGAGATTGTGATGCATGTGAGAAAAGTTTGATTAAAAGGTCGGTATAAATAAACCTAACTCATTATCTTTATATTGAAATAATTGTAGTAAGAATTATTGATATATAAAATCATAGATATTTATTAAAAATTCATAATACTTATAAAAAATATTTAATAACAACAATTTAACATATTATTAAACAATAAATGAAGTAACATAGCCTACGTGTTATTACAGCTGTTCTACTATTCGGAAACAATAAAGCAGATGAAGGTGCAAAATTAGCTACAAGTATGGTGCCATTGACACAACGTGTGACAGCATCAGATTTTGTATGCAATGTTAAAACTACACTATTCTCTATTTGGAGGGAGGAATGGCAAAATATAAATAGAAACAAGCCGAGGGACATCAAGAATACCGTCCGACCATGGAGGTAATCTGTTCGTTCGAACCGTATGGAGGAAATGGTGGTTACTGGTCTTAGCATTGGCCACTCTTGTAAACAAATTATGGTATAAATCCAACTTTAATAGCAGACGAAGCTCTCAATCTATGCACTTATATAGGCAAACTTTACATACACACACTTGTGAATCTGCTTCAGCAGTCTGATATTATGTCCCTTAGGTCGCTATAAAAAATATTAAAATGTGACCTAAATAGTTGTGTTATATTAAAGTTATTGCACTTTATAATACGTATTACATCAATATATTTGATATACAATATAAGTTCTCTACACGGCATTCTATCATCCGGAAAGTTCTATTAATCGGTACATTTTCAAAACAAATCAGTACAGTACCCTTCTATGTTGTTACAAGATGTGACCCATCATAAATACAGATATCTGTGATAATTTTAAAATCCTTTAAAACATAAAATCAATAGTTTCTGTATAGTTACGTGTACTGGTGCAGGTTCTATTTTAACGTTGTAAGGTCGAAATATGTTTTTAGCAATCATTGTTTTTCTTCCTTCAATATTCTTCTTGTAAATGTTGTACGCGCGAGCGTGTGGTTTTATTCCTACATACGGAAATACAGTGTTTGGATAGATACCATAATGGAAGGAAAGATTTCAACAGTACATTCAATTCTCCTTGACAATTAGAATAACGTTATGCACAGTACGTACTGTATGTAGTCTAAATAGGTTAGGTTCTATTATCCGGTAATGTTCGATATCAGGCAACTTGCTGACCCGAGGGTGCCGGGAATTAAAGCTTTTACTGTAGTATGTAAATAAATTATATTCCTTTTCATTTGTTATTCATTTCGTATTGCGATTTGATAAATAATACTCAATTCTATTTACTTATTTACATGTTAGCTCTTACATGATTGTTTATATATTTTCTGGAAAACGTATTATCGTACTTAGGTGTAATAGAGTGTATGCTTAGGTGTAATAAAAAATAAGTATGCATTATTTAAAAAAGGGCTTAAAATATTTTGACCATCAAGTGTGTGTGTGTGTGTGTGTGTGTGTGTGTGTGTGTGTGTGTGTGTTTGTGTGTGTGTGTTTGTGTGTGTGTGTGTGTTGCAACGTCCTCCTACCCCACCTCTCTCTTACTACTTTACTTTACTATCGTAACGTTAATGGTGTTATGGAGTTGTTTCTTTTTATTATTTTAAATCGCGCCTGCTTATCTCTGTTACGCTCTCGGGCTCATGTCGCCTTGAGCGTTCTTAAATTTTGTCTTGTGTTTACCCGTTATATGTCACGCCTAAACGCAAGCCAATTCCCGCTGACTCCTACCTTAACGTTTGTATGCCCCCCCCCCCCTAAAATGGTTGACATGTTTTGTTGGGTCTTTTTATAGTCATACTTGTCAGTAAAGTAGTCAGCTGGAAAGAAACATTATTAATATGAACACACAAAATTTTCAAAGAATCTTACCATCTTAGAAGATCTGCAGGCCCAGCAAGGGGACGTGAAAAATACCTGTATGATCATGTTTAAGATACCTTTTTAAAGGCTCCTGTGTTCTTTAAACATGATCTACCAGTAGACTTCGTCTCTGGGCTTCAATACAAAAAAACAACTAATTTTTAGAATAGCTCAATAAATTGTTTCTCAGGAGAGAACTCGTTTGAAGAAACATTAGGTTCTGAATTTTATATATTTATTTATTTAATTAAAACTGTACTTTGATTTTATAATCATTATTTATCAGTTGGAAAAAACTAAAAGTTTTATTGGTTGTCCAACACAGGATAAATTTAAATACCATAAGTTTTATAATGCATTTAATTACTGGTTTTTAAAATAAAAATAAACATATTTTCAACTAAAATACATTTGACTCTCTCTTTACTATCTCTTTGTTTTCATTGAAATCACAAATAATCATTTAAACCTTTATGATAGTTTATATATTTAATTTAGACATTATATATATATATATATATATATATATATATATATATATATATATATATATATAATTCATTAAATACATTTACATATTTGAACAAAAATTATTTCCTAATTTAACATAAAAAAAACATTTTATTCCTCTGATTTCAAGACTGAATTGATAAATTTTGCTTTTTATAACAATTAATTTTAAAATTGGTATAATTCTATAATTCTGGTCTTCTTGAAAATGATTGGCTTATGGCCAAAACCACTTCCTGAATTTAAACGTTATTATTCATTATTTTAGCATTTTTATTATAGAAATTCATTTTACTGAACTTAACATTTATTTAAAATTCAACATAGAATGAAGTCATTGTTTAATTTTTATTGATAATTTTGAATTTAATATTTTTAACTTACTAAATTTGACGTTATTTAATAAAATAGAGAAAATTACTTGCCAAGGATTTCCCTGCCTGTCCTAGAGTCCTCTCGTCTGGATTCCAGGTCCCTGGACATCGGAAGTTGGCATCTCTGGTCAGTCGATGGAAGTCCTTCTCCATTTTCACGTCCCGGAGGTTGAGTCTGAAGTCCTCGTCCATGGATTGAATTAGACGGCATAAACGTGGTAGTTTGGTCCCATTTATACTTATGGTGGTTGTCCTAGGCGCTGACTGACGTTACGACCGCTGGCACCTCGTATTAAAATTTTTTACAGACTGCCCTACAGGTCCCTAAGTTCCTGTATTTATTGCGGCAATGTAACCCTTCCCCCCGCTCTAAGCTCGTCGCTATCTCTGTGCCTTTTTTTCTTGTACAGGCGGCGGGGGGAAGGGGTGGGGTTGGTCAACGTATTCGATTCAACCTGCATAATTTTGTTATCTGTTTTAGAACACTGAAAAATGTCTATTACTTTAAAATAAATGTAACTTTTTTGTTATTTAAGTTTTTTAAATATAGTTGTCACTATTGTTCATTTTGGATTTTCAAAATGTCAGTGATATTTCTACGTGGCCTAGTTCTCAAGTTAGTACTTTTCGGCACCTTGAAAATTTTCACTGTACTCCCGTTTGTCAAATTTAGTTAGCTATTACAGTTTTATTTTATTTTAATTTCTAATTTGTCTTAATAATACTTATTCAATATTTTACTGACTTCTCCACTCTTTACAACGTTTCATTATACTATAAATTAAAACTTATTATTTAATTATTAAATTTGTTATTCAAATTTTTGAAATTATTAATTTCTTAATTTGAACGGTTTTTCAGACCGTTTCAGAGTGTGTGTTGAGACGGCAAAAAATCGTCTCAAAATACACAGATTTTTACAAAAGAAGGTGAAATCGGTAAAATTATTTAAAATAAAGATTTTATAACACAGTAGTGGAAGTGAAAGTAGCGGGCCAAACCAGTTCGCTATCAGAATAGGTAGACAAATCCGGTCCAAAGGGCTGGTTTTTTGCTAACAAAACAAAAGAGAGGAAGCCCCGTTTTATGAGAAATGTGGAGACGTGATTCAGCGCTTGGAGAAGTCGGACGTTTCCTTCCGGACATCCAGAACCATGGACTGCCAGATGCCGTTCCAAGGCTAATCCTTAATCCATAGCCCAAGATGGAAGTGGAGATGGTCAGCTCTTCAACCGCCGATTCGAATATATATATTTTTTAAATGTAACTAAACAGTATTAAAGACGGCCATAAAATCGTTCATTTGCGTCCGCTTGAACATTCCAGACTCTAGGGAACCAACCTTGGGAGAAGAGGAGCGAGGTGCAGTGAAGATTGTTGGGGCAAGTCAAAATTTTAATAACAAAATAACCATTTATTAATTTAAATACAAATTTTAAAGTTATAGATACAGATTTCAATAAATACAAAATTATTATCAAATTGATTTTTCATTAGAATAAAAAATATGTAAGCAACTGACTTTTTATTGGAAAAGTATCTAAATGGAGGAGATTAAATACAAATTATTCAAATTTAAATTACTGATATCAAGATTAAAGTTTATCAATTTGTTACAAGGTCAAATTTAAAAAGTTAAGACTAAGAAAAAATCCAATCTCATTAATAAAATTATATATATAAATTCAACGAGAAAATTGAATGAGAATTTCAATACGAAAGTTTAAATTAAAATCGCTTTAACTTGGTTAATATCGTTTATTTTATTTCCATTAAAATTACATCATACAACCAGTATTAAAAATCCTTAAAATTTTTAAAAAATCCTAAAAAATGTTGTACGAATTTTTTAGATTTATATTTGGGAGCACAAATGTAAATTGAAATTTAAATGATTCGGAAGTAACTTGCGCTTACTTCTAACAATAAAATAATGGAAATGAACATAAATGTCCATGTATAATGGATATTTAATATAAATATTTCTCATATTCTATTCATAGTTGTAAATTTTATAAAGAAGAATAATTTATGTACTTTAATCAAAGCAATAAGAACATTTGAAAACCATTATAAGCTATTTATCTTTATTTTAAGTAAAAACTGCTTTTGTTAAGAAATAATTAAATAAATCTTTGAGATAAAATTGTTAATAGTGAATTTTAATATTATATTGTTTAAATGTCAAATTAATTAAAAATCAAGTTGAAACCACAAAATGTTTAAAAATTATTATTATAAACCTGTGGTAAATCAGTAATAAAATTTCTAGAATTTTTCCAACCATTTTAAAAAATAAAAGCAAACATTTCAAATCAAGTTAGAAAAAAAGAATTCTAATAAATATTTATGCAATAGTAAATAATTATATTCATTTTAACATTGATAAAATAATTAATAATGAGCTTAAAATCTATCTAAATAAGATAGAGCATTATGGTTGGTTTTATAAATGAAGTCCACGGATTCCATCCACTGGCAGATCACGCTCGACACACTACAGGTACCAGGACATGGTAAGTCGGGTGGGATCATATTTTGACCGCGGCTGAACTGTCCCGTTTCGGCTTTACAGCACTCATCATCAGTAAGTCAATGTAGAGCGTAAAACATACACGGCTGAGGGTGTCGTTACAGGGGCTGGACGCAAGATTAGCGCCAAGAAGCGAGTTTTGGCCGCGGCAGTGTGTGTGTGTGTGTGTGTGTGTGTGTGTGTGTGTGTGTGTGTGTGTGTGTGTGTGTGTGTGTGTGTGTTTGTGTGTGTGCGTATGTCTATATGTATATACATTTTCTATTAGTTTTGTATGCAAATTTGACACTTAACCAACATTGTGATATTTTTCTTTTAATTACAAGTAAATGTAAATGAAATAAATATATAGTTTCATTATCTTTAATTTTGTAAATTAAATTATGGTGTTGTGTTTTAAATATTATTATTTAGTTTATCTACAGTTTTCTTTTTAAAAGATTTCTCTATTGCTATTTTATAAATATTGCATTTCTCTCTTATATTATATTTATTTTATCGAGTTTACACTATTATTATTAATTTATATATATATATATATATATATATATATATATATACAAACCATTATCCACTTATCTATACCTATAACAGTTGTATCATATGTCTTTATAATATTTTTTTTTATATCATCTAAATACTGTAAAAATATTTCAGATATTATACTTGAAAAGGGGACCCATCGCTAAGAAATCATCCTGTTTGTAAAATTTATCATTGTATAAAAAGTAATTTTGATTTAATATTATTTTTGTTGTATTTATAATTTCTAATGTGATTTCCCATTAGTTGTCTATAATTTTATAATAAAAAATAAATAAATTTTCTTACATTTATCTATAACTTTTGAACTACAGATTAGAACTTAGAGCCAAAAGTTTTGCAAAATGCTCAAGGAATAGAATGAAAACATCAGGTTGTATACATCGGATGTAAACAATAATTTTATAATAAGCAATAATACAGATTTTTTATATTTAACACTAAAATTTAACCACAAATAACAAATTGAAGCTAACATTTTTTGAAACATTTTCAACGAAAATCAAAATATTTACATTTCTCATTCAATATTTACACCTTATTTTTTGTACATTAAAAAAAACTTTATTAGATGTTTACTGAATACACATTTTTTAACAAATTTAATTAAAATCAGTTTTCTAAGCGTATGAGACGAATTTATATATAACTTTATACTCATTATGAATGTTTCTCTCTCATTAAGAAAACTTGCATTGAAAATACGTACTCGTAGCGTATCCTTATTAAGTTTATATTGCCGCTTCTAACCTGGCGAAAATTGTATGTTTATGTCCATCTACGTTGACATTTGACATTTTAAAAGTATATATATATATATATATATATATAGGCTATATATATTATTGCAATTTAACACATTTTTAATTTAATAAGCCAATGTAAAATAACAATTTAAACATAAATATTTTTTAATTCATTTACATATTCTATATTTTAATACATTTAAGAATCAGAAAAAAATTACAATCATTCAAACTTAAACATAGGCTGTGATTTAAAGTCTGCCCTCTGAAGCACAGATTCCATTTAGGATTTAGAGGCTTGTGAACGGAGATGTTTGTAAGGTGATAAAATATTCGTAATGTGCATTATTTAATGGTTATTTTACTTATTACTGTAACTTTGGACATAAATAAACGAGTACTGCTATTTAGGGTAGGACATCTGCATGTACATATAGACTTGCCCCCTCGTAGCTTATATAGTTCCTGCCAAGGGTTCCACCGCCTGGCTTTATCATTGGGTGTAGATGGCCATCAGTACTTCTTTGTCACTCATGGCCCTTCACACCTCTAAAAAAAAACTAAAAATAAACAATATCATTTCACGGTGACGTCTCGCCGCTTCCTCTCTTCCTGTTTTACCAAAACTCCGGAATCCCAGCGAAGCTACTGGACTTCTCTTAATTAATCTGCCCCTTATATGCGCCATTTTATCTAATGTTGCCAAAGCTGGAGTAAAGAGTAGCAAAAATAGGTTGTCGCACTCGGGGGAGTCCAGCAGTCTACAGAAATTTTGAATTGAGAAATATATTTTATTTTATGTCATTATGAGCTAAAGCTTTCGTAAAATGTCCGACGAATAAAATGAAAATATACAATTGTATACATAGGGTGTAAACAATAATTTTTTTTATTATACAATAATACAGAACTTTTACATTTGAAACCAAAATTAAACTACAAGTAAAACATTAGAGCAATAGTTTTACAAAATGTTCAAGGAATAAAATGAAAAATTATAAGATTGTATAAATAAGCTGTAAATATTATTGTTATAATAAACAATAGTACAAATTTTACATTCAAACTAAAATTTGAACTACAAAAAAATTATAGCTAATAGTTTTTCAAAATGTTCAAGGAATGAAATGAAAATATAAGATCATACAGAGAAGATGTAAACATTCATTTTATAATAAACAACAAAGCAGAATACACATTTTCTTATTGAACTCCTTTGAAATCTTAGTCTTAAGCAAAGCGTACAATATTAAAAGCTATAGAAACTAGTCTTTTAACTTATCATTCGAGGTTATGTTAATACAAATGAAGGACGTAAACACAACTCACATTCATTCATTAACTGGGAGTTTTTTTGTACGTCTCTTATTTGTATTATATAAGGTGTATGTATAAAATTCATCTACAAAATGTATTTATAAAATGCATGAAAGTAAAAACTACTGTTTGGGTCTCTTCAACTGACAGAAGCCATAGAAATCTTAGAAATATTGCATTATATAAAAAAGATAAGGGAATAATGAAACAATCAAATCCTACGATCTCAAGGGACACTATAGATGCAGAAATATTTATGTAAGGAGATCTTAATCATTATTGTAGTGTTTGTTTCTTACAAATTATACTTTTGATATCACTTGGCAAAATACCATTGCTTACTGATATTTTTCAGCAAACGCGTTTCGCACCAGGTACTGACCTAGGCATTGGGCAATGCACTGACATAGTGCAAAACGCATCTACTGAAAAACGTCAGTAAGTAATGATATCTTTGCCTAGTGATACCAAACGTGTAATTTGTAAGAATTATTTCCCTTCAAAAACACCGTAAACATTTAGTGAGGTTTAATTTAACAGGGAAGAATACATCCAGGGGATATCTCGCGCCAGCTGTAGCTAACATAACGTATGTTTATATGAAACGTCTTCGGTGTTTTCACCTGAAGAACAAACCCTGAGAGTCTTCCTAAGGCTTGCAGGGGCATCCTGTATTCTAACAAACAATGTATCCAGATTATTATTCTTTCAAATCATGACGTTATGTTGCTCTGAAAATAAGAAACTCGCAGAAATAAAATATGGATTGAACATGGAATTAAATTTTGAACAAGAAACAAAATTATTAAAAAAAAAATTCGATATGAAATATTTAATTTCGATATGAAATAGTCCGCTATATCACATGTCTTAAACCAATATAGAATTAGCAATATGCCATATCAATATCATTTAATGATATCATATACCGATGTTATACACCAATATCATATACCAATATCATTAATCGACATCATATACCAATATCATATACTCATATCACATAAACTATAACATATACCAATATTATATACCCATATCAAATAACCGATATCATATTATATATTATGATTTATCGTATCATCATACTATATTATGATTTACCACTATATTATGATTACCGCTATCATATACCAAAATCGTATACCAATATCGTATCCCGATATCATATAAGAAAAATATTTAGGAACACAATATCTTATACTAGGGAAAGGTTCGGTTTGAAAACGTTGCGCCAATTATTTCATCTATTACAAGGGAATTAGGGTTAGTTAGCTATTCAAATAGTGGCGGCAAGAGACGAAAATTTAAAATATCTGCCATTTACTTTTACTTACTCCGGCCTTTTAATTTAAGTTTCAGTTTGGATACTCTCTGGAACTACTATACTTGAACAGATCGATTCTCTTCCACATACCAAAGTCAAGGAACATTGGACATGGTTAGTGGTTGAGGCGTAATATTTGCATTCAAGTCTAGGATGTGTTGCCTTGTACAATTATCTAGAACAGACTTTTCCTTTGTTATTATGCTGAGGATCACTTTCTTCCACCCAAACTTTAGAAAGTTAGAGGAGCAAGCAGGGCGATCACCAGCACAGTTAGGGGTCTTTAGGGTATTTTTAGAACCTTTTCCCGTATGACCTACTATAGAAACTAAATCGACAACTGAGGAGGACAGGAATAAATATCAGAATGAGAGTGTGGGCAAATACATTTCAGAAGAAACTAATATCTAAGTACTTCAATCACATATTCTACAGCAGATTTACTCAAGTATTTCACACATATTTAAGTTAATGGAAACCTACCTTCAAATAACAGATTATGAGGAAACCTTGATCCACATATGTAGACATACACGTACTACAGCATACTACAGCATATTTACTCAAGTATTTCACACATATTTAAGTTAATGAAAACCTACCTTCAAATAAAAGATTATGAGGAAACCTTGATCCATACACGTACTACAGCATACTACAGTATTTTTACTCAAGTATTTCATACATATTTAAGTTAATGGAAACCTACCTTCAAATAACAGATTATGAGGAAACCTTGATCCACATCTATAGACATACACGTACTACAGCATACTACAGTATATTTACTCAAGTATTTCACACATATTTAAGTTAATGAAAACCTACCTTCAAATAACAGATTATGAGGAAACCTTGATCCACATCTGTAGACATACACGTACTACAAAGGTTCTAGTTGTTACTACATTTTAATTAATTTTTAACAAATATACTGTATATAATCCTCCCAAGTGTACAATTACGCATTGACATTTAACTCTAATACCCTCAATAAACTAAAGCACTCTATTTTGTAATAAATATAAAATTATTATTGTCTTTGACGACTTATTATTGACACGACCTTCCCATAGTCTTTTCTAGTAGAACGCTAAATAACAGGGAAATAAATTATTCTGAAATATAAAAGGAACTACTTGCGATTGTACGGGCGACAAAACATCTCATGCCATATTTATTTGGAAGGGAATTTTCTACTTATTCCGACCAGAGAACCTCTTTCATCACTATTTTCGGTTAAAGAAACAAATTCGAAATTGTTAGGATAGAAACTTAAATAGGAAAAGTTGATTATCAAATAAATAACAGAAATAACTGCACCAGAATGCGAATGTCCCATCAAGAATTCAATTGAATGTTGGACAGGAAATTGATAAACTTAATCTTCGCAAAAGACTATGAACGAGGACTATGAGAAAAATAATGAAGTCAGCAATCAAACAGCGCATTCCAAGTCCACTGGAAACTCTAAAGTGGAAATAACGATTTCTGATAAACCCTGAATCTTTGGGAAAAAATCAAACGTCTCTATCTCTAATAAAATATCATGCGAAACAAGTGAAAAAATTAACAATATTTGTGACTTCAAAAATGCGATTAATTGCTATCAGAAAATAGTGTAAATAAGGGCTTAGTTATCTGCAGAAAACCATATTTATAACAAATTTCACTTGGTACATTTGTGAATCGACTTTCGAGAGGTCGAGAAAATTCTTGGATGAATTTCTTTTTCTTGTTTTATATTAACACAATTAAACGACGCTTTCATAAACAAGAAGTTTTATTTTATTTTTCTTAATACATTAAAGCTTATCGCTGATTAGCAGTATCAGCATTATCAAAATGTTCAATGTACGAGTACCTTATAGTTCTACGGGTACATCTGGACTCAAGTCTTGAAAGTCAAAAGCTTCAATGTATTAAGAAAAATAAAATAAAAACTCTTGTCATTGAAAGTGTCGTTTAGTTGTATATATATATATATATATATATATATATATATATATATTTAAACAACTTAGGTTATTCAAATACAAGAATATTTATTAATTTATATTCAAAGCTTTTCGTTGGTTAACAGGACCAACATCATCAGGAATGAAAATTACAATAATTGTAATTGTAATTATTGTAATTTTCATGTGTATTTATTATGTAATTTTCATTCCTGATGATGTTGGTACTGTTTACCAACGAAAAGCTTTGAATATAATTGAATAAATATTCTTGTATTTGAATAACCTATGTTGTTTTAAATTATTAAACAAAAAAACCACTCAGAGTGATTCGACAATGGTCAAGTGACCGAAAGACGCCTCATCACTCAAGGTAAAATCATTGCACTTAATGGTGGATAAAATTACTTACAATAGTAATATATTAACTTCATAAAGTCAATGCAACGGAAAAACAATGGATAACGTAAAATATCAAGAATATATATATATATATATATATATATATATATATATATATATATATATATATATATATATATGAAATATGTATGCTTGTGTAATAATGAAAAAATAAGAGAAACTAATACAAGAATAATTATTTGAATTATTTAATTGAAAGATTTTGGTTGGTTATTAGTACAAGCATCATCAGGAATAATATAAAAAGTCATACTTACAAGTGTTAGTTAGATCTAACAAACAGTGTTGCCAAATCTATTAATATAATATCAGTGTTATTAATTTGCTAGCTTAACATTACATAAAATCAATATAGTGTCAAATTTGGATTTTATCTATATCGTTTCATTTATCAATTTGTTTTTAATATTATATTTATAAATTTTAGTGCTTCATAGATATTCATTCTTAGGCCTTTGTTAGTTTATTTTATAAGTATTATATTATCTGTATTAGGAAATATGTGATTAATATTGCAACAATGATTAGCAAATAGATTTATATACGAGTATGTTTGGATTTTTATAGCATTGAAGTGCTCTTTATATCAACTATAAGTGTTTTAGATTGCCCGACATAAACTTTATTACAGTATTCGCATTCTAATTCATAGAATAATTCAAAGAATTCTGTAACATGACAATAACTATGAAAATAATTATTTAGTCATTTACATGAAAGTTTTTTTTATGAAGGATAATAATGGTTGATGAATTAGTAAAATTAATTTATTTGTTTTAAGGACGTTTTAGCGACGAGTTTGTTGCTTTTATCAAGTGTGACAGTATAAAACTCTTTTACTATAAATTATTAGGTTCCTACATTTAAAACTCAAATGTCCATCACTCAGCATTGAAATAATAGTCAAATGTTGAATGGAAGGACTTGGGGTTTTTTTTATAGTAAAACAGTTTTAAAATTTCAGACTTTATAAAAGTAACAAATAAGTTGTCAAAATGTTATACTAAGTAAATTAATTTGACTTCCTTATCTTTCCTTTATTAGTTTTCTCACAAAAAATTCAAATAATGAGTCAGCCTTGATTGCAGCTTATGTGTAATCACCATAAAGAGTTCTAGTATGTTTTTTTTAATATTCAAATTTATAATGCAAAAACTAAACAACTTATATTTGTGTATGTAAAACTAAAGTTATGTTATAAGGAGTAAAAATGACACGGATAATGTTTACACTAGTGTTTAAAACTACTTCAGAAATAAATATAAAGACGGGTGTTACAGTTAATTTTTATTAAAAAATTATTGTTTTAAATACTCCAAATATAATATATAGTTTCCTACTGTTTTCTTGAATAATATTTTACTATTGCCATTTTCATTTTAATATTTATTATAGAGTGACGAACAAAATCAGGGGAATGCGACCAAGCACTTTCAAGTTGGCATATACAGGTCTGTTTATCGTTTTTTAAATATAAATATCAATTGCGAATATCCCTGGATTCTGTATCTCCGTCTAATAATTGGGGATGTGCCAATTCTTTAGTATTTATAGAAGTTATATAAACATTTTGTGTGAACATTTCATAATTAAATGCGTGCTAGGAAGATTCCTGCTTACGCAGCTTTAGTATTATATAGGTGTGAGAACAGAGCCCCGGCAGTGTGTAAGTCGCCTCTGTATCGCACAGACGTTTTCCACTCCGATTGAGTGCATATCAATTGTATTGTTTTATTAAGTAAAATTAATGTAACAGTTTTCTAAATTAATTGTTTATTAAATTCAAAGGTTTGTTAAAAATAAAAATCATTTTTAAAAACCTTTCTTGCTTAATATAAAACGTAACTGGCGCAGTCGGTAGGACACCTCAAGGAAGTTAGTGAATATAACGTCCATCGGTTTTAACCGTTAATTGAGGAAACCTTAAGTAGAGTGAATATCTACAACCACTTAATAGAGCGCATATCTATTAAGAACACGCGCGAATATCGTGTAAGTGAAAAGTGAAAGTTGTTCAAATGAGCAAAGTATTTTGGATCAACTTGTAAGTAGATCTTAAGATATAGAATTAAGAAAAAGTAGAGTAAATACTTTTTAATTTTATATAATTGATTTTTAATTTTTATTATTTTGAAAAATAATATTAAATAATGGCAACGCCAACATTAAAAAAGGAGTATCTTGACATGATACCCGAGTATAGTGGAGAGCCCACTATGCTCCACAGATTTATCTCGATATGTGATAAGATAGTGAATAAGTTTTATGTAAGCGAAAATCCAGAGGATTTTCAAAATGAGTATCTGTTCTCCTCTATTCTTTCTAAATTAAAAGGCCAAGCACTGGAAATGGTTGTAAACTCTAACTCTTACAATTGGCACGAAACTAGAAAAGTATTATTAATTAGTTATTCAGACAAAAGGGATTGTTTCACATTAAACTTAGAGATGTCAGAATTAAAACAAGAAAGTAACGAATCACCATTTCAATTCTATGAGAAAATTCAAAAGTTACTAAATTTACAAATTTCATTTTTTATGAATAAAGAGCCTCAAAGGCAGATGGCTAAAGACATTTTAATAGAATACGTTCAGAAACTAGCTTTAAGAGTTCTCCTTAGGGGTTTGCATGAACCCATCGGGTCACTAATGCGTACCAAGAACCCTAACACTCTTAGTGAAGCACTTAATATGCTCACAAACGACTTCCAATTTAAAAATAATAAAATGTTTACTCAGCCAAGCAAACAACCAGTCTTTCAGAAAAGCCAAACTCATAACGTAAGAAGACCAATACATACTGAATTTAAATACCACCAAATACCTAAACAACTTTATCAACACCCAAATCCTTCCTATAGACCACCAACTTTTGCTAATCAGGGTCAGCCTCAAAGGGGACAACCAAACAACAACACTACTAAACCTCAGTATCCTCAGCGAAATACGGGTTATCAACCTACCCCTATGAGTATTTCCACCAGACAGACAGATAGGCCTTCTAGACAAACGAATTTGTATCAAATGACCGGACAAGGAGCCGAAAAAGACGATTACACTATGTACCAGACTAATGGACAAGAATCATTCGCTTTTGAAGAAGATCTCGGGAAAGAAGAGTACTTCGAAGAATCCCAAAATTTAACCGACAACTACGAAGAAGAGACCGCTAAAATCGATCAGGACGATTTTTTAGGACATACAAGCCTCGGAATCGATTTTCAATAATGAATCTACAAAGCGAAAATAACGAGCTACCATTTATATACGACACAAACACCAAATCTAGAATATTAATTGACACAGGCAGTACTAGATCATTTATGCGAAAATCTTTAGGCTGGAAAAATTTTAAAACAAGCATTAAAAAAGAGCCGTTTGAAGTAATCACCGCACACGGCACTTCAAAAGAAAATTTTTGTTGCACCATACCTCTGTTGTCTAAAAAAGCAATTAAATTTTATTTATTTGACTTTCATCAGAATTTTGACCTATTACTAGGGCTAGACAATATAAAGGATTTAGGAATAAGCTTAGACTTTATAAATAATAAATTAATACTTTGTGATGAGGAAATCCCTATTCAATATTTTAACACTGAAAAAGGAAGTTGTAATAAAACAGACAGCACGTCAATAAAGCAGGAACAATTTAGTTATGTTATACAAGCCCGCACTAGCCAAACAGTTAAATTAAAAATACAAAATATTCATAATGGAGAAGGTATTTTACCACACAAACAAGTGAACGGATTAGAAATCCCGCAGTGTATAGTTTCAGTGCATAAGGGTGAAGCCTATTGCCCTATTATAAACAATACGGAAGAAAATGTAAAATTAACAATAAGTAAACCATTAGAAGTAAAATCTTTAGAGGAATATAATATTTTCAGACCTGATGCAATGCAAATGAACGCTAATTTCAATTTATTAGATTATAAACAAAAAAATTCGAGAAGAAAAAATTTAGATTTATCAAAATTTAGAATGGAACATATGAACTCGGAAGAAAAATCCGCTATAACAAGTTTAATAAAAGATTATGCAGATTTATTCCATATTGAGGGAAACGATTTAACTTTTACCAACCAAATAAAACATGTTATTAGGACTACTGATGAAATTCCCGTATACTCCAGAAATTATAGATATCCAGAGATTTACAAGAACGAAATTAATAAACAAACTGAGGACATGCTTGAACAAGGAATTATTAGACCTTCAAATTCTCCATGGAACTCTCCTGTCTGGATTGTACCCAAAAAACAAGACGCTTCTGGCAAAAGAAAATTTCGATTAGTAATAGATTTTAGAGGATTAAACAAGAAAACAATTGACGATAAATTTCCCTTGCCAAACATTACCGACATATTAGATAAATTAGGACGATCTCAGTATTTTACAACTTTAGATTTAGCCTCAGGATTTCACCAAGTAGAAATGGATAAAAATAGCATAGAAAAAACAGCGTTTTCAACAGAAACGGGACACTATGAATTTTTAAGAATGCCTTTTGGACTAAAGAATAGCCCCCCTACATTTCAAAGAATTATGAATAACATTCTGAGAGGAATCCAAAATGAAACATGTTTAGTTTATTTAGACGATATTATAATTTACTCCACTAGCCTCCAAGAACATATACAAAGACTTAAAGAAGTATTCGACAGATTACGCAAAGCCAACTTTAAAGTACAGCTGGATAAAACAGAATTTTTAAGAAAAGAAGTAGCGTATCTAGGGCATGTTGTTACACCGGAAGGCGTAAAACCTAACCCAGCAAAGATTTTGGCAATCAAAAACTATCCAATACCCAAAACCACCAAACAAATTAAAGGATTTTTAGGACTAATAGGCTATTATCGAAAATTTATTAAAAACTTCGCCAAGATAACAAAACCGTTTACTAACTGTTTAAAGAAAAATGCAAAAATAAATATAGAAAATCCAGACTTCATTGAATGTTTTGAAACATGTAAAAATATACTGACTAATGAGCCCCTTCTGCAATACCCAGATTTTGAAAAGGAGTTTACTCTAACAACGGACGCTAGTAATTTTGCACTAGGAGCAATTTTAAGCCAGGACAATAATGGGAAGGACCTTCCTATAGCGTATGCCAGCAGAACTTTAAACGACAGCGAAACTAATTACTCCGCGATTGAAAAGGAATTACTAGCAATCGTATGGGCCACTAAACACTTTAGGCCTTATTTATTTGGAAGAAAGTTTAAAATTTATACAGACCATAAACCTTTACAATGGTTATTTTCAGTTAAAGAACCAAATTCCAAGCTTTTAAGATGGAGATTAAAATTAGAGGAATATGATTATGACATAAGATACAAAAAGGGCAAATTAAACCAAAACGCCGATGCCTTGTCTAGAATACAATTGAACATTACTAATAAAAGGTCAACAAACACCCAACACACTGTAGAACCAGACCTTGATTTATCTCCAGCTGGATTAATCCAACGTTTCTTCCCGGAATTAAATGAAGATAACGAGTCTATGATCGTACAACTCGACGCAACAGATAATGCCAACTTAGAGTACGATCAAGAAAGTGACAGTCAAACCGTGCATTCCAACTTCGAAGGGAACACCCAAATTGAAATACCAATTTCCGACGAACCTGTAAACTTTGGGAGAAATCAAATATTTTTGTCACTAGTAAAATACGAACCAAAGAAAGTAAAAATTATAAAACTATTCGGAACTTCAAAAATTCGTTTAATGGTCGAAATATCAGAAAATAACTTTAAAGAAGACATAGTTAACTTTGTAAAATCATATTTGGTACCCAAAATAAAATATAATCTATATTTTGAAGACGATTTTTACGAGAAATTTGCATCATGCGTAGCCAAAAATTTCAAACAAACTGAACTAAATTTGGTTAAGTGCAATAACAAACTCTTAGACCTAACTTCGGAAGAAGATACCTTAGAAACGATAAGTAATTATCATGTCAGCAAAACCAATCACCGAGGGATACAAGAAACATACGAACAAATTAAGCGAAGATATTATTGGCCTAATTTAAAATCACTAATCCAAAATTTCATAAATCAGTGTGACATATGTCAAAGAACCAAATATGACAGAATGCCCTTACAATTAGAGATGAACTTGACGCCTACAGCTTCAAGGCCTTTCCAGATAATTCACATCGACACTATCTCTTTAGAAAAGAATGCGTTCATCAGCATTGTCGACAGTTTCACAAAGTATGCTCAAGCTTATCGCTTGGGAAGCTCTCAAGCTACAGAGATTGCAGACAAGCTATTAGATTACTTTGCGCAGTTCTGCGTACCAACAGTTATTATCTCAGACAATGGAACGGAGTTTAATAACAGGATTGTGAAGGAGATATTAGACCTGCATAAAATCAAAATCCATTTTATCAGTACACAAAACCCCCAATCAAACGGATTATGTGAAAGATTTCATTCCACCTTAATAGAACACATAAGGCTGTTAAATAATCAAATCGAATTCAAAAAAGACAGTATAATTAAGAAAGTAAAATATGCTATAATTGCCTATAACAGTAGCATTCATTCAGTCACAAAATTAACGCCGTGCGAAGTCTTATTTGGACACATAAATTCAAACTCTTTATTAGATATAGATTTAGAAAAACAAATTGTAAATGACTACGTTTTAAACCATAAGGAAAAAACAAAAATACTTTACGAAAACATTAGGGATAGCAATCAAAGAATTAAAGAAAAAGTTTTAGAAAAAAGGAATGTAAACAAAGAACCACTTCCAGAAATACCATCTGAAGTTTATATAAAATCAGTTCAGAAGCAAAGCAAAACGAAAAACAGATATAGCAAGGAAGAAATAGCTTCGATAGATAAAGAAAGAAAAACTGGAAAAATAAAGCCTAGACATCATAACACAAAAGACAAAATACATTTGTCGAAAATTAAAAGACCTAAGAAGATAAAAAATGTAATTAATGACCAAAATCCTTCTTGTTCATATTCGACACAATCAAATTAAAATCCCTACCATACCTTTGTCCACTAGTTCTATGCAAGAAACTTTATTAAACTTTTAAACAACATTGTTTTTATTAATTGTATGTGTTACAAACTTTTGTAATTAATTAAATGATATGTAACTAATTATGGTAATAAATATTGTTAATTATTTGAAATATGTTAATCACAAAAAGAAATGTAATTGAAGAAAATTAGAAACTATACTCTTAAAGAGATAACAAAACAAAAAGAATTCTTATAAACTGACTAGAATCCTTATCAAATCTATAACAGGCAAGTTGAATGTAAATGATGGTAAAAATTATAAAAAATTATATAAAACTTTTATTGTAATCAATGTAAATTTTGTAGAACAAAAATTAGATTCTGATAACAATTGTATATGTTATAAACATTTTTGTATCTATTCTATGATAGAAAAGACTCATTATAAATTGTATTAATCGATTCCAAATACTTTTGCTCAGTTGAATTATAATGAACAGAAAATTAGACTGTAAAATGCCCATCATCAAAAACAATAACGCCTACAAACTACGAGGATACTGCGTTGGAAATCGCAGACAACCTATTTAACTGGATCTTGGAAATCAACCTTTGCCTGGTGACTTTCTCCAGTGAAGAGGACTTCAACCCATGCCGAAAATTGCCCTTTATGGAGGCCTATTCAGCAGCTTATATACTTCGCCCTCATCAGGAAGAAGAAGAAGACTTCAACCAACGCCGAAACTTCGCCAACCCCCGAAGTTTTCTTTAGGGATGGAGGAGTTATATAAACATTTTGTGTGAACATTTCATAATTAAATGCGTGCTAGGAAGATTCCTGCTTACGCAGCTTTAGTATTATATAGGTGTGAGAACAGAGCCCCGGCAGTGTGTAAGTCGCCTCTGTATCGCACAGACGTTTTCCACTCCGATTGAGTGCATATCAATTGTATTGTTTTATTAAGTAAAATTAATGTAACAGTTTTCTAAATTAATTGTTTATTAAATTCAAAGGTTTGTTAAAAATAAAAATCATTTTTAAAAACCTTTCTTGCTTAATATAAAACGTAACTTAGATAAACCTAACAGCAATAACCAACATTTTTCTAAAGATGTTCAAAGGAAAATTAAGTATTTATTTCTCGTTTCCACGTGTTCGATTTTAGCGAAAAATATACCGGACGACGAAGACAGTCATTAGTTCTAGTGGTGTATTGAAATGGTGTGCCCTACGTTTGGAGAGTAGCAAAGCCTGGCACTTGGCCACGTTCACCCTAACTCTCCAGTAGCTCAGCCATGATTCTAGTACTGCAATGTGGTCTTGTAATATAAGTGTATTAGATGTGGTTCCCATGACTGAGCGGATAACGCGCTGTCATCTACAAATATGGTCACTTGTGTGTTTAGTGTTGTCGGTATGTCGTTGATGTAGATGTTGAACAATACGGGCCCAATAATTGAGTCCTGAGGGACTCCGGCCAGTATAGTCCGTAGTGTAGATTGAGATTGATCTACATCAACTCTAAACTTACGGTTGGACAGGTATGAGCTAACTAGGTGTATAAGACCATCTGGAAAGCCATAGTGACGTAGTTTCACTAAGAGCCCATTGTGCTAGACCCGGGGTTATTTTACAATATGGGCGCGATATCACACAGTTGTTCAGCCCTGCCTCCATATTGTTTGGTCACTTTGGCACAAAACCTAACTCGCTCTTCTTTGTACGTTCTTCCTAAACTCGCAAAGTAATTTATCTGAACCATTGGCCAAACAAGTCCCGTGGAGCAGATTTACCTGAAAACCAGTCTGGTCTTCGAATAAAAAAATATTAAGAAGTGAGTTTAGCAAGTTATTCAAATGTGTTTAAAAGTTTGGTTGCTACTTTACTTTTAGATTTGGATATTCTTTTACTATTTAACTACAACACCACGGCTTTCTTGAAATAATTTTACATTTTTTTCTACTTAAACAAGAATTTCACTTTACATTTGTTTCAAGCTACATTCGACAGCTTGATAGCTATACTTTATCTATCTGTGTATATATATATATATATATATATATATATATATATATATATATATATATATATATATTTACCTAAATCTAAAGGATAAAAAATTGTAAAACGATTTAGAACGATTTAATTGCAGACAATGTCTGAATAATATAGAAATTAATAAACCACAGCTTTTTCATGTCAGCAGTAAACATTCTTCAAATACAAAACGACAGTTTGTAACAATTATTATTATACAAACTAAATCAATTAGAGAGGAGGGTCGAAATAAATATTAGAATGAGAGTGAGGCCAAATACATTTCCGAAAAAACATTAACCAAAATACTTCAATCACATATTCTGTAGCATATTTAATCAAGTAAATATAAATATTTAAGTTAATGGAAACCTACCTTCAAATAACAGATTCTGAGGTTAGACCTTGTTCTACATTATGTAGACATACATGTACTACATAGTTTCTAGTTACTACCTAGTTTTACACTATGTAACAAATAGACTATACATAAACCTCCCACACGAACTATTACGCATTGACATTAAAGAATCGGTGAGTAGGAAAAGGGAATAAGGGCGTCTTCATTAACGTTTCAGAAAGTGAAAAAAACTTCTTGTGAAAAAACTTCTTATAGTGTTTATTTATGACTTTACAGCCAAATGAACCATTAGTAATTTGTTAAGGGCATTTTTGTTGATACATATACAGGGTAACTCTTACCATCCTAACGTTCTATTGCATATTATAGTAATTATAAATCTACAACATTATTTCCTTTTCCATCTCATTAATCTTATAAAATTAATTTTGTAAAATTTTATGATTTATATTGTCTACATAATTTCCAATCACAGGTTTTAATAATGTTAAAACATTGTATACTATATGTATTTTGTATATAACAGAGAGTAAATAAACAATTGCTTTACAAAATCATAAATATTTCTCAAGAAAATCGTGAATACCTTTTTAGTCGTGGTCTTCGTCATTTCCATTGTCATTCTGAGTTGTCTTCCATTTGCAAAGGTTATTGTAAAAGTGCTTCAACTCATCTGAGATGTACTGAATAATGTTCTTCACATTATTATTTTTTTGCGATTAATTGATACTTGTCCGTCATAAGACTTTTCTGTTGGAAGTACAAGCTTACTAGCTTTTACCTTTAGCAACGTAAATGTTTCTTAACTAACGTCATCAATAAACTCACAAACTTCGACACACCCTTTAGCATTCGGTTTGTATTTAAGATGTCTATATTTACTTATGAGAAATTTTAATTTCTCAGTCAATTTTAATTATGGGTTAAACGATAAATGACAAAATTTGAAAATTCTGACTATACGACAGAAGTGAGTGCTTCATTGCAACAATGTCGTTATTAGAATATAGTTTTAATAAAATATTGTCATTGCAGCTATAAAAACAAGTACACATTATGTAATATTTTGCCCCTTTATTATATGTTGACAAATTTACTCAACACAAATTTTATCAAACGACTTTATTTTAGGTTTAAAAAAAGTGTTTATAAAGATTCTGACGAGTGTAAGGTTTTAATTAACAAATCGAAATAAATAAATATAACAAATTATCATTATACTGGAATAACTGTAGTAAGATTTATTGAAGTATAAATTCATAGACATTTAATAATTAATAAAAAATAAGCAATAATAACATGTTAACTAATTCATAAACAATAAATGAAGTAACATACCCTACATGTGGTCTGTTGTAATATAACAACACCTAAAAACATTGTAGAAATTAATAAAGCATGGAAGGTATGTATATTTTCCATTTACGTGGTACTGCACGATGCAGGCGGATTAATGTGTAACTAAAAGAAGCAGGTAATTTCAAACAAATATGACAGGTTGCGCTGTAATCAGTTATTTATAATTATTTCAATATTTTCAATTGATCTAATATAAAATGGTCTCTTATAATCAAATTTATAGTTGGAAACATTTCTGACAATATACCTTTTAGTAATATACTCAAATTAATTCACGTGTTTAGGAAATTTCTATGATATTTAAAGTATCAAAACCAACCTCTCACTAACTAGTTGGAATGACTTTTGCTAAAGTAGTGTACGGTTAGTATGCATTACTGAATTAATTTTATTTATAAGAATCACATTGCTGAAATAGTACTAAATTTTGGAAATGCTTTGCTAAATAGCAAAGCGTAAAGCAAATTATACTAAAGATGGGCAAAGTAGTTCTTTAAGCGGAACTATTCCTATTAGAATAGTTCCCTTCATTGAACTATATAGTACATTTTAAGGGATCGTACCGTACGTGTAATATCGAATATAATGAGATTATTCCAGTAATTTTGGTTTTTATTTACCGTGCCCACGTGTATGATTTTTGAGGAAAACATTATATCGGGCGACGCAGAAAGTCATCAGTGATACGAAAACAATTATTACTACTCTCGCTCACGCTCCAAAAAATTAATAGTTTTGGCAAATTGTGATTCCCCCAAACATGGTGCTATAGTGCTGGTAAAAATTGCACATTGTCCACCCCTCAATACAATGCATATAAAACGAATAAAAACTTGTCCTGAAGCTATATTGACGATTATTATTTGGTATTGCCATGGATGGTTAATTTAATATACCTATGAAGTATCCAGTTAGGATCGATTTAGCTACAATTTTATACATTTAACCAACTGTACACGTGAACCTAGAATAGAGATCACGTTACGTCAACCGGCAAAAAGGAGTACTCCGAGGAAGGAGAAGTCTAATTGGCAATGTGTATAAAATTACAACCAAATCTATCCTAACTGGAGGCTTTATAGGTTTATTTAAATATACGTATACGTAGATTGAAGATCTACGTGTGAGTATACGTATAGTGGGGAGACAAAAGAGTGGCAATTGTACGGTTTACGTCACGGTAAGACGAAAAGAACTATGTATCATTTTGTACGGTGTACGGTGGTGTGGGGAATAATTCATTCCTTTCCCTTCCCCTCCCATGACGAAACGATTGAACTATAGTTCACTAAAACAGAGACCGGTCAATACCGTACCTTTTCCGGAATAGTTCATTTGAACTAGGTCGTTCAAGTACTGCCCATCTCTAAAATATAGGCTAGACATGATTATATAATCTCCTCAGTATGTGAGCAGATTAATACAATTTACATGAATTATTTTTCATGTACAAATTAAAACCAACCTCCTACTGACTATGTCGGTTCAGTACGTCTATGGGACATAACTTGAGCAAAATTTAAAAAAAAAGTAGTTTTATTACAATAGAATTTTCGGATTATTACGTTGCAAAGCGTACAATATTGTTATAAAAGTTAGATACACTTAACTAATCTGTTTGATATGTGAGCAATCTCCCGTTTCGTTTCTTCGACACGAATGTAACTTAGCCCTCAGGGTTCCTGCATGATCTTTCGCGGGATTTTTCCTGGCAGGTTTTTTTCATTATAGTGTTGTTGGGTTCACCTCGTCAATGCTAGATGAGATTGTAGCGAAACGTCCGAACTGCGATTTTATGCACTGCAGAATGAACGGATTATAAAATTCCAGTCACACCTATGGAAGAAAATACAGTGGATGCTAGTAATACCTAAAATGTACAAAAACTAGGTAACATATAGTATGTTAATCGAACACACATTTAAAGCATATCTTCTAACATAAACTATTTCTGCTTATACAATAATAACGCTAGTTTATCAGAAATTAACAACACATGGCAGGTTTGTACTACCTGCTGGGAGAAAGAGGGGTTTGATGGCCCAGGTTAGGAATTTGGGAACATGGGTTTTGGTAGAGGGTTGGATTTAAGTGAGATATCTACAAGAAGGATGTTTAATGTGTAGGATGGGCGTTTTTATCCTTGGGGACTATATTTAATAATATTACAGGCTGATTCTCTATCTCTCTTTTTATTTAAGTTTATTATTTTTTCCCTTAATCATCGTTTTTCATCATATGTGTGGCACATATGTTTGGATGTAGTGTTACATAGAGAGTGTAAGAATGTGTATGGACTTGAGTCTAACAAATATTTATAAATACCTCGTACAACAAAACTGCTACCAGCAAACGCTTATAGACAACATGGACTTACTCAAGGAAATTTAACATAAACACTACCAAACAGCCACACTAACAAACCAAAAACAAATATACATATCAATATACATACCACAACAAACACAGATACACACAAAATAGTTTCAACATACAGAAAACTCAATTACCATATATCATACAAAACAACAAACACTTTAAGACAACAAATGCTACCCTTTCAACAACAGACAAATACAATCAATCCAATACATACAAATTAACATGTAACGAAAATACAATCAATCCAATACATACAAATTAACATGTAAAGACTGTCCCAGCTTCTACATCGCCCAAACCGGTAGATCATTCAACACACGCTTCAAAGAACACATCAACATACAAAACATACACCACCCAAAATCCAGTGACGCAACACATATACAAAATACGAAACACACATACACAAACACACACACACACACACACACACACACACACACACACACACACACACACATATATATATATATATATATATATATATATATATATATCCACATATTGGACCACAGTAAAAATTAACTACAGAGAAATAAGAAATATACAAACATTTCCCAACATAAAGAGAAAATGTTTTGATCACACACATTTAGAATTAAACACCCTTTTCCATTACAGAGTAAACAACCAACTTACCCACCCCCACTACACTCGTAAATTATATAATAGCAACCTTTTACTTTGTGCGACCCTCGGCAGTAGAGGGTCAGCTTCGTAAATGGAACAATTGTGTCTAAACGCGTCAGCAAGTAAGTCCTAAAGTATCCAATTAGTTATGTTATAATTACTTACAGTTTAGTCAGTGAGTTCAAGATTATTTCAACAAGCAACTTTAATAAAAAATAAGTAAAACTATTACAAAGAGTCAAGTTAATTAGAGCTTAGCTAGTGAGAACAATTCACAGTGGTAAAATTAAAACCATTTACTCTATATCTCACTACACATTATTTTAGTAAAACAGAGTATTTTATTAAAACAAACTGACTAGTTTCGACGATAGTGTCGCCATCATCAGAGCTTGGTTACTACTAACCAAAAGCGAAGCCAAGTTTAAAAAACTAGTGTGTTTGTTTTAATAAACCAATGTGTTTGTTTTAATAAACTAGTGTGTTTGTTTTAATATAATAGTCTGTTTGTTTCAATAAACTAATTTGTAGTGAGATTTCGAGTAAAATGTTTTAATTTGTACGGTCGTGTTACAAAGAATTTTGATTTACAAAATGAAACCCATTAACTATATGACACAAATGTACGGTAGCATTAAATCCTTTTGTACCTATCTTTTGAGATAATTTGTTAGCTCTACGCTCTCACATTGGTGATACAAATACAGGGCAACTCTTACCCTCCCAACATTCGTGTGCATATTATAGTAATTATCAATCTACAAAGTTATTTCCTTTTTCCACTTATTAATCTTAAAATAATAATTTTACCAAATTTCATTATTAATATTGTGTACATAATTTCAAATCACAGGTTTTAATTATGTAAAAATATTGTGTTTGTGTATACTATATGTATTTTGTATATAACATAGAGCAAATAAACAAATATATATTACAAAACCATAAATAATTCTTGTGAAAATGTATACCATCGGTATACTTTTCTGGTAGGAAAATTCTATCATGTCTTCGGACCACACTCGTCGAGACCATATCAAAAACGATTTAATGCAGGCAAGGGGCTGTGCAGATATTGCCTTCTTCCACTCATCAATGTTTTCGTTTTAATGCAGGAAAGGGGCTGTGCAGATATTCACTTCTTCCACTCATCAATGTTTTCGTTTTAATGCAGGAAAGGGTCTGTGCAGATATTCCCTTCTTCCTCTCATCAATATTTTCGTTTTAATGCAGGAAAGGGGCTGTGCAGATATTCCCTTCTTCCACTCATCAATGTTTTCGTTTTAATGCAGGAAAGGGGCTGTACAGATATTCCCTTCTTCCACTCATCAATGTTTTCGTTTTAATGCAGGAAAGGGGCTGTGCAGATATTCCCTTCTTCCACTCATCAATGTTTTCGTTTTAATGCAGGAAAGGGGCTGTGCAGATATTCCCTTCTTCCACTCATCAATGTTTTCGTTTTAATGCAGGAAAGGGGCTGTGCAGGTATTCCCTTCTTCCACTCATCAATGTTTTCGTTTTAATGCAGGAAAGGGGCTGTGCAGATATTCCCTTCTTCCCCTCATCAATGTTTTCGTTTTAATGCAGGAAAGGGGCTGTGCAGATATTCCCTTCTTCCACTCATCAATGTTTTCGTTTTAATGCAGGAAAGGGGCTGTTCAGATATTCCCTTCTTCCCCTCATCAATGTTTTCGTTTTAATGCAGGAAAGGGGCTGTGCAGATATTCCCTTCTTCCACTCATCAATGTTTTCGTTTTAATGCAGGAAAGGGGCTGTTCAGATATTCCCTTCTTCCACATATCAATGTTTTCGTTTTAATGCAGGCAAGGGGATGTGCAGATATTCCCTTTTTGCGTTGCAGTGTGTGTGTGTGTGTGTGTGTGTGTGTGTGTGTGTGTTTTAGTGGCGTTAGTGATAGTGGTGTATTGTTAGACTGGGGTACAACAAGGAACGCCTAAACTCTCTTATAGGTGCAGCTAGTCTTCACACCCACAGGTTACGTATACACATTGTAAATGTATTAATACAACCACTTTGTCTATTACATCGTTATATTCAGCAAAACGAGGTCGAGCAACATTGGGTGTGCTTAGTACTTGGATGGGTGACCGCTATTTGCATATATTTATTTAGTTTTATCTACAATAATTTGTACTTCAGTATATGCTACTCTTAACGTTATGCTATTCCTTATGTTAATATACACACCCTTTAGCATTCGGTTTGTATTTAAGAAGTCTATATTTACTTTTGTGAAATTTTACCTTACTTCTCCAACACTGGGTGCGATTTTTTTGAAAAATATAGGTCACTACTTTTAAAGCTTATGATCTCTATTGGCAACTTGATGCACAAGGAAGACATCGCCAGTTTTCCTAGCTGATGCTATAACACCTTTATACTGTTCTGGTAGGAAAATTCTATCATGTCTTCGGACCACTCTCTTTATACTAGAAATGTTCCTATCAGAAGGTAATAAACTATCCCCTTATTGGGTAACACTATTCTATTACTTTAAAACGACCCAAAATAGTTTCTGCCATCAACAAGCTTTGAGAGTGTGGTTGCGGTTTTAGTCTCCGCAGGCATTATTAAACACGTGTACAGTCTGTGGGATGTAGTTTTACTATGTAGTGGGGAAATAAAGCTACAAACTTCATCTGGGCTCTTACGACTTTGACCCTTATGATTATGTGTAAACACCCAATAATTTGTTATTAGAACGGTTGTGTACACAAAGTACATTGCCAAATTTTCCGCAGATAAAACATTTGCTATGCAGGAATGAATGGCAGTGGCAGGTCTTGCATAAAGTCAAAGACTATACCAACTACGTTTCCCCTATCTGTACGAAGGGTTTCATTGTTTGCAACTAATGTGCTCTGGCGAAACACTGCTTAATTAGACATAGAACATAAGCTCAGAAAAGCTTTTCTGCAATCTCTGATGCGTTCAGTACCACGACCTTTTTACTGTTTCTGTATTCCTTACAATGCAGACTTATTAAATGCAATCCTCAAAATTGCCCTTTTCAGCATGAAACGAAAAGGTAGTACATCCAAAACATTCACACATTAACTACTGCCTATATGTTACACGGTTTGTAAATAAAACAAATTTTATGAATAAACAGTAAAATTTTACTAACTTAAAAAAAACAAACGTGTAAATAAGGCACATCGTATTCACTTCGTGAACTTTACACAACATAAGAGCTCTGCCACGTCTTGTAACTAACCTATTTTCACATCTTCACGAACCTGTCTGGACTGAGCAAATAAAGGAAACAACTGCTGCAGATATTCCCTTCTCCTACTCATCAATGTTTTCGTATTAATCCAGGCAAGGGGCTGTGCTGATATTCTCTTCTTCCACTCATCAAGGTTTTCGTCTTAATGCAGGCAAGGGGCTGTGCAGATATTCCTTTTTGTTCTCAGGAAATGAGTAGACACATTTTGGACAAAATGGTAATGTCAGTTAAACAATGGCAAACATTGTACTTATACAATTTTCCACTCGCCGATTTAATTTAACTCTAACAATACTCTAAATTAACTATAAGCCCTATATTTTATATTAAATTAAAATTATTATTGTCTCTGAAGGAGTTTTCTAGATCCTCCACTTGCTGCATCCCTTAGTAGAGGACGTAGTCCGTCCCAGTGGTCCTTCCTTAAGTCTAAATTTAGAAGAGGAATATAACAATCAACCAATTCAAACCCATTCTACCAATAGCAATACCACTGCGACCACTGTCCTACTGTTTTGTGATTCGAAGCATTGCCATAGTATTGTCGCTATTGATGACAATTAAAATCTACAGGAGTTTCCAGATCAAATTGACGCCTTCAACGTGTGAGCAGCATTTTGCAGCGCTATGCTATAAAGTGTGTTATCAAACAATGTTGGGGCGCTATCACAAAGTTGAACAGCAGTGGTTCCATACTGTTTGGCCACTTTAACACAAAACCTTACACGCTCTTTGTACTTTCTCCTTAATCTCGCAACGTAAATTATTTGAACCACGTGTCCAAACAAGAATTTGGAGCCTATAGTCTCATGGTTCAGATTTATCAGAAAATCAGTTCTGGATTTCGAATTAAAAAAATGTTAATAAATGATTTTTTAACAAGTTTTCAAATGTGTTTAAAAGTTTGGTTACTAATTTACTTTGTATTTAGTTATTCCTTTACTATTTAAATACCGCACCACGGTTTTCTTGAAAAATTATTTCCTTATTTCTTCTTAAGCAAGAATTTCTCTTGGTACATTTGTGAAACCTTTCTTTCAGCAGCTTGAGAGCTGTATTCTATCTATCTGTGTGTGTGTGTGTGTGTGTGTGTCTATATATATATATATATATATATATATATATATATATATAATTTAATAACTTCAAAGTTTTTCATAATCAAGATGTATATTTCATTCAACACTTACAAATTTGCTGAAGCTTTTCGCTGGTGTACAGTTCCAGCATTCTCAAAGTCTACTAACATGATTTATAAAACTCTTCAAACATTACTGTATTTGATTGCACTATGTACATAAACTACCGATAACTTTATGCCTTTAATCTATTTGTTTTACATTAAATGAACTATCTGTTTAATAAAATCTTAAATTCTATCTAAAACATGAAAAATTGTGTTGTGTTTAATTTAAGTTGGGACTGTTTTTTAATGAGTATGTTATTTAATTTATATTTGTAGATATATAGGTTTTCCACAACATTCATTTTCAAACCTTTATTAATATGTTTGATTAAATTCATATTTTGTATGTCTGGAAAATCTATGGTTATTTGTAATACAATGAGTAGCCATATTCGATTTATAAATATCTGGTTTTATATAATCTTTTAGATGTTCCTTGTAGCGATCCTTTATTTTCTTTTTCATTTGACCTACATAATTTTTATTGCAATCTTGGCAATTTATACTATATATCCCACATAAATCCAATTTACTAATGTAATTACTTTGATTCAAAATAAGATTATTGTTTGTGTTGTTTGTATAAAATTCAAAATTTAATATTAGTATATTTGAACAACTTCTTACGTGATTTAATTTCAGAACCCGTGTTAATAAATTTAGTTCATTTTGTTTCATTTTTACTTATAATTTGTCTGTTATAATTTAGTAATTTATTCTGAACGTTACTATGTAATTTGTCTATAGTCTTCCTTTTATAACCGTTTACTGAAGCTAATTGATATATTAAGTTTAATTATTTTTGTCTATTTTGTTTATTTAATGGTATTTTATACATCCTATACAATAGGTTGTAAAAGCATGCCATCTTTTGATTACATGGATGATTGGAATGTTTTGGTATAAAATTATCAGTAAGCATCGGTTTTCTATATATTGCATAATCTAATTTGTTGATTTGGTTATATATTGTAATATCAAGGTAATTAAGTGTGCTGTTACATTCAATTTCGTGGGAAAATTTTATATTGTGTTGCAAGTTGTTTATTTCTTTAGTTGTTAAATCTAAATTTATGCCATTATTTGTAGAAATATAAATTCCGTCATCTACATATCTGTACCATATTCCATTTTTGTCATATTTATTTATGATTTCAATTATGTCATTGTCTAAATTTTGTAAAAATATTTCGGAGATTATAGATGATAATGGAGAACCCATTACTAAACCATCCATTTGCTTACATATGTTTTTATTATATGTAAAATAATTTTGGTCTAAAATTATTTTTACGGTATTTATTATTTCATGAATTTCTTCTTTTTCTTTTAATTTTCAATTTAATTTATCATTTATAATTTTATATGTGTCCTTTAATGGCATGTTAGGGTACGCATTTTTAATATCTAAAGAAATTAATTAGTTTTATTATCAATTTTTATAACTTTAATATTTTTTAAAAATCATATGTATTTTTAATAGTATATCTATTTTGTAATTTTATTTTGTCTTTTAATTTGCATGATATAATTTTAGATATTTTATAAGATGGTGCTTGTTTGAAATTAATTAAAGGTCGTATTGGTTTGTCATTTTAATGTAATTTTATGAGTCCATTTAATATTGGTATTTTAGGAAGATCATTTATCATTTCACTAATATTTTTTTTCTAAACATTTTATATGAATTTTTTATCATTTTTTAAATTTCGTTTTGATATTGAACCGTAGCATCATAAAATTATTACCTTTAATATAATTTTCATTTTTATTTATATATTCTTGATTATTAATAATTACTATCGCATTACTTTTATCTGCTTTTACTATGGCTAACTCATTTTCAATTATTTTTTTGTTTTATATTATTGATTAGTAAAGATTGTATTTTATTACCATCATTTTTATAATTAATATTATTATGTTTTTTTATTATTTTAGTTATCTCATAGGTTGCATCAAATCTTATATTTTACTGTTCTTCTTCTTTTAATGTATTAATCGCCATTTCAGTATCTACAATTATGTTATCTAAATCTCTAATAATATTTCTTTTTATATTTACTTTGTTCATGTTTTCTAATGTTTTTACTTCATTATTATTAAATTGTACATTTGTTAAATTAATTAGATTAGGTGCAAACGTACGAATTATTTTTATAGGAGTTCTATTTCTTTCTTTATTTTTCAATAAAATATTAATTTGTTTATTAATTTTTTCTATTTTTATCTTCCTAAGTTTTATCATTGTTTCATGTATTTTGTGGTACACTATTCCAATTCAAAATATGTAAAGATTTTGTTAATTCCAAATGTAACTTATATATATATATCAGTTGTTAAATTATTTTGCTTTTCATACAGTTCTTTAATTTCATTTTTTATCCAGATTTTTTCTGCCATAATATTAGTTTTTTTTGGGCTGTACTTTTATTTTTTATGTAAATTTTAGGATATTTAGGTATTATATTATATTGTATACATTTTTTGTTGAAGAAAATATTACAGTTATTGTTCGTTAATTGTATTTTCTTTTTTTTTTATTTAAGTTTAGTATTTTTTTGAATTAAAATTATTTTGTTTCACAGAAATCATGGTGCAATCAATTCAGCACAGTACTAACATTAATATAAAATACGTATAAATTTATTATTCTCAATTATTACATTAGAGTCAATATTTTAAAGTTTTGTAATTATTAATAATTTTTTTTTATAAACCTATTTCACACAATATTGTATAATAAATTCATTCATTTAGTGTTACAACTTATTTGTCAACATTAATTCCATCAGTAATAAATATCTAAAGCTAAAATATTCTGTAACAATAATAAAATTTTTCTTAAAAACATATTAATATCAATTATTATTTTTTTAAATAATTGTCTTAATATTATAAATTTATTATTTAATTGTTTATAAAATAATATTTTTAATTGGAGTAATATAATTCCACTATAAAAATATCAGTATTATCAATTATCTGAAATCAAATCAATTATTATAACTGTTATTTATAAAAGTTTACAACCTATTACATCTTTCCCATGTTAACATGAATTACCACTCTAATACTGTTATCTAAATATTTACAATTTTCATATTTTCGAATTAAAATCTTATAATTGTTATTTTTTATATAATAAATCTATATTTATATCACTCCCAGTTGTAATCTTAATTATTATTTTTCTCATCAATACCCAGTTTATAATATTGTTTATATTGTCATTATATATTCCTATGTATACAGGTTGATTGAATTTATTTTGTATAAGTTTATTGTCACTGATTTCCATTCATGTTGTGAGAAAAGATGCCCTTGTTTGCCAAACTGTAGTTACTTTTTGACTTACCAAAGTATTACAATTGACTCCAAATATAATCCAAAGTATTATAATTTACTCCAATATAAATTCTTCAATAGAAAATATCGATAGCACATTCATCACTATTATATCATCAAAAACCCCGATAGGCAATTATATTATAATAAAGATGATTATTTTTTCTTGATTTATTATAATTTTTTAATAACTTCAAAGTTTTTCATAATCAAGATGTATATTTCATTCAACATAAATCATGGTAGTAGACTTTGAGAATGCTGGTACTGTATACAAGCGAAAAGCTTCAGCAAATTTGTAAGTGTTGAATGAAATATACATCTTGATTATGAAAAACTTTGAAGTTACTAAATAATTATAATAAATCAAGAAAAAATAATCATCTTTATTATTATAATATATATATTTATTTATATATTTATTTATTTATATACATAAAACTAAACCTATAGAATACAAAATTAAAAAACTATGTTACAGCGGGATTTAGAAGTTTTTTATATACAATGCCAGTTTGAACTATGGGTTAGTCGATAAATGATGAAATATTAAAAAGCTTTGGGATTTGGGGGGGGGGGGGTCATTGCAACACGTCGTTATTAAGATATAACTTTAATAAAATGTTGCCATTAAAGCTATTAATAAAAGAGTATAGTATAAAATATACTTTATTATATGGTGACAAATTTACTGAACAGACGTTTTACTGAAGGAATTTATTTTAGGTTTGTAAAGTGTTTTTATTAGGATTCTGACGCTTGTAAGAAGGTTTTAACTAACAAATCAGAATAAATAAATATATTTACAAAATTACCATTATACCGAAATAACTGTAGTAAGATTTATTGAAATATAAATCATAGACATTTATTAATTTATAAAAAATATGCAATAATAACATTTTAACTAATTAATAAACAATAAATGAAGTAACATAGCCTACATGTTAACTGCTGTAATACAACAACGCCAAAAACATTGTATAAGATGTATAAAATATGATGGATGATATGGTTCAATTTAAGCTAAGATAATTCCAAACTGTAATTTAAAACCTAAACTTTTAATTTAGTTAAGGCAATGATAAGTATGATAAATATTTATTTATTTAACAAATGTTACGAATTATAAACTGAAAGTTAACACGTATGTGAGAACGATTTAATTCAGACAATGCCAGAATAATGTAGAAATCAATAAAACACGGATTTATTAAGTTAAAATAAAAATTGTTGAGTTTGTTGTAAGAGGTTGTTTTAATTAATAAACATTTACGCCACAGTTGCTTCAAGTTGTTATTTAAACACTTACATTTCTTAGGGATTTTGACTGGTCAGAAGCGTTGCGCGTTGGGAGTGCTGAAAAGACCAGAGCTTGACAAACTCTGGTCTGGGACGTTGATGTGAGCTTGCTCTGCCGAAGACGTATGTGCAGTGTCTGGTCTAACAGCCGCTTCGGTCCTTTTTCAGGGAGTGTCCGCGGTGCACTGGTGTCGGAGCCTGTGCACAGTATTACGAGTTCTCGACTGATGCCCATCCAGTCTAGCTAAGGAGAAAAGCTATAGGCCTCAGAGTTCTGAGGGTTAGAAATGATCTCAATGTGATCCAAGGGTGTACCCGTTCCCATGGTCTCGCCCGTAACGCCCGACCGATGGCTGGCTAATAACATTATATGGAATCTTTAAATACGTCATCTGCATCTATTTTGAAGAGGGCTCGTCAGGATTCTCCTGACGATCCTAGTAAAGTTTATTCGAGTAAGAAGATGGCAGTGGCAACGTAACCGGCATTGCCATCTCTGAAATTTTTATTATTCTCTTAGAGAAAGAGAAAGAAAAAGACTTATCGAAAGTGTCTCCTTTTGTCGCTCATAAGGCTATTACTGCCTGTGCAGGAAGTCCTGTTATGGCGAGAAAGATGCAACAATCTCTTTTATTCTAATTTTTGGTAAAACTGAGGTACCCCAACAAATTCATATAGGTTACCAAAGGCTCTCAGTCAGGCCATACGTAGCTAACCATAGGCGATGTTTTAAGTGTCAGCGCATTGGGCACATTAGTTCTTCGTGTTTCAAGGAGGGTGTATGTGGTCAATGTAACGGAGAACGGCATGATCCCTTAATCTATTTTACCAGTAATTCAGGAAGACCTCGTTTTACATGGTGAGCTGAAACCCGGGCCAAATCTTTCGCTAGTCATAAGGCGCTAAAGTAGTATCTCCGGACCAATGTTAAAAACCTATAGGAATAACAATTTTAAAACGTTATAGAACGATTCAATTGCAGACAATGTCTAAATAATATAGACATTATTAAAACACGGAAGGTAAATATATTTATTTACCTTAAACAATTCTATTTACGAGGTACAGCCCAGACGGATTAATGTGGAGCTGAAAGAAGAAGGTAATTGCATACAAATATTACGGTTGCGCTGTAATGAGTTATTTAAAATTAATTCAATATTTTCAATAATTCTCATATAAAATGATCTCTTATTAGCAAGGTTATAATTGGAAATACCTCTGTAAATAAATCTTTTAGTAACATGTTCATGTGAAATCACGTTTTTAGGAAATTCCTATGGTATTTCAAGTACCAAAACCAACTTCTCACTATGGAATTTTTCTAAAATGTTTTTATATGTTAGGTTTCTCTTATTTAATTTAAAATAGAAATTGCGTCATTAAGACTGTTAAGTTTACTTACTGCTAAAAACATTATAATATTATTTTGAAATTAAATGTTGTTAAACAATTACACTTTTTCGTAATTGAAACCAATAAAATAATGAGTTCACCAACACAGTCTCGAAGTAGAAAACAAATATGCACTTGAAGTCTGAAAAAAAAGTTTGTGTGTGTGTGTGTGTGTGTGTGTGTGCAAGAGCGCGTGTGTGAGCGCGTATGTATATATATGTGTGTGTGTGTGTGTATGTGTGTGTGTGTGTGTGTGTGTGTGTGTGTGTGTGTGTGTGTGTGTGTGTGTGTGTGTGTGTGTGTGTGTGTGTGTGTGTGTGTGTGTGTGTGTGTGTGTGTGTGTGTGTGTGTGTGTGTGTGTGTGTGTGTACGTATGTACGTGCGTGCGTGCGTGTGTGCATATGTGTGGGTGTGTTTGAATGCGATTGAGTGTGCGGTTGTGCTGCATGCGTACGTGTTATATAAGCTGTTATATAAAATCTTATGTTATCCATAAAGTTTAAGGTAAAATGATTCCAAATTGCAATTTTAAAGTTGAACCATTGTTTAAGAAAAGCGTTGATAAGTATGATAATTTTTGTTTTTTTAACAACTGTTGGACTAATATTTCTTAGCTAAACATTATAACGTATGACAGAACGATTTAATTGCAGACAATGCCAGAATAAGCTAAAAATTAATAAAACCCGAAAGATAAATATATTTCTATTAAAGTAGTATAGCAGGAATAACGTGTAGCTAAAGGAAGCAGGTAACTGGACAAAAATACTGCAGGTTACACTGTAATCAGTTATTTTAATTTAATTCAATATTTTCAATTATTCTCATATAATATGGTGACTTATTAGCAAAACTATAGTGGGAAGTATTTCTGAAAATAAACCTTTTTGTAATATATTCAAATTAATTCAAGCTTTTAGGAAATTTCTATGGTATTTTAAGAATCAAAACCAACCTCTCACTGACTAGGTGGAACGACTCTCGGTAAAGTAGTATACGGCTAGTAGGCATAACCAAATTAAATGTATCATTAATACGCAACATTGCTCAAATAGTAACTAAATTTTGGAAATGCTTTGGTAATTAGCAAAGCTTAAAGCTTAATAAAGGCTAGACACGATTATTTAATCTCCTCAGTATGTGAGCAGATTAATTCAAACTACATGAATTTTATTTCATGTTCAAATTAAATAACGTTTTTAAGAAGTTTTCAGGTCTGAAATAATTGTGCGTGTGTGTGTGCGTACGTATATATAAAATATAATATAAGAATATATTTGTAATATATATATATATATATATGAGATTGTGATGCATGTGAGAAAAGTTTGATTAAAAGGTCGGTATAAATAAACCTAACTCATTATCTTTATATTGAAATAATTGTAGTAAGAATTATTGATATATAAAATCATAGATATTTATTAAAAATTCATAATACTTATAAAAAATATTTAATAACAACAATTTAACATATTATTAAACAATAAATGAAGTAACATAGCCTACGTGTTATTACAGCTGTTCTACTATTCGGAAACAATAAAGCAGATGAAGGTGCAAAATTAGCTACAAGTATGGTGCCATTGACACAACGTGTGACAGCATCAGATTTTGTATGCAATGTTAAAACTACACTATTCTCTATTTGGAGGGAAGAATGGCAAAATATAAATAGAAACAAGCCGAGGGACATCAAGAATACCGTCCGACCATGGAGGTAATCTGTTCGTTCGAACCGTATGGAGGAAATGGTGGTTACTGGTCTTAGCATTGGCCACTCTTGTAAACAAATTATGGTATAAATCCAACTTTAATAGCAGACGAAGCTCTCAATCTATGCACTTATATAGGCAAACTTTACATACACACACTTGTGAATCTGCTTCAGCAGTCTGATATTATGTCCCTTAGGTCGCTATAAAAAATATTAAAATGTGACCTAAATAGTTGTGTTATATTAAAGTTATTGCACTTTATAATACGTATTACATCAATATATTTGTTATACAATATAAGTTCTCTACACGGCATTCTATCATCCGGAAAGTTCTATTAACCGGTACATTTTCAAAACAAATCAGTACAGTACCCTTCTATGTTGTTACAAGATGTGACCCATCATAAATACAGATATCTGTGATAATTTTAAAATCCTTTAAAACATAAAATCAATAGTTTCTGTATAGTTACGTGTACTGGTGCAGGTTCTATTTTAACGTTGTAAGGTCGAAATATGTTTTTAGCAATCATTGTTTTTCTTCCTTCAATATTCTTCTTGTAAATGTTGTACGCGCGAGCGTGTGGTTTTATTCCTACATACGGAAATACAGTGTTTGGATAGATACCATAATGGAAGGAAAGATTTCAACAGTACATTCAATTCTCCTTGACAATTAGAATAACGTTATGCACAGTACGTACTGTATGTAGTCTAAATAGGTTAGGTTCTATTATCCGGTAATGTTCGATATCAGGCAACTTGCTGACCCGAGGGTGCCGGGAATTAAAGCTTTTACTGTAGTATGTAAATAAATTATATTCCTTTTCATTTGTTATTCATTTCGTATTGCGATTTGATAAATAATACTCAATTCTATTTACTTATTTACATGTTAGCTCTTACATGATTGTTTATATATTTTCTGGAAAACGTATTATCGTACTTAGGTGTAATAGAGTGTATGCTTAGGTGTAATAAAAAATAAGTATGCATTATTTAAAAAAGGGCTTAAAATATTTTGACCATCAAGTGTGTGTGTGTGTGTGTGTGTGTGTGTGTGTGTGTGTGTGTGTGTGTGTGTGTGTGTGTGTGTGTGTGTGTGTGTGTGTGTGTTTGTGTGTGTGTGTGTGTGTGTGTTGCAACGTCCTCCTACCCCACCTCTCTCTTACTACTTTACTTTACTATCGTAACGTTAATGGTGTTATGGAGTTGTTTCTTTTTATTATTTTAAATCGCGCCTGCTTATCTCTGTTACGCTCTCGGGCTCATGTCGCCTTGAGCGTTCTTAAATTTTGTCTTGTGTTTACCCGTTATATGTCACGCCTAAACGCAAGCCAATTCCCGCTGACTCCTACCTTAACGTTTGTATGCCCCCCCCCCCCCTAAAATGGTTGACATGTTTTGTTGGGTCTTTTTATAGTCATACTTGTCAGTAAAGTAGTCAGCTGGAAAGAAACATTATTAATATGAACACACAAAATTTTCAAAGAATCTTACCATCTTAGAAGATCTGCAGGCCCAGCAAGGGGACGTGAAAAATACCTGTATGATCATGTTTAAGATACCTTTTTAAAGGCTCCTGTGTTCTTTAAACATGATCTACCAGTAGACTTCGTCTCTGGGCTTCAATACAAAAAAACAACTAATTTTTAGAATAGCTCAATAAATTGTTTCTCAGGAGAGAACTCGTTTGAAGAAACATTAGGTTCTGAATTTTATATATTTATTTATTTAATTAAAACTGTACTTTGATTTTATAATCATTATTTATCAGTTGGAAAAAACTAAAAGTTTTATTGGTTGTCCAACACAGGATAAATTTAAATACCATAAGTTTTTATAATGCATTTAATTACTGGTTTTTAAAATAAAAATAAACATATTTTCAACTAAAATACATTTGACTCTCTCTTTACTATCTCTTTGTTTTCATTGAAATCACAAATAATCATTTAAACCTTTATGATAGTTTATATATTTAATTTAGACATTATATATATATATATATATATATATATATATATATATATATATAATTCATTAAATACATTTACATATTTGAACAAAAATTATTTCCTAATTTAACATAAAAAAAACATTTTATTCCTCTGATTTAAAGACTGAATTGATAAATTTTGCTTTTTATAACAATTAATTTTAAAATTGGTATAATTCTATAATTCTGGTCTTCTTGAAAATGATTGGCTTATGGCCAAAACCACTTCCTGAATTTAAACGTTATTATTCATTATTTTAGCATTTTTATTATAGAAATTCATTTTACTGAACTTAACATTTATTTAAAATTCAACATAGAATGAAGTCATTGTTTAATTTTTATTGATAATTTTGAATTTAATATTTTTAACTTACTAAATTTGACGTTATTTAATAAAATAGAGAAAATTACTTGCCAAGGATTTCCCTGCCTGTCCTAGAGTCCTCTCGTCTGGATTCCAGGTCCCTGGACATCGGAAGTTGGCATCTCTGGTCAGTCGATGGAAGTCCTTCTCCATTTTCACGTCCCGGAGGTTGAGTCTGAAGTCCTCGTCCATGGATTGAATTAGACGGCATAAACGTGGTAGTTTGGTCCCATTTATACTTATGGTGGTTGTCCTAGGCGCTGACTGACGTTACGACCGCTGGCACCTCGTATTAAAATTTTTTACAGACTGCCCTACAGGTCCCTAAGTTCCTGTATTTATTGCGGCAATGTAACCCTTCCCCCCGCTCTAAGCTCGTCGCTATCTCTGTGCCTTTTTTTCTTGTACAGGCGGCGGGGGGAAGGGGTGGGGTTGGTCAACGTATTCGATTCAACCTGCATAATTTTGTTATCTGTTTTAGAACACTGAAAAATGTCTATTACTTTAAAATAAATGTAACTTTTTTGTTATTTAAGTTTTTTAAATATAGTTGTCACTATTGTTCATTTTGGATTTTCAAAATGTCAGTGATATTTCTACGTGGCCTAGTTCTCAAGTTAGTACTTTTCGGCACCTTGAAAATTTTCACTGTACTCCCGTTTGTCAAATTTAGTTAGCTATTACAGTTTTATTTTATTTTAATTTCTAATTTGTCTTAATAATACTTATTCAATATTTTACTGACTTCTCCACTCTTTACAACGTTTCATTATACTATAAATTAAAACTTATTATTTAATTATTAAATTTGTTATTCAAATTTTTGAAATTATTAATTTCTTAATTTGAACGGTTTTTCAGACCGTTTCAGAGTGTGTGTTGAGACGGCAAAAAATCGTCTCAAAATACACAGATTTTTACAAAAGAAGGTGAAATCGGTAAAATTATTTAAAATAAAGATTTTATAACACAGTAGTGGAAGTGAAAGTAGCGGGCCAAACCAGTTCGCTATCAGAATAGGTAGACAAATCCGGTCCAAAGGGCTGGTTTTTTGCTAACAAAACAAAAGAGAGGAAGCCCCGTTTTATGAGAAATGTGGAGACGTGATTCAGCGCTTGGAGAAGTCGGACGTTTCCTTCCGGACATCCAGAACCATGGACTGCCAGATGCCGTTCCAAGGCTAATCCTTAATCCATAGCCCAAGATGGAAGTGGAGATGGTCAGCTCTTCAACCGCCGATTCGAATATATATATTTTTTAAATGTAACTAAACAGTATTAAAGACGGCCATAAAATCGTTCATTTGCGTCCGCTTGAACATTCCAGACTCTAGGGAACCAACCTTGGGAGAAGAGGAGCGAGGTGCAGTGAAGATTGTTGGGGCAAGTCAAAATTTTAATAACAAAATAACCATTTATTAATTTAAATACAAATTTTAAAGTTATAGATACAGATTTCAATAAATACAAAATTATTATCAAATTGATTTTTCATTAGAATAAAAAATATGTAAGCAACTGACTTTTTATTGGAAAAGTATCTAAATGGAGGAGATTAAATACAAATTATTCAAATTTAAATTACTGATATCAAGATTAAAGTTTATCAATTTGTTACAAGGTCAAATTTAAAAAGTTAAGACTAAGAAAAAATCCAATCTCATTAATAAAATTATATATATAAATTCAACGAGAAAATTGAATGAGAATTTCAATACGAAAGTTTAAATTAAAATCGCTTTAACTTGGTTAATATCGTTTATTTTATTTCCATTAAAATTACATCATACAACCAGTATTAAAAATCCTTAAAATTTTTAAAAAATCCTAAAAAATGTTGTACGAATTTTTTAGATTTATATTTGGGAGCACAAATGTAAATTGAAATTTAAATGATTCGGAAGTAACTTGCGCTTACTTCTAACAATAAAATAATGGAAATGAACATAAATGTCCATGTATAATGGATATTTAATATAAATATTTCTCATATTCTATTCATAGTTGTAAATTTTATAAAGAAGAATAATTTATGTACTTTAATCAAAGCAATAAGAACATTTGAAAACCATTATAAGCTATTTATCTTTATTTTAAGTAAAAACTGCTTTTGTTAAGAAATAATTAAATAAATCTTTGAGATAAAATTGTTAATAGTGAATTTTAATATTATATTGTTTAAATGTCAAATTAATTAAAAATCAAGTTGAAACCACAAAATGTTTAAAAATTATTATTATAAACCTGTGGTAAATCAGTAATAAAATTTCTAGAATTTTTCCAACCATTTTAAAAAATAAAAGCAAACATTTCAAATCAAGTTAGAAAAAAAGAATTCTAATAAATATTTATGCAATAGTAAATAATTATATTCATTTTAACATTGATAAAATAATTAATAATGAGCTTAAAATCTATCTAAATAAGATAGAGCATTATGGTTGGTTTTATAAATGAAGTCCACGGATTCCATCCACTGGCAGATCACGCTCGACACACTACAGGTACCAGGACATGGTAAGTCGGGTGGGATCATATTTTGACCGCGGCTGAACTGTCCCGTTTCGGCTTTACAGCACTCATCATCAGTAAGTCAATGTAGAGCGTAAAACATACACGGCTGAGGGTGTCGTTACAGGGGCTGGACGCAAGATTAGCGCCAAGAAGCGAGTTTTGGCCGCGGCAGTGTGTGTGTGTGTGTGTGTGTGTGTGTGTGTGTGTGTGTGTGTGTGTGTGTGTTTGTGTGTGTGCGTATGTCTATATGTATATACATTTTCTATTAGTTTTGTATGCAAATTTGACACTTAACCAACATTGTGATATTTTTCTTTTAATTACAAGTAAATGTAAATGAAATAAATATATAGTTTCATTATCTTTAATTTTGTAAATTAAATTATGGTGTTGTGTTTTAAATATTATTATTTAGTTTATCTACAGTTTTCTTTTTAAAAGATTTCTCTATTGCTATTTTATAAATATTGCATTTCTCTCTTATATTATATTTATTTTATCCAGTTTACACTATTATTATTAATTTATATATATATATATATATATATATACAAACCATTATCCACTTATCTATACCTATAACAGTTGTATCATATGTCTTTATAATATTTTTTTTTATATCATCTAAATACTGTAAAAATATTTCAGATATTATACTTGAAAAGGGGACCCATCGCTAAGAAATCATCCTGTTTGTAAAATTTATCATTGTATAAAAAGTAATTTTGATTTAATATTATTTTTGTTGTATTTATAATTTCTAATGTGATTTCCCATTAGTTGTCTATAATTTTATAATAAAAAATAAATAAATTTTCTTACATTTATCTATAACTTTTGAACTACAGATTAGAACTTAGAGCCAAAAGTTTTGCAAAATGCTCAAGGAATAGAATGAAAACATCAGGTTGTATACATCGGATGTAAACAATAATTTTATAATAAGCAATAATACAGATTTTTTATATTTAACACTAAAATTTAACCACAAATAACAAATTGAAGCTAACATTTTTTGAAACATTTTCAACGAAAATCAAAATATTTACATTTCTCATTCAATATTTACACCTTATTTTTTGTACATTAAAAAAAACTTTATTAGATGTTTACTGAATACACATTTTTTAACAAATTTAATTAAAATCAGTTTTCTAAGCGTATGAGACGAATTTATATATAACTTTATACTCATTATGAATGTTTCTCTCTCATTATGAAAACTTGCATTGAAAATACGTACTCGTAGCGTATCCTTATTAAGTTTATATTGCCGCTTCTAACCTGGCGAAAATTGTATGTTTATGTCCATCTACGTTGACATTTGACATTTTAAAAGTATATATATATATATATATATATATATATATATATATATATATATATATAGGCTATATATATTATTGCAATTTAACACATTTTTAATTTAATAAGCCAATGTAAAATAACAATTTAAACATAAATATTTTTTAATTCATTTACATATTCTATATTTTAATACATTTAAGAATCAGAAAAAAATTACAATCATTCAAACTTAAACATAGGCTGTGATTTAAAGTCTGCCCTCTGAAGCACAGATTCCATTTAGGATTTAGAGGCTTGTGAACGGAGATGTTTGTAAGGTGATAAAATATTCGTAATGTGCATTATTTAATGGTTATTTTACTTATTACTGTAACTTTGGACATAAATAAACGAGTACTGCTATTTAGGGTAGGACATCTGCATGTACATATAGACTTGCCCCCTCGTAGCTTATATAGTTCCTGCCAAGGGTTCCACCGCCTGGCTTTATCATTGGGTGTAGATGGCCATCAGTACTTCTTTGTCACTCATGGCCCTTCACACCTCTAAAAAAAAACTAAAAATAAACAATATCATTTCACGGTGACGTCTCGCCGCTTCCTCTCTTCCTGTTTTACCAAAACTCCGGAATCCCAGCGAAGCTACTGGACTTCTCTTAATTAATCTGCCCCTTATATGCGCCATTTTATCTAATGTTGCCAAAGCTGGAGTAAAGAGTAGCAAAAATAGGTTGTCGCACTCGGGGGAGTCCAGCAGTCTACAGAAATTTTGAATTGAGAAATATATTTTATTTTATGTCATTATGAGCTAAAGCTTTCGTAAAATGTCCGACGAATAAAATGAAAATATACAATTGTATACATAGGGTGTAAACAATAATTTTTTTATTATACAATAATACAGAACTTTTACATTTGAAACCAAAATTAAACTACAAGTAAAACATTAGAGCAATAGTTTTACAAAATGTTCAAGGAATAAAATGAAAAATTATAAGATTGTATAAATAAGCTGTAAATATTATTGTTATAATAAACAATAGTACAAATTTTACATTCAAACTAAAATTTGAACTACAAAAAAATTATAGCTAATAGTTTTTCAAAATGTTCAAGGAATGAAATGAAAATATAAGATCATACAGAGAAGATGTAAACATTCATTTTATAATAAACAACAAAGCAGAATACACATTTTCTTATTGAACTCCTTTGAAATCTTAGTCTTAAGCAAAGCGTACAATATTAAAAGCTATAGAAACTAGTCTTTTAACTTATCATTCGAGGTTATGTTAATACAAATGAAGGACGTAAACACAACTCACATTCATTCATTAACTGGGAGTTTTTTTGTACGTCTCTTATTTGTATTATATAAGGTGTATGTATAAAATTCATCTACAAAATGTATTTATAAAATGCATGAAAGTAAAAACTACTGTTTGGGTCTCTTCAACTGACAGAAGCCATAGAAATCTTAGAAATATTGTATTATATAAAAAAGATAAGGGAATAATGAAACAATCAAATCCTACGATCTCAAGGGACACTATAGATGCAGAAATATTTATGTAAGGAGATCTTAATCATTATTGTAGTGTTTGTTTCTTACAAATTATACTTTTGATATCACTTGGCAAAATACCATTGCTTACTGATATTTTTCAGCAAACGCGTTTCGCACCAGGTACTGACCTAGGCATTGAGCAATGCACTGACATAGTGCAAAACGCATCTACTGAAAAACGTCAGTAAGTAATGATATCTTTGCCTAGTGATACCAAACGTGTAATTTGTAAGAATTATTTCCCTTCAAAAACACCGTAAACATTTAGTGAGGTTTAATTTAACAGGGAAGAATACATCCAGGGGATATCTCGCGCCAGCTGTAGCTAACATAACGTATGTTTATATGAAACGTCTTCGGTGTTTTCACCTGAAGAACAAACCCTGAGAGTCTTCCTAAGGCTTGCAGGGGCATCCTGTATTCTAACAAACAATGTATCCAGATTATTATTCTTTCAAATCATGACGTTATGTTGCTCTGAAAATAAGAAACTCGCAGAAATAAAATATGGATTGAACATGGAATTAAATTTTGAACAAGAAACAAAATTATTAAAAAAAAAATTCGATATGAAATATTTAATTTCGATATGAAATAGTCCGCTATATCACATGTCTTAAACCAATATAGAATTAGCAATATGCCATATCAATATCATTTAATGATATCATATACCGATGTTATACACCAATATCATATACCAATATCATTAATCGACATCATATACCAATATCATATACTCATATCACATAAACTATAACATATACCAATATTATATACCCATATCAAATAACCGATATCATATTATATATTATGATTTATCGTATCATCATACTATATTATGATTTACCACTATATTATGATTACCGCTATCATATACCAAAATCGTATACCAATATCGTATCCCGATATCATATAAGAAAAATATTTAGGAACACAATATCTTATACTAGGGAAAGGTTCGGTTTGAAAACGTTGCGCCAATTATTTCATCTATTACAAGGGAATTAGGGTTAGTTAGCTATTCAAATAGTGGCGGCAAGAGACGAAAATTTAAAATATCTGCCATTTACTTTTACTTACTCCGGCCTTTTAATTTAAATTTCAGTTTGGATACTCTCTGGAACTACTATACTTGAACAGATCGATTCTCTTCCACATACCAAAGTCAAGGAACATTGGACATGGTTAGTGGTTGAGGCGTAATATTTGCATTCAAGTCTAGGATGTGTTGCCTTGTACAATTATCTAGAACAGACTTTTCCTTTGTTATTATGCTGAGGATCACTTTCTTCCACCCAAACTTTAGAAAGTTAGAGGAGCAAGCAGGGCGATCACCAGCACAGTTAGGGGTCTTTAGGGTATTTTTAGAACCTTTTCCCGTATGACCTACTATAGAAACTAAATCGACAACTGAGGAGGACAGGAATAAATATCAGAATGAGAGTGTGGGCAAATACATTTCAGAAGAAACTAATATCTAAGTACTTCAATCACATATTCTACAGCAGATTTACTCAAGTATTTCACACATATTTAAGTTAATGGAAACCTACCTTCAAATAACAGATTATGAGGAAACCTTGATCCACATATGTAGACATACACGTACTACAGCATACTACAGCATATTTACTCAAGTATTTCACACATATTTAAGTTAATGAAAACCTACCTTCAAATAAAAGATTATGAGGAAACCTTGATCCACATCTGTAGACATACACGTACTACAGCATACTACAGTATTTTTACTCAAGTATTTCATACATATTTAAGTTAATGGAAACCTACCTTCAAATAACAGATTATGAGGAAACCTTGATCCACATCTATAGACATACACGTACTACAGCATACTACAGTATATTTACTCAAGTATTTCACACATATTTAAGTTAATGAAAACCTACCTTCAAATAACAGATTATGAGGAAACCTTGATCCACATCTGTAGACATACACGTACTACAAAGGTTCTAGTTGTTACTACATTTTAATTAATTTTTAACAAATATACTGTATATAATCCTCCCAAGTGTACAATTACGCATTGACATTTAACTCTAATACCCTCAATAAACTAAAGCACTCTATTTTGTAATAAATATAAAATTATTATTGTCTTTGACGACTTATTATTGACACGACCTTCCCATAGTCTTTTCTAGTAGAACGCTAAATAACAGGGAAATAAATTATTCTGAAATATAAAAGGAACTACTTGCGATTGTACGGGCGACAAAACATCTCATGCCATATTTATTTGGAAGGGAATTTTCTACTTATTCCGACCAGAGAACCTCTTTCATCACTATTTTCGGTTAAAGAAACAAATTCGAAATTGTTAGGATAGAAACTTAAATAGGAAAAGTTGATTATCAAATAAATAACAGAAATAACTGCACCAGAATGCGAATGTCCCATCAAGAATTCAATTGAATGTTGGACAGGAAATTGATAAACTTAATCTTCGCAAAAGACTATGAACGAGGACTATGAGAAAAATAATGAAGTCAGCAATCAAACAGCGCATTCCAAGTCCACTGGAAACTCTAAAGTGGAAATAACGATTTCTGATAAACCCTGAATCTTTGGGAAAAAATCAAACGTCTCTATCTCTAATAAAATATCATGCGAAACAAGTGAAAAAATTAACAATATTTGTGACTTCAAAAATGCGATTAATTGCTATTAGAAAATAGTGTAAATAAGGGCTTAGTTATCTGCAGAAAACCATATTTATAACAAATTTCACTTGGTACATTTGTGAATCGACTTTCGAGAGGTCGAGAAAATTCTTGGATGAATTTCTTTTTCTTGTTTTATATTAACACAATTAAACGACGCTTTCATAAACAAGAAGTTTTATTTTATTTTTCTTAATACATTAAAGCTTATCGCTGATTAGCAGTATCAGCATTATCAAAATGTTCAATGTACGAGTACCTTATAGTTCTACGGGTACATCTGGACTCAAGTCTTGAAAGTCAAAAGCTTCAATGTATTAAGAAAAATAAAATAAAAACTCTTGTCATTGAAAGTGTCGTTTAGTTGTATATATATATATATATATATATATATATATATATATATATATATATATATATATATATTTAAACAACTTAGGTTATTCAAATACAAGAATATTTATTAATTTATATTCAAAGCTTTTCGTTGGTTAACAGGACCAACATCATCAGGAATGAAAATTACAATAATTGTAATTGTAATTATTGTAATTTTCATGTGTATTTATTATGTAATTTTCATTCCTGATGATGTTGGTACTGTTTACCAACGAAAAGCTTTGAATATAATTGAATAAATATTCTTGTATTTGAATAACCTATGTTGTTTTAAATTATTAAACAAAAAAACCACTCAGAGTGATTCGACAATGGTCAAGTGACCGAAAGACGCCTCATCACTCAAGGTAAAATCATTGCACTTAATGGTGGATAAAATTACTTACAATAGTAATATATTAACTTCATAAAGTCAATGCAACGGAAAAACAATGGATAACGTAAAATATCAAGAATATATATATATATATATATATATATATATATATATATATATATATATGAAATATGTATGCTTGTGTAATAATGAAAAAATAAGAGAAACTAATACAAGAATAATTATTTGAATTATTTAATTGAAAGATTTTGGTTGGTTATTAGTACAAACATCATCAGGAATAATATAAAAAGTCATACTTACAAGTGTTAGTTAGATCTAACAAACAGTGTTGCCAAATCTATTAATATAATATCAGTGTTATTAATTTGCTAGCTTAACATTACATAAAATCAATATAGTGTCAAATTTGGATTTTATCTATATCGTTTCATTTATCAATTTGTTTTTAATATTATATTTATAAATTTTAGTGCTTCATAGATATTCATTCTTAGGCCTTTGTTAGTTTATTTTATAAGTATTATATTATCTGTATTAGGAAATATGTGATTAATATTGCAACAATGATTAGCAAATAGATTTATATACGAGTATGTTTGGATTTTTATAGCATTGAAGTGCTCTTTATATCAACTATAAGTGTTTTAGATTGCCCGACATAAACTTTATTACAGTATTCGCATTCTAATTCATAGAATAATTCAAAGAATTCTGTAACATGACAATAACTATGAAAATAATTATTTAGTCATTTACATGAAAGTTTTTTTTATGAAGGATAATAATGGTTGATGAATTAGTAAAATTAATTTATTTGTTTTAAGGACGTTTTAGCGACGAGTTTGTTGCTTTTATCAAGTGTGACAGTATAAAACTCTTTTACTATAAATTATTAGGTTCCTACATTTAAAACTCAAATGTCCATCACTCAGCATTGAAATAATAGTCAAATGTTGAATGGAAGGACTTGGGGTTTTTTTTATAGTAAAACAGTTTTAAAATTTCAGACTTTATAAAAGTAACAAATAAGTTGTCAAAATGTTATACTAAGTAAATTAATTTGACTTCCTTATCTTTCCTTTATTAGTTTTCTCACAAAAAATTCAAATAATGAGTCAGCCTTGATTGCAGCTTATGTGTAATCACCATAAAGAGTTCTAGTATGTTTTTTTTAATATTCAAATTTATAATGCAAAAACTAAACAACTTATATTTGTGTATGTAAAACTAAAGTTATGTTATAAGGAGTAAAAATGACACGGATAATGTTTACACTAGTGTTTAAAACTACTTCAGAAATAAATATAAAGACGGGTGTTACAGTTAATTTTTATTAAAAAATTATTGTTTTAAATACTCCAAATATAATATATAGTTTCCTACTGTTTTCTTGAATAATATTTTACTATTGCCATTTTCATTTTAATATTTATTATAGAGTGACGAACAAAATCAGGGGAATGCGACCAAGCACTTTCAAGTTGGCATATACAGGTCTGTTTATCGTTTTTTAAATATAAATATCAATTGCGAATATCCCTGGATTCTGTATCTCCGTCTAATAATTGGGGATGTGCCAATTCTTTAGTATTTATAGATAAACCTAACAGCAATAACCAACATTTTTCTAAAGATGTTCAAAGGAAAATTAAGTATTTATTTCTCGTTTCCACGTGTTCGATTTTAGCGAAAAATATACCGGACGACGAAGACAGTCATTAGTTCTAGTGGTGTATTGAAATGGTGTGCCCTACGTTTGGAGAGTAGCAAAGCCTGGCACTTGGCCACGTTCACCCTAACTCTCCAGTAGCTCAGCCATGATTCTAGTACTGCAATGTGGTCTTGTAATATAAGTGTATTAGATGTGGTTCCCATGACTGAGCGGATAACGCGCTGTCATCTACAAATATGGTCACTTGTGTGTTTAGTGTTGTCGGTATGTCGTTGATGTAGATGTTGAACAATACGGGCCCAATAATTGAGTCCTGAGGGACTCCGGCCAGTATAGTCCGTAGTGTAGATTGAGATTGATCTACATCAACTCTAAACTTACGGTTGGACAGGTATGAGCTAACTAGGTGTATAAGACCATCTGGAAAGCCATAGTGACGTAGTTTCACTAAGAGCCCATTGTGCTAGACCCGGGGTTATTTTACAATATGGGCGCGATATCACACAGTTGTTCAGCCCTGCCTCCATATTGTTTGGTCACTTTGGCACAAAACCTAACTCGCTCTTCTTTGTACGTTCTTCCTAAACTCGCAAAGTAATTTATCTGAACCATTGGCCAAACAAGTCCCGTGGAGCAGATTTACCTGAAAACCAGTCTGGTCTTCGAATAAAAAAATATTAAGAAGTGAGTTTAGCAAGTTATTCAAATGTGTTTAAAAGTTTGGTTGCTACTTTACTTTTAGATTTGGATATTCTTTTACTATTTAACTACAACACCACGGCTTTCTTGAAATAATTTTACATTTTTTTCTACTTAAACAAGAATTTCACTTTACATTTGTTTCAAGCTACATTCGACAGCTTGATAGCTATACTTTATCTATCTGTGTATATATATATATATATATATATATATATATATATATATATATATATATATATATATTTACCTAAATCTAAAGGATAAAAAATTGTAAAACGATTTAGAACGATTTAATTGCAGACAATGTCTGAATAATATAGAAATTAATAAACCACAGCTTTTTCATGTCAGCAGTAAACATTCTTCAAATACAAAACGACAGTTTGTAACAATTATTATTATACAAACTAAATCAATTAGAGAGGAGGGTCGAAATAAATATTAGAATGAGAGTGAGGCCAAATACATTTCCGAAAAAACATTAACCAAAATACTTCAATCACATATTCTGTAGCATATTTAATCAAGTAAATATAAATATTTAAGTTAATGGAAACCTACCTTCAAATAACAGATTCTGAGGTTAGACCTTGTTCTACATTATGTAGACATACATGTACTACATAGTTTCTAGTTACTACCTAGTTTTACACTATGTAACAAATAGACTATACATAAACCTCCCACACGAACTATTACGCATTGACATTAAAGAATCGGTGAGTAGGAAAAGGGAATAAGGGCGTCTTCATTAACGTTTCAGAAAGTGAAAAAAACTTCTTGTGAAAAAACTTCTTATAGTGTTTATTTATGACTTTACAGCCAAATGAACCATTAGTAATTTGTTAAGGGCATTTTTGTTGATACATATACAGGGTAACTCTTACCATCCTAACGTTCAATTGCATATTATAGTAATTATAAATCTACAACATTATTTCCTTTTCCATCTCATTAATCTTATAAAATTAATTTTGTAAAATTTTATGATTTATATTGTCTACATAATTTCCAATCACAGGTTTTAATAATGTTAAAACATTGTATACTATATGTATTTTGTATATAACAGAGAGTAAATAAACAATTGCTTTACAAAATCATAAATATTTCTCAAGAAAATCGTGAATACCTTTTTAGTCGTGGTCTTCGTCATTTCCATTGTCATTCTGAGTTGTCTTCCATTTGCAAAGGTTATTGTAAAAGTGCTTCAACTCATCTGAGATGTACTGAATAATGTTCTTCACATTATTATTTTTTTGCGATTAATTGATACTTGTCCGTCATAAGACTTTTCTGTTGGAAGTACAAGCTTACTAGCTTTTACCTTTAGCAACGTAAATGTTTCTTAACTAACGTCATCAATAAACTCACAAACTTCGACACACCCTTTAGCATTCGGTTTGTATTTAAGATGTCTATATTTACTTATGAGAAATTTTAATTTCTCAGTCAATTTTAATTATGGGTTAAACGATAAATGACAAAATTTGAAAATTCTGACTATACGACAGAAGTGAGTGCTTCATTGCAACAATGTCGTTATTAGAATATAGTTTTAATAAAATATTGTCATTGCAGCTATAAAAACAAGTACACATTATGTAATATTTTGCCCCTTTATTATATGTTGACAAATTTACTCAACACAAATTTTATCAAACGACTTTATTTTAGGTTTAAAAAAAGTGTTTATAAAGATTCTGACGAGTGTAAGGTTTTAATTAACAAATCGAAATAAATAAATATAACAAATTATCATTATACTGAAATAACTGTAGTAAGATTTATTGAAGTATAAATTCATAGACATTTAATAATTAATAAAAAATAAGCAATAATAACATGTTAACTAATTCATAAACAATAAATGAAGTAACATACCCTACATGTGGTCTGTTGTAATATAACAACACCTAAAAACATTGTAGAAATTAATAAAGCATGGAAGGTATGTATATTTTCCATTTACGTGGTACTGCACGATGCAGGCGGATTAATGTGTAACTAAAAGAAGCAGGTAATTTCAAACAAATATGACAGGTTGCGCTGTAATCAGTTATTTATAATTATTTCAATATTTTCAATTGATCTAATATAAAATGGTCTCTTATAATCAAATTTATAGTTGGAAACATTTCTGACAATATACCTTTTAGTAATATACTCAAATTAATTCACGTGTTTAGGAAATTTCTATGATATTTAAAGTATCAAAACCAACCTCTCACTAACTAGTTGGAATGACTTTTGCTAAAGTAGTGTACGGTTAGTATGCATTACTGAATTAATTTTATTTATAAGAATCACATTGCTGAAATAGTACTAAATTTTGGAAATGCTTTGCTAAATAGCAAAGCGTAAAGCAAATTATACTAAAGATGGGCAAAGTAGTTCTTTAAGCGGAACTATTCCTATTAGAATAGTTCCCTTCATTGAACTATATAGTACATTTTAAGGGATCGTACCGTACGTGTAATATCGAATATAATGAGATTATTCCAGTAATTTTGGTTTTTATTTACCGTGCCCACGTGTATGATTTTTGAGGAAAACATTATATCGGGCAACGCAGAAAGTCATCAGTGATACGAAAACAATTATTACTACTCTCGCTCACGCTCCAAAAAATTAATAGTTTTGGCAAATTGTTATTCCCCCAAACATGGTGCTATAGTGCTGGTAAAAATTGCACATTGTCCACCCCTCAATACAATGCATATAAAACGAATAAAAACTTGTCCTGAAGCTATATTGACGATTATTATTTGGTATTGCCATGGATGGTTAATTTAATATACCTATGAAGTATCCAGTTAGGATCGATTTAGCTACAATTTTATACATTTAACCAACTGTACACGTGAACCTAGAATAGAGATCACGTTACGTCAACCGGCAAAAAGGAGTACTCCGAGGAAGGAGAAGTCTAATTGGCAATGTGTATAAAATTACAACCAAATCTATCCTAACTGGAGGCTTTATAGGTTTATTTAAATATACGTATACGTAGATTGAAGATCTACGTGTGAGTATACGTATAGTGGGGAGACAAAAGAGTGGCAATTGTACGGTTTACGTCACGGTAAGACGAAAAGAACTATGTATCATTTTGTACGGTGTACGGTGGTGTGGGGAATAATTCATTCCTTTCCCTTCCCCTCCCATGACGAAACGATTGAACTATAGTTCACTAAAACAGAGACCGGTCAATACCGTACCTTTTCCGGAATAGTTCATTTGAACTAGGTCGTTCAAGTACTGCCCATCTCTAAAATATAGGCTAGACATGATTATATAATCTCCTCAGTATGTGAGCAGATTAATACAATTTACATGAATTATTTTTCATGTACAAATTAAAACCAACCTCCTACTGACTATGTCGGTTCAGTACGTCTATGGGACATAACTTGAGCAAAATTTAAAAAAAAAGTAGTTTTATTACAATAGAATTTTCGGATTATTACGTTGCAAAGCGTACAATATTGTTATAAAAGCTAGATACACTTAACTAATCTGTTTGATATGTGAGCAATCTCCCGTTTCGTTTCTTCGACACGAATGTAACTTAGCCCTCAGGGTTCCTGCATGATCTTTCGCGGGATTTTTCCTGGCAGGTTTTTTTCATTATAGTGTTGTTGGGTTCACCTCGTCAATGCTAGATGAGATTGTAGCGAAACGTCCGAACTGCGATTTTATGCACTGCAGAATGAACGGATTATAAAATTCCAGTCACACCTATGGAAGAAAATACAGTGGATGCTAGTAATACCTAAAATGTACAAAAACTAGGTAACATATAGTATGTTAATCGAACACACATTTAAAGCATATCTTCTAACATAAACTATTTCTGCTTATACAATAATAACGCTAGTTTATCAGAAATTAACAACACATGGCAGGTTTGTACTACCTGCTGGGAGAAAGAGGGGTTTGATGGCCCAGGTTAGGAATTTGGGAACATGGGTTTTGGTAGAGGGTTGGATTTAAGTGAGATATCTACAAGAAGGATGTTTAATGTGTAGGATGGGCGTTTTTATCCTTGGGGACTATATTTAATAATATTACAGGCTGATTCTCTATCTCTCTTTTTATTTAAGTTTATTATTTTTTCCCTTAATCATCGTTTTTCATCATATGTGTGGCACATATGTTTGGATGTAGTGTTACATAGAGAGTGTAAGAATGTGTATGGACTTGAGTCTAACAAATATTTATAAATACCTCGTACAACAAAACTGCTACCAGCAAACGCTTATAGACAACATGGACTTACTCAAGGAAATTTAACATAAACACTACCAAACAGCCACACTAACAAACCAAAAACAAATATACATATCAATATACATACCACAACAAACACAGATACACACAAAATAGTTTCAACATACAGAAAACTCAATTACCATATATCATACAAAACAACAAACACTTTAAGACAACAAATGCTACCCTTTCAACAACAGACAAATACAATCAATCCAATACATACAAATTAACATGTAACGAAAATACAATCAATCCAATACATACAAATTAACATGTAAAGACTGTCCCAGCTTCTACATCGCCCAAACCGGTAGATCATTCAACACACGCTTCAAAGAACACATCAACATACAAAACATACACCACCCAAAATCCAGTGACGCAACACATATACAAAATACGAAACACACATACACAAACACACACACACACACACACACACACACACACACACACACACACACATATATATATATATATATATATATATATATATATATATATATCCACATATTGGACCACAGTAAAAATTAACTACAGAGAAATAAGAAATATACAAACATTTCCCAACATAAAGAGAAAATGTTTTGATCACACACATTTAGAATTAAACACCCTTTTCCATTACAGAGTAAACAACCAACTTACCCACCCCCACTACACTCGTAAATTATATAATAGCAACCTTTTACTTTGTGCGACCCTCGGCAGTAGAGGGTCAGCTTCGTAAATGGAACAATTGTGTCTAAACGCGTCAGCAAGTAAGTCCTAAAGTATCCAATTAGTTATGTTATAATTACTTACAGTTTAGTCAGTGAGTTCAAGATTATTTCAACAAGCAACTTTAATAAAAAATAAGTAAAACTATTACAAAGAGTCAAGTTAATTAGAGCTTAGCTAGTGAGAACAATTCACAGTGGTAAAATTAAAACCATTTACTCTATATCTCACTACACATTATTTTAGTAAAACAGAGTATTTTATTAAAACAAACTGACTAGTTTCGACGATAGTGTCGCCATCATCAGAGCTTGGTTACTACTAACCAAAAGCGAAGCCAAGTTTAAAAAACTAGTGTGTTTGTTTTAATAAACCAATGTGTTTGTTTTAATAAACTAGTGTGTTTGTTTTAATATAATAGTCTGTTTGTTTCAATAAACTAATTTGTAGTGAGATTTCGAGTAAAATGTTTTAATTTGTACGGTCGTGTTACAAAGAATTTTGATTTACAAAATGAAACCCATTAACTATATGACACAAATGTACGGTAGCATTAAATCCTTTTGTACCTATCTTTTGAGATAATTTGTTAGCTCTACGCTCTCACATTGGTGATACAAATACAGGGCAACTCTTACCCTCCCAACATTCGTGTGCATATTATAGTAATTATCAATCTACAAAGTTATTTCCTTTTTCCACTTATTAATCTTAAAATAATAATTTTACCAAATTTCATTATTAATATTGTGTACATAATTTCAAATCACAGGTTTTAATTATGTAAAAATATTGTGTTTGTGTATACTATATGTATTTTGTATATAACATAGAGCAAATAAACAAATATATATTACAAAACCATAAATAATTCTTGTGAAAATGTATACCATCGGTATACTTTTCTGGTAGGAAAATTCTATCATGTCTTCGGACCACACTCGTCGAGACCATATCAAAAACGATTTAATGCAGGCAAGGGGCTGTGCAGATATTGCCTTCTTCCACTCATCAATGTTTTCGTTTTAATGCAGGAAAGGGGCTGTGCAGATATTCACTTCTTCCACTCATCAATGTTTTCGTTTTAATGCAGGAAAGGGTCTGTGCAGATATTCCCTTCTTCCTCTCATCAATATTTTCGTTTTAATGCAGGAAAGGGGCTGTGCAGATATTCCCTTCTTCCACTCATCAATGTTTTCGTTTTAATGCAGGAAAGGGGCTGTACAGATATTCCCTTCTTCCACTCATCAATGTTTTCGTTTTAATGCAGGAAAGGGGCTGTGCAGATATTCCCTTCTTCCACTCATCAATGTTTTCGTTTTAATGCAGGAAAGGGGCTGTGCAGATATTCCCTTCTTCCACTCATCAATGTTTTCGTTTTAATGCAGGAAAGGGGCTGTGCAGATATTCCCTTCTTCCCCTCATCAATGTTTTCGTTTTAATGCAGGAAAGGGGCTGTGCAGATATTCCCTTCTTCCACTCATCAATGTTTTCGTTTTAATGCAGGAAAGGGGCTGTTCAGATATTCCCTTCTTCCCCTCATCAATGTTTTCGTTTTAATGCAGGAAAGGGGCTGTGCAGATATTCCCTTCTTCCACTCATCAATGTTTTCGTTTTAATGCAGAAAAGGGGCTGTTCAGATATTCCCTTCTTCCACATATCAATGTTTTCGTTTTAATGCAGGCAAGGGGATGTGCAGATATTCCCTTTTTGCGTTGCAGTGTGTGTGTGTGTGTGTGTGTGTGTGTGTGTGTGTGTGTGTGTTTTAGTGGCGTTAGTGATAGTGGTGTATTGTTAGACTGGGGTACAACAAGGAACGCCTAAACTCTCTTATAGGTGCAGCTAGTCTTCACACCCACAGGTTACGTATACACATTGTAAATGTATTAATACAACCACTTTGTCTATTACATCGTTATATTCAGCAAAACGAGGTCGAGCAACATTGGGTGTGCTTAGTACTTGGATGGGTGACCGCTATTTGCATATATTTATTTAGTTTTATCTACAATAATTTGTACTTCAGTATATGCTACTCTTAACGTTATGCTATTCCTTATGTTAATATACACACCCTTTAGCATTCGGTTTGTATTTAAGAAGTCTATATTTACTTTTGTGAAATTTTACCTTACTTCTCCAACACTGGGTGCGATTTTTTTGAAAAATATAGGTCACTACTTTTAAAGCTTATGATCTCTATTGGCAACTTGATGCACAAGGAAGACATCGCCAGTTTTCCTAGCTGATGCTATAACACCTTTATACTGTTCTGGTAGGAAAATTCTATCATGTCTTCGGACCACTCTCTTTATACTAGAAATGTTCCTATCAGAAGGTAATAAACTATCCCCTTATTGGGTAACACTATTCTATTACTTTAAAACGACCCAAAATAGTTTCTGCCATCAACAAGCTTTGAGAGTGTGGTTGCGGTTTTAGTCTCCGCAGGCATTATTAAACACGTGTACAGTCTGTGGGATGTAGTTTTACTATGTAGTGGGGAAATAAAGCTACAAACTTCATCTGGGCTCTTACGACTTTGACCCTTATGATTATGTGTAAACACCCAATAATTTGTTATTAGAACGGTTGTGTACACAAAGTACATTGCCAAATTTTCCGCAGATAAAACATTTGCTATGCAGGAATGAATGGCAGTGGCAGGTCTTGCATAAAGTCAAAGACTATACCAACTACGTTTCCCCTATCTGTACGAAGGGTTTCATTGTTTGCAACTAATGTGCTCTGGCGAAACACTGCTTAATTAGACATAGAACATAAGCTCAGAAAAGCTTTTCTGCAATCTCTGATGCGTTCAGTACCACGACCTTTTTACTGTTTCTGTATTCCTTACAATGCAGACTTATTAAATGCAATCCTCAAAATTGCCCTTTTCAGCATGAAACGAAAAGGTAGTACATCCAAAACATTCACACATTAACTACTGCCTATATGTTACACGGTTTGTAAATAAAACAAATTTTATGAATAAACAGTAAAATTTTACTAACTTAAAAAAAACAAACGTGTAAATAAGGCACATCGTATTCACTTCGTGAACTTTACACAACATAGGAGCTCTGCCACGTCTTGTAACTAACCTATTTTCACATCTTCACGAACCTGTCTGGACTGAGCAAATAAAGGAAACAACTGCTGCAGATATTCCCTTCTCCTACTCATCAATGTTTTCGTATTAATCCAGGCAAGGGGCTGTGCTGATATTCTCTTCTTCCACTCATCAAGGTTTTCGTCTTAATGCAGGCAAGGGGCTGTGCAGATATTCCTTTTTTGTTCTCAGGAAATGAGTAGACACATTTTGGACAAAATGGTAATGTCAGTTAAACAATGGCAAACATTGTACTTATACAATTTTCCACTCGCCGATTTAATTTAACTCTAACAATACTCTAAATTAACTATAAGCCCTATATTTTATATTAAATTAAAATTATTATTGTCTCTGAAGGAGTTTTCTAGATCCTCCACTTGCTGCATCCCTTAGTAGAGGACGTAGTCCGTCCCAGTGGTCCTTCCTTAAGTCTAAATTTAGAAGAGGAATATAACAATCAACCAATTCAAACCCATTCTACCAATAGCAATACCACTGCGACCACTGTCCTACTGTTTTGTGATTCGAAGCATTGCCATAGTATTGTCGCTATTGATGACAATTAAAATCTACAGGAGTTTCCAGATCAAATTGACGCCTTCAACGTGTGAGCAGCATTTTGCAGCGCTATGCTATAAAGTGTGTTATCAAACAATGTTGGGGCGCTATCACAAAGTTGAACAGCAGTGGTTCCATACTGTTTGGCCACTTTAACACAAAACCTTACACGCTCTTTGTACTTTCTCCTTAATCTCGCAACGTAAATTATTTGAACCACGTGTCCAAACAAGAATTTGGAGCCTATAGTCTCATGGTTCAGATTTATCAGAAAATCAGTTCTGGATTTCGAATTAAAAAAATGTTAATAAATGATTTTTTAACAAGTTTTCAAATGTGTTTAAAAGTTTGGTTACTAATTTACTTTGTATTTAGTTATTCCTTTACTATTTAAATACCGCACCACGGTTTTCTTGAAAAATTATTTCCTTATTTCTTCTTAAGCAAGAATTTCTCTTGGTACATTTGTGAAACCTTTCTTTCAGCAGCTTGAGAGCTGTATTCTATCTATCTCTGTGTGTGTGTGTGTGTCTATATATATATATATATATATATATATATATATTATTTAATAACTTCAAAGTTTTTCATAATCAAGATGTATATTTCATTCAACACTTACAAATTTGCTGAAGCTTTTCGCTGGTGTACAGTTCCAGCATTCTCAAAGTCTACTAACATGATTTATAAAACTCTTCAAACATTACTGTATTTGATTGCACTATGTACATAAACTACCGATAACTTTATGCCTTTAATCTATTTGTTTTACATTAAATGAACTATCTGTTTAATAAAATCTTAAATTCTATCTAAAACATGAAAAATTGTGTTGTGTTTAATTTAAGTTGGGACTGTTTTTTAATGAGTATGTTATTTAATTTATATTTGTAGATATATAGGTTTTCCACAACATTCATTTTCAAACCTTTATTAATATGTTTGATTAAATTCATATTTTGTATGTCTGGAAAATCTATGGTTATTTGTAATACAATGAGTAGCCATATTCGATTTATAAATATCTGGTTTTATATAATCTTTTAGATGTTCCTTGTAGCGATCCTTTATTTTCTTTTTCATTTGACCTACATAATTTTTATTGCAATCTTGGCAATTTATACTATATATCCCACATAAATCCAATTTACTAATGTAATTACTTTGATTCAAAATAAGATTATTGTTTGTGTTGTTTGTATAAAATTCAAAATTTAATATTAGTATATTTGAACAACTTCTTACGTGATTTAATTTCAGAACCCGTGTTAATAAATTTAGTTCATTTTGTTTCATTTTTACTTATAATTTGTCTGTTATAATTTAGTAATTTATTCTGAACGTTACTATGTAATTTGTCTATAGTCTTCCTTTTATAACCGTTTACTGAAGCTAATTGATATATTAAGTTTAATTATTTTTGTCTATTTTGTTTATTTAATGGTATTTTATACATCCTATACAATAGGTTGTAAAAGCATGCCATCTTTTGATTACATGGATGATTGGAATGTTTTGGTATAAAATTATCAGTAAGCATCGGTTTTCTATATATTGCATAATCTAATTTGTTGATTTGGTTATATATTGTAATATCAAGGTAATTAAGTGTGCTGTTACATTCAATTTCGTGGGAAAATTTTATATTGTGTTGCAAGTTGTTTATTTCTTTAGTTGTTAAATCTAAATTTATGCCATTATTTGTAGAAATATAAATTCCGTCATCTACATATCTGTACCATATTCCATTTTTGTCATATTTATTTATGATTTCAATTATGTCATTGTCTAAATTTTGTAAAAATATTTCGGAGATTATAGATGATAATGGAGAACCCATTACTAAACCATCCATTTGCTTACATATGTTTTTATTATATGTAAAATAATTTTGGTCTAAAATTATTTTTACGGTATTTATTATTTCATGAATTTCTTCTTTTTCTTTTAATTTTCAATTTAATTTATCATTTATAATTTTATATGTGTCCTTTAATGGCATGTTAGGGTACGCATTTTTAATATCTAAAGAAATTAATTAGTTTTATTATCAATTTTTATAACTTTAATATTTTTTAAAAATCATATGTATTTTTAATAGTATATCTATTTTGTAATTTTATTTTGTCTTTTAATTTGCATGATATAATTTTAGATATTTTATAAGATGGTGCTTGTTTGAAATTAATTAAAGGTCGTATTGGTTTGTCATTTTAATGTAATTTTATGAGTCCATTTAATATTGGTATTTTAGGAAGATCATTTATCATTTCACTAATATTTTTTTTCTAAACATTTTATATGAATTTTTTATCATTTTTTAAATTTCGTTTTGATATTGAACCGTAGCATCATAAAATTATTACCTTTAATATAATTTTCATTTTTATTTATATATTCTTGATTATTAATAATTACTATCGCATTACTTTTATCTGCTTTTACTATGGCTAACTCATTTTCAATTATTTTTTTGTTTTATATTATTGATTAGTAAAGATTGTATTTTATTACCATCATTTTTATAATTAATATTATTATGTTTTTTTATTATTTTAGTTATCTCATAGGTTGCATCAAATCTTATATTTTACTGTTCTTCTTCTTTTAATGTATTAATCGCCATTTCAGTATCTACAATTATGTTATCTAAATCTCTAATAATATTTCTTTTTATATTTACTTTGTTCATGTTTTCTAATGTTTTTACTTCATTATTATTAAATTGTACATTTGTTAAATTAATTAGATTAGGTGCAAACGTACGAATTATTTTTATAGGAGTTCTATTTCTTTCTTTATTTTTCAATAAAATATTAATTTGTTTATTAATTTTTTCTATTTTTATCTTCCTAAGTTTTATCATTGTTTCATGTATTTTGTGGTACACTATTCCAATTCAAAATATGTAAAGATTTTGTTAATTCCAAATGTAACTTATATATATATATATATCAGTTGTTAAATTATTTTGCTTTTCATACAGTTCTTTAATTTCATTTTTTATCCAGATTTTTTCTGCCATAATATTAGTTTTTTTTGGGCTGTACTTTTATTTTTTATGTAAATTTTAGGATATTTAGGTATTATATTATATTGTATACATTTTTTGTTGAAGAAAATATTACAGTTATTGTTCGTTAATTGTATTTTCTTTTTTTTTATTTAAGTTTAGTATTTTTTTGAATTAAAATTATTTTGTTTCACAGAAATCATGGTGCAATCAATTCAGCACAGTACTAACATTAATATAAAATACGTATAAATTTATTATTCTCAATTATTACATTAGAGTCAATATTTTAAAGTTTTGTAATTATTAATAATTTTTTTTTATAAACCTATTTCACACAATATTGTATAATAAATTCATTCATTTAGTGTTACAACTTATTTGTCCACATTAATTCCATCAGTAATAAATATCTAAAGCTAAAATATTCTGTAACAATAATAAAATTTTTCTTAAAAGCATATTAATATCAATTATTATTTTTTTAAATAATTGTCTTAATATTATAAATTTATTATTTAATTGTTTATAAAATAATATTTTTAATTGGAGTAATATAATTCCACTATAAAAATATCAGTATTATCAATTATCTGAAATCAAATCAATTATTATAACTGTTATTTATAAAAGTTTACAACCTATTACATCTTTCCCATGTTAACATGAATTACCACTCTAATACTGTTATCTAAATATTTACAATTTTCATATTTTCGAATTAAAATCTTATAATTGTTATTTTTTATATAATAAATCTATATTTATATCACTCCCAGTTGTAATCTTAATTATTATTTTTCTCATCAATACCCAGTTTATAATATTGTTTATATTGTCATTATATATTCCTATGTATACAGGTTGATTGAATTTATTTTGTATAAGTTTATTGTCACTGATTTCCATTCATGTTGTGAGAAAAGATGCCCTTGTTTGCCAAACTGTAGTTACTTTTTGACTTACCAAAGTATTACAATTGACTCCAAATATAATCCAAAGTATTATAATTTACTCCAATATAAATTCTTCAATAGAAAATATCGATAGCACATTCATCACTATTATATCATCAAAAACCCCGATAGGCAATTATATTATAATAAAGATGATTATTTTTTCTTGATTTATTATAATTTTTTAATAACTTCAAAGTTTTTCATAATCAAGATGTATATTTCATTCAACATAAATCATGGTAGTAGACTTTGAGAATGCTGGTACTGTATACAAGCGAAAAGCTTCAGCAAATTTGTAAGTGTTGAATGAAATATACATCTTGATTATGAAAAACTTTGAAGTTACTAAATAATTATAATAAATCAAGAAAAAATAATCATCTTTATTATTATAATATATATATTTATTTATATATTTATTTATTTATATACATAAAACTAAACCTATAGAATACAAAATTAAAAAACTATGTTACAGCGGGATTTAGAAGTTTTTTATATACAATGCCAGTTTGAACTATGGGTTAGTCGATAAATGATGAAATATTAAAAAGCTTTGGGATTTGGGGGGGGGGGGTCATTGCAACACGTCGTTATTAAGATATAACTTTAATAAAATGTTGCCATTAAAGCTATTAATAAAAGAGTATAGTATAAAATATACTTTATTATATGGTGACAAATTTACTGAACAGACGTTTTACTGAAGGAATTTATTTTAGGTTTGTAAAGTGTTTTTATTAGGATTCTGACGCTTGTAAGAAGGTTTTAACTAACAAATCAGAATAAATAAATATATTTACAAAATTACCATTATACCGAAATAACTGTAGTAAGATTTATTGAAATATAAATCATAGACATTTATTAATTTATAAAAAATATGCAATAATAACATTTTAACTAATTAATAAACAATAAATGAAGTAACATAGCCTACATGTTAACTGCTGTAATACAACAACGCCAAAAACATTGTATAAGATGTATAAAATATGATGGATGATATGGTTCAATTTAAGCTAAGATAATTCCAAACTGTAATTTAAAACCTAAACTTTTAATTTAGTTAAGGCAATGATAAGTATGATAAATATTTATTTATTTAACAAATGTTACGAATTATAAACTGAAAGTTAACACGTATGTGAGAACGATTTAATTCAGACAATGCCAGAATAATGTAGAAATCAATAAAACACGGATTTATTAAGTTAAAATAAAAATTGTTGAGTTTGTTGTAAGAGGTTGTTTTAATTAATAAACATTTACGCCACAGTTGCTTCAAGTTGTTATTTAAACACTTACATTTCTTAGGGATTTTGACTGGTCAGAAGCGTTGCGCGTTGGGAGTGCTGAAAAGACCAGAGCTTGACAAACTCTGGTCTGGGACGTTGATGTGAGCTTGCTCTGCCGAAGACGTATGTGCAGTGTCTGGTCTAACAGCCGCTTCGGTCCTTTTTCAGGGAGTGTCCGCGGTGCACTGGTGTCGGAGCCTGTGCACAGTATTACGAGTTCTCGACTGATGCCCATCCAGTCTGGCTAAGGAGAAAAGCTATAGGCCTCAGAGTTCTGAGGGTTAGAAATGATCTCAATGTGATCCAAGGGTGTACCCGTTCCCATAGTCTCGCCCGTAACGCCCGACCGATGGCTGGCTAATAACATTATATGGAATCTTTAAATACGTCATCTGCATCTATTTTGAAGAGGGCTCGTCAGGATTCTCCTGACGATCCTAGTAAAGTTTATTCGAGTAAGAAGATGGCAGTGGCAACGTAACCGGCATTGCCATCTCTGAAATTTTTATTATTCTCTTAGAGAAAGAGAAAGAAAAAGACTTATCGAAAGTGTCTCCTTTTGTCGCTCATAAGGCTATTACTGCCTGTGCAGGAAGTCCTGTTATGGCGAGAAAGATGCAACAATCTCTTTTATTCTAATTTTTGGTAAAACTGAGGTACCCCAACAAATTCATATAGGTTACCAAAGGCTCTCAGTCAGGCCATACGTAGCTAACCATAGGCGATGTTTTAAGTGTCAGCGCATTGGGCACATTAGTTCTTCGTGTTTCAAGGAGGGTGTATGTGGTCAATGTAACGGAGAACGGCATGATCCCTTAATCTATTTTACCAGTAATTCAGGAAGACCTCGTTTTACATGGTGAGCTGAAACCCGGGCCAAATCTTTCGCTAGTCATAAGGCGCTAAAGTAGTATCTCCGGACCAATGTTAAAAACCTATAGGAATAACAATTTTAAAACGTTATAGAACGATTCAATTGCAGACAATGTCTAAATAATATAGACATTATTAAAACACGGAAGGTAAATATATTTATTTACCTTAAACAATTCTATTTACGAGGTACAGCTCGATCCAGACGGATTAATGTGGAGCTGAAAGAAGAAGGTAATTGCATACAAATATTACGGTTGCGCTGTAATGAGTTATTTAAAATTAATTCAATATTTTCAATAATTCTCATATAAAATGATCTCTTATTAGCAAGGTTATAATTGGAAATACCTCTGTAAATAAATCTTTTAGTAACATGTTCATGTGAAATCACGTTTTTAGGAAATTCCTATGGTATTTCAAGTACCAAAACCAACTTCTCACTATGGAATTTTTCTAAAATGTTTTTATATGTTAGGTTTCTCTTATTTAATTTAAAATAGAAATTGCGTCATTAAGACTGTTAAGTTTACTTACTGCTAAAAACATTATAATATTATTTTGAAATTAAATGTTGTTAAACAATTACACTTTTTCGTAATTGAAACCAATAAAATAATGAGTTCACCAACACAGTCTCGAAGTAGAAAACAAATATGCACTTGAAGTCTGAAAAAAAAGTTTGTGTGTGTGTGTGTGTGTGTGTGCAAGAGCGCGTGTGTGAGCGCGTATGTATATATATGTGTGTGTGTGTGTGTGTATGTGTGTGTGTGTGTGTGTGTGTGTGTGTGTGTGTGTGTGTGTGTGTGTGTGTGTGTGTGTGTGTGTGTGTGTGTGTGTGTGTGTGTGTGTGTGTGTGTGTGTGTGTGTGTGTGTGTGTGTGTGTGTGTGTGTGTGTACGTATGTACGTGCGTGCGTGCGTGTGTGCATATGTGTGGGTGTGTTTGAATGCGATTGAGTGTGCGGTTGTGCTGCATGCGTACGTGTTATATAAGCTGTTATATAAAATCTTATGTTATCCATAAAGTTTAAGGTAAAATGATTCCAAATTGCAATTTTAAAGTTGAACCATTGTTTAAGAAAAGCGTTGATAAGTATGATAATTTTTGTTTTTTTAACAACTGTTGGACTAATATTTCTTAGCTAAACATTATAACGTATGACAGAACGATTTAATTGCAGACAATGCCAGAATAAGCTAAAAATTAATAAAACCCGAAAGATAAATATATTTCTATTAAAGTAGTATAGCAGGAATAACGTGTAGCTAAAGGAAGCAGGTAACTGGACAAAAATACTGCAGGTCACACTGTAATCAGTTATTTTAATTTAATTCAATATTTTCAATTATTCTCATATAATATGGTGACTTATTAGCAAAACTATAGTGGGAAGTATTTCTGAAAATAAACCTTTTTGTAATATATTCAAATTAATTCAAGCTTTTAGGAAATTTCTATGGTATTTTAAGAATCAAAACCAACCTCTCACTGACTAGGTGGAACGACTCTCGGTAAAGTAGTATACGGCTAGTAGGCATAACCAAATTAAATGTATCATTAATACGCAACATTGCTCAAATAGTAACTAAATTTTGGAAATGCTTTGGTAATTAGCAAAGCGTAAAGCTTAATAAAGGCTAGACACGATTATTTAATCTCCTCAGTATGTGAGCAGATTAATTCAAACTACATGAATTTTATTTCATGTTCAAATTAAATAACGTTTTTAAGAAGTTTTCAGGTCTGAAATAATTGTGCGTGTGTGTGTGCGTACGTATATATAAAATATAATATAAGAATATATTTGTATATATATATATATATATATATATATATATATATATATATATATATATATATATATATATATATGAGATTGTGATGCATGTGAGAAAAGTTTGATTAAAAGGTCGGTATAAATAAACCTAACTCATTATCTTTATATTGAAATAATTGTAGTAAGAATTATTGATATATAAAATCATAGATATTTATTAAAAATTCATAATACTTATAAAAAATATTTAATAACAACAATTTAACATATTATTAAACAATAAATGAAGTAACAGCTGTTCTACTCTTCGGAAACAATAAAGCAGATGAAGGTGCAAAATTAGCTACAAGTATGGTGCCATTGACACAACGTGTGACAGCATCAGATTTTGTATGCAATGTTAAAACTACACTATTCTCTATTTGGAGGGAAGAATGGCAAAATATAAATAGAAACAAGCCGAGGGACATCAAGAATACCGTCCGACCATGGAGGTAATCTGTTCGTTCGAACCGTATGGAGGAAATGGTGGTTACTGGTCTTAGCATTGGCCACTCTTGTAAACAAATTATGGTATAAATCCAACTTTAATAGCAGACGAAGCTCTCAATCTATGCACTTATATAGGCAAACTTTACATACACACACTTGTGAATCTGCTTCAGCAGTCTGATATTATGTCCCTTAGGTCGCTATAAAAAATATTAAAATGTGACCTAAATAGTTGTGTTATATTAAAGTTATTGCACTTTATAATACGTATTACATCAATATATTTGTTATACAATATAAGTTCTCTACACGGCATTCTATCATCCGGAAAGTTCTATTAACCGGTACATTTTCAAAACAAATCAGTACAGTACCCTTCTATGTTGTTACAAGATGTGACCCATCATAAATACAGATATCTGTGATAATTTTAAAATCCTTTAAAACATAAAATCAATAGTTTCTGTATAGTTACGTGTACTGGTGCAGGTTCTATTTTAACGTTGTAAGGTCGAAATATGTTTTTAGCAATCATTGTTTTTCTTCCTTCAATATTCTTCTTGTAAATGTTGTACGCGCGAGCGTGTGGTTTTATTCCTACATACGGAAATACAGTGTTTGGATAGATACCATAATGGAAGGAAAGATTTCAACAGTACATTCAATTCTCCTTGACAATTAGAATAACGTTATGCACAGTACGTACTGTATGTAGTCTAAATAGGTTAGGTTCTATTATCCGGTAATGTTCGATATCAGGCAACTTGCTGACCCGAGGGTGCCGGGAATTAAAGCTTTTACTGTAGTATGTAAATAAATTATATTCCTTTTCATTTGTTATTCATTTCGTATTGCGATTTGATAAATAATACTCAATTCTATTTACTTATTTACATGTTAGCTCTTACATGATTGTTTATATATTTTCTGGAAAACGTATTATCGTACTTAGGTGTAATAGAGTGTATGCTTAGGTGTAATAAAAAATAAGTATGCATTATTTAAAAAAGGGCTTAAAATATTTTGACCATCAAGTGTGTGTGTGTGTGTGTGTGTGTGTGTGTGTGGGTGTGTGTGTGTGTGTGTGTGTGTGTGTGTGTGTGTGTGTGTGTGTGTGTGTTTGTGTGTGTGTGTGTGTGTGTGTTGCAACGTCCTCCTACCCCACCTCTCTCTTACTACTTTACTTTACTATCGTAACGTTAATGGTGTTATGGAGTTGTTTCTTTTTATTATTTTAAATCGCGCCTGCTTATCTCTGTTACGCTCTCGGGCTCATGTCGCCTTGAGCGTTCTTAAATTTTGTCTTGTGTTTACCCGTTATATGTCACGCCTAAACGCAAGCCAATTCCCGCTGACTCCTACCTTAACGTTTGTATGCCCCCCCCCCCCCCTAAAATGGTTGACATGTTTTGTTGGGTCTTTTTATAGTCATACTTGTCAGTAAAGTAGTCAGCTGGAAAGAAACATTATTAATATGAACACACAAAATTTTCAAAGAATCTTACCATCTTAGAAGATCTGCAGGCCCAGCAAGGGGACGTGAAAAATACCTGTATGATCATGTTTAAGATACCTTTTTAAAGGCTCCTGTGTTCTTTAAACATGATCTACCAGTAGACTTCGTCTCTGGGCTTCAATACAAAAAAACAACTAATTTTTAGAATAGCTCAATAAATTGTTTCTCAGGAGAGAACTCGTTTGAAGAAACATTAGGTTCTGAATTTTATATATTTATTTATTTAATTAAAACTGTACTTTGATTTTATAATCATTATTTATCAGTTGGAAAAAACTAAAAGTTTTATTGGTTGTCCAACACAGGATAAATTTAAATACCATAAGTTTTTATAATGCATTTAATTACTGGTTTTTAAAATAAAAATAAACATATTTTCAACTAAAATACATTTGACTCTCTCTTTACTATCTCTTTGTTTTCATTGAAATCACAAATAATCATTTAAACCTTTATGATAGTTTATATATTTAATTTAGACATTATATATATATATATATATATATATATATATATATATATATATAATTCATTAAATACATTTACATATTTGAACAAAAATTATTTCCTAATTTAACATAAAAAAAACATTTTATTCCTCTGATTTCAAGACTGAATTGATAAATTTTGCTTTTTATAACAATTAATTTTAAAATTGGTATAATTCTATAATTCTGGTCTTCTTGAAAATGATTGGCTTATGGCCAAAACCACTTCCTGAATTTAAACGTTATTATTCATTATTTTAGCATTTTTATTATAGAAATTCATTTTACTGAACTTAACATTTATTTAAAATTCAACATAGAATGAAGTCATTGTTTAATTTTTATTGATAATTTTGAATTTAATATTTTTAACTTACTAAATTTGACGTTATTTAATAAAATAGAGAAAATTACTTGCCAAGGATTTCCCTGCCTGTCCTAGAGTCCTCTCGTCTGGATTCCAGGTCCCTGGACATCGGAAGTTGGCATCTCTGGTCAGTCGATGGAAGTCCTTCTCCATTTTCACGTCCCGGAGGTTGAGTCTGAAGTCCTCGTCCATGGATTGAATTAGACGGCATAAACGTGGTAGTTTGGTCCCATTTATACTTATGGTGGTTGTCCTAGGCGCTGACTGACGTTACGACCGCTGGCACCTCGTATTAAAATTTTTTACAGACTGCCCTACAGGTCCCTAAGTTCCTGTATTTATTGCGGCAATGTAACCCTTCCCCCCGCTCTAAGCTCGTCGCTATCTCTGTGCCTTTTTTTCTTGTACAGGCGGCGGGGGGAAGGGGTGGGGTTGGTCAACGTATTCCATTCAACCTGCATAATTTTGTTATCTGTTTTAGAACACTGAAAAATGTCTATTACTTTAAAATAAATGTAACTTTTTTGTTATTTAAGTTTTTTAAATATAGTTGTCACTATTGTTCATTTTGGATTTTCAAAATGTCAGTGATATTTCTACGTGGCCTAGTTCTCAAGTTAGTACTTTTCGGCACCTTGAAAATTTTCACTGTACTCCCGTTTGTCAAATTTAGTTAGCTATTACAGTTTTATTTTATTTTAATTTCTAATTTGTCTTAATAATACTTATTCAATATTTTACTGACTTCTCCACTCTTTACAACGTTTCATTATACTATAAATTAAAACTTATTATTTAATTATTAAATTTGTTATTCAAATTTTTGAAATTATTAATTTCTTAATTTGAACGGTTTTTCAGACCGTTTCAGAGTGTGTGTTGAGACGGCAAAAAATCGTCTCAAAATACACAGATTTTTACAAAAGAAGGTGAAATCGGTAAAATTATTTAAAATAAAGATTTTATAACACAGTAGTGGAAGTGAAAGTAGCGGGCCAAACCAGTTCGCTATCAGAATAGGTAGACAAATCCGGTCCAAAGGGCTGGTTTTTTGCTAACAAAACAAAAGAGAGGAAGCCCCGTTTTATGAGAAATGTGGAGACGTGATTCAGCGCTTGGAGAAGTCGGACGTTTCCTTCCGGACATCCAGAACCATGGACTGCCAGATGCCGTTCCAAGGCTAATCCTTAATCCATAGCCCAAGATGGAAGTGGAGATGGTCAGCTCTTCAACCGCCGATTCGAATATATATATTTTTTAAATGTAACTAAACAGTATTAAAGACGGCCATAAAATCGTTCATTTGCGTCCGCTTGAACATTCCAGACTCTAGGGAACCAACCTTGGGAGAAGAGGAGCGAGGTGCAGTGAAGATTGTTGGGGCAAGTCAAAATTTTAATAACAAAATAACCATTTATTAATTTAAATACAAATTTTAAAGTTATAGATACAGATTTCAATAAATACAAAATTATTATCAAATTGATTTTTCATTAGAATAAAAAATATGTAAGCAACTGACTTTTTATTGGAAAAGTATCTAAATGGAGGAGATTAAATACAAATTATTCAAATTTAAATTACTGATATCAAGATTAAAGTTTATCAATTTGTTACAAGGTCAAATTTAAAAAGTTAAGACTAAGAAAAAATCCAATCTCATTAATAAAATTATATATATAAATTCAACGAGAAAATTGAATGAGAATTTCAATACGAAAGTTTAAATTAAAATCGCTTTAACTTGGTTAATATCGTTTATTTTATTTCCATTAAAATTACATCATACAACCAGTATTAAAAATCCTTAAAATTTTTAAAAAATCCTAAAAAATGTTGTACGAATTTTTTAGATTTATATTTGGGAGCACAAATGTAAATTGAAATTTAAATGATTCGGAAGTAACTTGCGCTTACTTCTAACAATAAAATAATGGAAATGAACATAAATGTCCATGTATAATGGATATTTAATATAAATATTTCTCATATTCTATTCATAGTTGTAAATTTTATAAAGAAGAATAATTTATGTACTTTAATCAAAGCAATAAGAACATTTGAAAACCATTATAAGCTATTTATCTTTATTTTAAGTAAAAACTGCTTTTGTTAAGAAATAATTAAATAAATCTTTGAGATAAAATTGTTAATAGTGAATTTTAATATTATATTGTTTAAATGTCAAATTAATTAAAAATCAAGTTGAAACCACAAAATGTTTAAAAATTATTATTATAAACCTGTGGTAAATCAGTAATAAAATTTCTAGAATTTTTCCAACCATTTTAAAAAATAAAAGCAAACATTTCAAATCAAGTTAGAAAAAAAGAATTCTAATAAATATTTATGCAATAGTAAATAATTATATTCATTTTAACATTGATAAAATAATTAATAATGAGCTTAAAATCTATCTAAATAAGATAGAGCATTATGGTTGGTTTTATAAATGAAGTCCACGGATTCCATCCACTGGCAGATCACGCTCGACACACTACAGGTACCAGGACATGGTAAGTCGGGTGGGATCATATTTTGACCGCGGCTGAACTGTCCCGTTTCGGCTTTACAGCACTCATCATCAGTAAGTCAATGTAGAGCGTAAAACATACACGGCTGAGGGTGTCGTTACAGGGGCTGGACGCAAGATTAGCGCCAAGAAGCGAGTTTTGGCCGCGGCAGTGTGTGTGTGTGTGTGTGTGTGTGTGTGTGTGTGTGTGTGTGTGTTTGTGTGTGTGCGTATGTCTATATGTCTATACATTTTCTATTAGTTTTGTATGCAAATTTGACACTTAACCAACATTGTGATATTTTTCTTTTAATTACAAGTAAATGTAAATGAAATAAATATATAGTTTCATTATCTTTAATTTTGTAAATTAAATTATGGTGTTGTGTTTTAAATATTATTATTTAGTTTATCTACAGTTTTCTTTTTAAAAGATTTCTCTATTGCTATTTTATAAATATTGCATTTCTCTCTTATATTATATTTATTTTATCCAGTTTACACTATTATTATTAATTATATATATATATATATATATATATATATATATATATACAAACCATTATCCACTTATCTATACCTATAACAGTTGTATCATATGTCTTTATAATATTTTTTTTTATATCATCTAAATACTGTAAAAATATTTCAGATATTATACTTGAAAAGGGGACCCATCGCTAAGAAATCATCCTGTTTGTAAAATTTATCATTGTATAAAAAGTAATTTTGATTTAATATTATTTTTGTTGTATTTATAATTTCTAATGTGATTTCCCATTAGTTGTCTATAATTTTATAATAAAAAATAAATAAATTTTCTTACATTTATCTATAACTTTTGAACTACAGATTAGAACTTAGAGCCAAAAGTTTTGCAAAATGCTCAAGGAATAGAATGAAAACATCAGGTTGTATACATCGGATGTAAACAATAATTTTATAATAAGCAATAATACAGATTTTTTATATTTAACACTAAAATTTAACCACAAATAACAAATTGAAGCTAACATTTTTTGAAACATTTTCAACGAAAATCAAAATATTTACATTTCTCATTCAATATTTACACCTTATTTTTTGTACATTAAAAAAAACTTTATTAGATGTTTACTGAATACACATTTTTTAACAAATTTAATTAAAATCAGTTTTCTAAGCGTATGAGACGAATTTATATATAACTTTATACTCATTATGAATGTTTCTCTCTCATTATGAAAACTTGCATTGAAAATACGTACTCGTAGCGTATCCTTATTAAGTTTATATTGCCGCTTCTAACCTGGCGAAAATTGTATGTTTATGTCCATCTACGTTGACATTTGACATTTTAAATATATATATATATATATATATATATAGGCTATATATATTATTGCAATTTAACACATTTTTAATTTAATAAGCCAATGTAAAATAACAATTTAAACATAAATATTTTTTAATTCATTTACATATTCTATATTTTAATACATTTAAGAATCAGAAAAAAATTACAATCATTCAAACTTAAACATAGGCTGTGATTTAAAGTCTGCCCTCTGAAGCACAGATTCCATTTAGGATTTAGAGGCTTGTGAACGGAGATGTTTGTAAGGTGATAAAATATTCGTAATGTGCATTATTTAATGGTTATTTTACTTATTACTGTAACTTTGGACATAAATAAACGAGTACTGCTATTTAGGGTAGGACATCTGCATGTACATATAGACTTGCCCCCTCGTAGCTTATATAGTTCCTGCCAAGGGTTCCACCGCCTGGCTTTATCATTGGGTGTAGATGGCCATCAGTACTTCTTTGTCACTCATGGCCCTTCACACCTCTAAAAAAAAACTAAAAATAAACAATATCATTTCACGGTGACGTCTCGCCGCTTCCTCTCTTCCTGTTTTACCAAAACTCCGGAATCCCAGCGAAGCTACTGGACTTCTCTTAATTAATCTGCACCTTATATGCGCCATTTTATCTAATGTTGCCAAAGCTGGAGTAAAGAGTAGCAAAAATAGGTTGTCGCACTCGGGGGAGTCCAGCAGTCTACAGAAATTTTGAATTGAGAAATATATTTTATTTTATGTCATTATGAGCTAAAGCTTTCGTAAAATGTCCGACGAATAAAATGAAAATATACAATTGTATACATAGGGTGTAAACAATAATTTTTTTATTATACAATAATACAGAACTTTTACATTTGAAACCAAAATTAAACTACAAGTAAAACATTAGAGCAATAGTTTTACAAAATGTTCAAGGAATAAAATGAAAAATTATAAGATTGTATAAATAAGCTGTAAATATTATTGTTATAATAAACAATAGTACAAATTTTACATTCAAACTAAAATTTGAACTACAAAAAAATTATAGCTAATAGTTTTTCAAAATGTTCAAGGAATGAAATGAAAATATAAGATCATACAGAGAAGATGTAAACATTCATTTTATAATAAACAACAAAGCAGAATACACATTTTCTTATTGAACTCCTTTGAAATCTTAGTCTTAAGCAAAGCGTACAATATTAAAAGCTATAGAAACTAGTCTTTTAACTTATCATTCGAGGTTATGTTAATACAAATGAAGGACGTAAACACAACTCACATTCATTCATTAACTGGGAGTTTTTTTGTACGTCTCTTATTTGTATTATATAAGGTGTATGTATAAAATTCATCTACAAAATGTATTTATAAAATGCATGAAAGTAAAAACTACTGTTTGGGTCTCTTCAACTGACAGAAGCCATAGAAATCTTAGAAATATTGTATTATATAAAAAAGATAAGGGAATAATGAAACAATCAAATCCTACGATATCAAGGGACACTATAGATGCAGAAATATTTATGTAAGGAGATCTTAATCATTATTGTAGTATTTGTTTCTTACAAATTATACTTTTGATATCACTTGGCAAAATACCATTGCTTACTGATATTTTTCAGCAAACGCGTTTCGCACCAGGTACTGACCTAGGCATTGAGCAATGCACTGACATAGTGCAAAACGCATCTACTGAAAAACGTCAGTAAGTAATGATATCTTTGCCTAGTGATACCAAACGTGTAATTTGTAAGAATTATTTCCCTTCAAAAACACCGTAAACATTTAGTGAGGTTTAATTTAACAGGGAAGAATACATCCAGGGGATATCTCGCGCCAGCTGTAGCTAACATAACGTATGTTTATATGAAACGTCTTCGGTGTTTTCACCTGAAGAACAAACCCTGAGAGTCTTCCTAAGGCTTGCAGGGGCATCCTGTATTCTAACAAACAATGTATCCAGATTATTATTCTTTCAAATCATGACGTTATGTTGCTCTGAAAATAAGAAACTCGCAGAAATAAAATATGGATTGAACATGGAATTAAATTTTGAACAAGAAACAAAATTATTAAAAAAAAAATTCGATATGAAATATTTAATTTCGATATGAAATAGTCCGCTATATCACATGTCTTAAACCAATATAGAATTAGCAATATGCCATATCAATATCATTTAATGATATCATATACCGATGTTATACACCAATATCATATACCAATATCATTAATCGACATCATATACCAATATCATATACTCATATCACATAAACTATAACATATACCAATATTATATACCCATATCAAATAACCGATATCATATTATATATTATGATTTATCGTATCATCATACTATATTATGATTTACCACTATATTATGATTACCGCTATCATATACCAAAATCGTATACCAATATCGTATCCCGATATCATATAAGAAAAATATTTAGGAACACAATATCTTATACTAGGGAAAGGTTCGGTTTGAAAACGTTGCGCCAATTATTTCATCTATTACAAGGGAATTAGGGTTAGTTAGCTATTCAAATAGTGGCGGCAAGAGACGAAAATTTAAAATATCTGCCATTTACTTTTACTTACTCCGGCCTTTTAATTTAAATTTCAGTTTGGATACTCTCTGGAACTACTATACTTGAACAGATCGATTCTCTTCCACATACCAAAGTCAAGGAACATTGGACATGGTTAGTGGTTGAGGCGTAATATTTGCATTCAAGTCTAGGATGTGTTGCCTTGTACAATTATCTAGAACAGACTTTTCCTTTGTTATTATGCTGAGGATCACTTTCTTCCACCCAAACTTTAGAAAGTTAGAGGAGCAAGCAGGGCGATCACCAGCACAGTTAGGGGTCTTTAGGGTATTTTTAGAACCTTTTCCCGTATGACCTACTATAGAAACTAAATCGACAACTGAGGAGGACAGGAATAAATATCAGAATGAGAGTGTGGGCAAATACATTTCAGAAGAAACTAATATCTAAGTACTTCAATCACATATTCTACAGCAGATTTACTCAAGTATTTCACACATATTTAAGTTAATGGAAACCTACCTTCAAATAACAGATTATGAGGAAACCTTGATCCACATATGTAGACATACACGTACTACAGCATACTACAGCATATTTACTCAAGTATTTCACACATATTTAAGTTAATGAAAACCTACCTTCAAATAAAAGATTATGAGGAAACCTTGATCCACATCTGTAGACATACACGTACTACAGCATACTACAGTATTTTTACTCAAGTATTTCATACATATTTAAGTTAATGGAAACCTACCTTCAAATAACAGATTATGAGGAAACCTTGATCCACATCTATAGACATACACGTACTACAGCATACTACAGTATATTTACTCAAGTATTTCACACATATTTAAGTTAATGAAAACCTACCTTCAAATAACAGATTATGAGGAAACCTTGATCCACATCTGTAGACATACACGTACTACAAAGGTTCTAGTTGTTACTACATTTTAATTAATTTTTAACAAATATACTGTATATAATCCTCCCAAGTGTACAATTACGCATTGACATTTAACTCTAATACCCTCAATAAACTAAAGCACTCTATTTTGTAATAAATATAAAATTATTATTGTCTTTGACGACTTATTATTGACACGACCTTCCCATAGTCTTTTCTAGTAGAACGCTAAATAACAGGGAAATAAATTATTCTGAAATATAAAAGGAACTACTTGCGATTGTACGGGCGACAAAACATCTCATGCCATATTTATTTGGAAGGGAATTTTCTACTTATTCCGACCAGAGAACCTCTTTCATCACTATTTTCGGTTAAAGAAACAAATTCGAAATTGTTAGGATAGAAACTTAAATAGGAAAAGTTGATTATCAAATAAATAACAGAAATAACTGCACCAGAATGCGAATGTCCCATCAAGAATTCAATTGAATGTTGGACAGGAAATTGATAAACTTAATCTTCGCAAAAGACTATGAACGAGGACTATGAGAAAAATAATGAAGTCAGCAATCAAACAGCGCATTCCAAGTCCACTGGAAACTCTAAAGTGGAAATAACGATTTCTGATAAACCCTGAATCTTTGGGAAAAAATCAAACGTCTCTATCTCTAATAAAATATCATGCGAAACAAGTGAAAAAATTAACAATATTTGTGACTTCAAAAATGCGATTAATTGCTATCAGAAAATAGTGTAAATAAGGGCTTAGTTATCTGCAGAAAACCATATTTATAACAAATTTCACTTGGTACATTTGTGAATCGACTTTCGAGAGGTCGAGAAAATTCTTGGATGAATTTCTTTTTCTTGTTTTATATTAACACAATTAAACGACGCTTTCATAAACAAGAAGTTTTATTTTATTTTTCTTAATACATTAAAGCTTATCGCTGATTAGCAGTATCAGCATTATCAAAATGTTCAATGTACGAGTACCTTATAGTTCTACGGGTACATCTGGACTCAAGTCTTGAAAGTCAAAAGCTTCAATGTATTAAGAAAAATAAAATAAAAACTCTTGTCATTGAAAGTGTCGTTTAGTTGTATATATATATATATATATATATATATATATATATATATATTTAAACAACTTAGGTTATTCAAATACAAGAATATTTATTAATTTATATTCAAAGCTTTTCGTTGGTTAACAGGACCAACATCATCAGGAATGAAAATTACAATAATTGTAATTGTAATTATTGTAATTTTCATGTGTATTTATTATGTAATTTTCATTCCTGATGATGTTGGTACTGTTTACCAACGAAAAGCTTTGAATATAATTGAATAAATATTCTTGTATTTGAATAACCTATGTTGTTTTAAATTATTAAACAAAAAAACCACTCAGAGTGATTCGACAATGGTCAAGTGACCGAAAGACGCCTCATCACTCAAGGTAAAATCATTGCACTTAATGGTGGATAAAATTACTTACAATAGTAATATATTAACTTCATAAAGTCAATGCAACGGAAAAACAATGGATAACGTAAAATATCAAGAATATATATATATATATATATATATATATATATATATATATATATATATATATATATATATATATATATATGAAATATGTATGCTTGTGTAATAATGAAAAAATAAGAGAAACTAATACAAGAATAATTATTTGAATTATTTAATTGAAACATTTTGGTTGGTTATTAGTACAAACATCATCAGGAATAATATAAAAAGTCATACTTACAAGTGTTAGTTAGATCTAACAAACAGTGTTGCCAAATCTATTAATATAATATCAGTGTTATTAATTTGCTAGCTTAACATTACATAAAATCAATATAGTGTCAAATTTGGATTTTATCTATATCGTTTCATTTATCAATTTGTTTTTAATATTATATTTATAAATTTTAGTGCTTCATAGATATTCATTCTTAGGCCTTTGTTAGTTTATTTTATAAGTATTATATTATCTGTATTAGGAAATATGTGATTAATATTGCAACAATGATTAGCAAATAGATTTATATACGAGTATGTTTGGATTTTTATAGCATTGAAGTGCTCTTTATATCAACTATAAGTGTTTTAGATTGCCCGACATAAACTTTATTACAGTATTCGCATTCTAATTCATAGAATAATTCAAAGAATTCTGTAACATGACAATAACTATGAAAATAATTATTTAGTCATTTACATGAAAGTTTTTTTTATGAAGGATAATAATGGTTGATGAATTAGTAAAATTAATTTATTTGTTTTAAGGACGTTTTAGCGACGAGTTTGTTGCTTTTATCAAGTGTGACAGTATAAAACTCTTTTACTATAAATTATTAGGTTCCTACATTTAAAACTCAAATGTCCATCACTCAGCATTGAAATAATAGTCAAATGTTGAATGGAAGGACTTGGGGTTTTTTTTATAGTAAAACAGTTTTAAAATTTCAGACTTTATAAAAGTAACAAATAAGTTGTCAAAATGTTATACTAAGTAAATTAATTTGACTTCCTTATCTTTCCTTTATTAGTTTTCTCACAAAAAATTCAAATAATGAGTCAGCCTTGATTGCAGCTTATGTGTAATCACCATAAAGAGTTCTAGTATGTTTTTTTTAATATTCAAATTTATAATGCAAAAACTAAACAACTTATATTTGTGTATGTAAAACTAAAGTTATGTTATAAGGAGTAAAAATGACACGGATAATGTTTACACTAGTGTTTAAAACTACTTCAGAAATAAATATAAAGACGGGTGTTACAGTTAATTTTTATTAAAAAATTATTGTTTTAAATACTCCAAATATAATATATAGTTTCCTACTGTTTTCTTGAATAATATTTTACTATTGCCATTTTCATTTTAATATTTATTATAGAGTGACGAACAAAATCAGGGGAATGCGACCAAGCACTTTCAAGTTGGCATATACAGGTCTTTTTATCGTTTTTTAAATATAAATATCAATTGCGAATATCCCTGGATTCTGTATCTCCGTCTAATAATTGGGAATGTGCCAATTCTTTAGTATTTATAGATAAACCTAACAGCAATAACCAACATTTTTCTAAAGATGTTCAAAGGAAAATTAAGTATTTATTTCTCGTTTCCACGTGTTCGATTTTAGCGAAAAATATACCGGACGACGAAGACAGTCATTAGTTCTAGTGGTGTATTGAAATGGTGTGCCCTACGTTTGGAGAGTAGCAAAGCCTGGCACTTGGCCACGTTCACCCTAACTCTCCAGTAGCTCAGCCATGATTCTAGTACTGCAATGTGGTCTTGTAATATAAGTGTATTAGATGTGGTTCCCATGACTGAGCGGATAACGCGCTGTCATCTACAAATATGGTCACTTGTGTGTTTAGTGTTGTCGGTATGTCGTTGATGTAGATGTTGAACAATACGGGCCCAATAATTGAGTCCTGAGGGACTCCGGCCAGTATAGTCCGTAGTGTAGATTGAGATTGATCTACATCAACTCTAAACTTACGGTTGGACAGGTATGAGCTAACTAGGTGTATAAGACCATCTGGAAAGCCATAGTGACGTAGTTTCACTAAGAGCCCATTGTGCTAGACCCGGGGTTATTTTACAATATGGGCGCGATATCACACAGTTGTTCAGCCCTGCCTCCATATTGTTTGGTCACTTTGGCACAAAACCTAACTCGCTCTTCTTTGTACGTTCTTCCTAAACTCGCAAAGTAATTTATCTGAACCATTGGCCAAACAAGTCCCGTGGAGCAGATTTACCTGAAAACCAGTCTGGTCTTCGAATAAAAAAATATTAAGAAGTGAGTTTAGCAAGTTATTCAAATGTGTTTAAAAGTTTGGTTGCTACTTTACTTTTAGATTTGGATATTCTTTTACTATTTAACTACAACACCACGGCTTTCTTGAAATAATTTTACATTTTTTTCTACTTAAACAAGAATTTCACTTTACATTTGTTTCAAGCTACATTCGACAGCTTGATAGCTATACTTTATCTATCTGTGTATATATATATATATATATATATATATATATATATATATATTTACCTAAATCTAAAGGATAAAAAATTGTAAAACGATTTAGAACGATTTAATTGCAGACAATGTCTGAATAATATAGAAATTAATAAACCACAGCTTTTTCATGTCAGCAGTAAACATTCTTCAAATACAAAACGACAGTTTGTAACAATTATTATTATACAAACTAAATCAATTAGAGAGGAGGGTCGAAATAAATATTAGAATGAGAGTGAGGCCAAATACATTTCCGAAAAAACATTAACCAAAATACTTCAATCACATATTCTGTAGCATATTTAATCAAGTAAATATAAATATTTAAGTTAATGGAAACCTACCTTCAAATAACAGATTCTGAGGTTAGACCTTGTTCTACATTATGTAGACATACATGTACTACATAGTTTCTAGTTACTACCTAGTTTTACACTATGTAACAAATAGACTATACATAAACCTCCCACACGAACTATTACGCATTGACATTAAAGAATCGGTGAGTAGGAAAAGGGAATAAGGGCGTCTTCATTAACGTTTCAGAAAGTGAAAAAAACTTCTTGTGAAAAAACTTCTTATAGTGTTTATTTATGACTTTACAGCCAAATGAACCATTAGTAATTTGTTAAGGGCATTTTTGTTGATACATATACAGGGTAACTCTTACCATCCTAACGTTCTATTGCATATTATAGTAATTATAAATCTACAACATTATTTCCTTTTCCATCTCATTAATCTTATAAAATTAATTTTGTAAAATTTTATGATTTATATTGTCTACATAATTTCCAATCACAGGTTTTAATAATGTTAAAACATTGTATACTATATGTATTTTGTATATAACAGAGAGTAAATAAACAATTGCTTTACAAAATCATAAATATTTCTCAAGAAAATCGTGAATACCTTTTTAGTCGTGGTCTTCGTCATTTCCATTGTCATTCTGAGTTGTCTTCCATTTGCAAAGGTTATTGTAAAAGTGCTTCAACTCATCTGAGATGTACTGAATAATGTTCTTCACATTATTATTTTTTTGCGATTAATTGATACTTGTCCGTCATAAGACTTTTCTGTTGGAAGTACAAGCTTACTAGCTTTTACCTTTAGCAACGTAAATGTTTCTTAACTAACGTCATCAATAAACTCACAAACTTCGACACACCCTTTAGCATTCGGTTTGTATTTAAGATGTCTATATTTACTTATGAGAAATTTTAATTTCTCAGTCAATTTTAATTATGGGTTAAACGATAAATGACAAAATTTGAAAATTCTGACTATACGACAGAAGTGAGTGCTTCATTGCAACAATGTCGTTATTAGAATATAGTTTTAATAAAATATTGTCATTGCAGCTATAAAAACAAGTACACATTATGTAATATTTTGCCCCTTTATTATATGTTGACAAATTTACTCAACACAAATTTTATCAAACGACTTTATTTTAGGTTTAAAAAAAGTGTTTATAAAGATTCTGACGAGTGTAAGGTTTTAATTAACAAATCGAAATAAATAAATATAACAAATTATCATTATACTGAAATAACTGTAGTAAGATTTATTGAAGTATAAATTCATAGACATTTAATAATTAATAAAAAATAAGCAATAATAACATGTTAACTAATTCATAAACAATAAATGAAGTAACATACCCTACATGTGGTCTGTTGTAATATAACAACACCTAAAAACATTGTAGAAATTAATAAAGCATGGAAGGTATGTATATTTTCCATTTACGTGGTACTGCACGATGCAGGCGGATTAATGTGTAACTAAAAGAAGCAGGTAATTTCAAACAAATATGACAGGTTGCGCTGTAATCAGTTATTTATAATTATTTCAATATTTTCAATTGATCTAATATAAAATGGTCTCTTATAATCAAATTTATAGTTGGAAACATTTCTGACAATATACCTTTTAGTAATATACTCAAATTAATTCACGTGTTTAGGAAATTTCTATGATATTTAAAGTATCAAAACCAACCTCTCACTAACTAGTTGGAATGACTTTTGCTAAAGTAGTGTACGGTTAGTATGCATTACTGAATTAATTTTATTTATAAGAATCACATTGCTGAAATAGTACTAAATTTTGGAAATGCTTTGCTAAATAGCAAAGCGTAAAGCAAATTATACTAAAGATGGGCAAAGTAGTTCTTTAAGCGGAACTATTCCTATTAGAATAGTTCCCTTCATTGAACTATATAGTACATTTTAAGGGATCGTACCGTACGTGTAATATCGAATATAATGAGATTATTCCAGTAATTTTGGTTTTTATTTACCGTGCCCACGTGTATGATTTTTGAGGAAAACATTATATCGGGCGACGCAGAAAGTCATCAGTGATACGAAAACAATTATTACTACTCTCGCTCACGCTCCAAAAAATTAATAGTTTTGGCAAATTGTTATTCCCCCAAACATGGTGCTATAGTGCTGGTAAAAATTGCACATTGTCCACCCCTCAATACAATGCATATAAAACGAATAAAAACTTGTCCTGAAGCTATATTGACGATTATTATTTGGTATTGCCATGGATGGTTAATTTAATATACCTATGAAGTATCCAGTTAGGATCGATTTAGCTACAATTTTATACATTTAACCAACTGTACACGTGAACCTAGAATAGAGATCACGTTACGTCAACCGGCAAAAAGGAGTACTCCGAGGAAGGAGAAGTCTAATTGGCAATGTGTATAAAATTACAACCAAATCTATCCTAACTGGAGGCTTTATAGGTTTATTTAAATATACGTATACGTAGATTGAAGATCTACGTGTGAGTATACGTATAGTGGGGAGACAAAAGAGTGGCAATTGTACGGTTTACGTCACGGTAAGACGAAAAGAACTATGTATCATTTTGTACGGTGTACGGTGGTGTGGGGAATAATTCATTCCTTTCCCTTCCCCTCCCATGACGAAACGATTGAACTATAGTTCACTAAAACAGAGACCGGTCAATACCGTACCTTTTCCGGAATAGTTCATTTGAACTAGGTCGTTCAAGTACTGCCCATCTCTAAAATATAGGCTAGACATGATTATATAATCTCCTCAGTATGTGAGCAGATTAATACAATTTACATGAATTATTTTTCATGTACAAATTAAAACCAACCTCCTACTGACTATGTCGGTTCAGTACGTCTATGGGACATAACTTGAGCAAAATTTAAAAAAAAAGTAGTTTTATTACAATAGAATTTTCGGATTATTACGTTGCAAAGCGTACAATATTGTTATAAAAGCTAGATACACTTAACTAATCTGTTTGATATGTGAGCAATCTCCCGTTTCGTTTCTTCGACACGAATGTAACTTAGCCCTCAGGGTTCCTGCATGATCTTTCGCGGGATTTTTCCTGGCAGGTTTTTTTCATTATAGTGTTGTTGGGTTCACCTCGTCAATGCTAGATGAGATTGTAGCGAAACGTCCGAACTGCGATTTTATGCACTGCAGAATGAACGGATTATAAAATTCCAGTCACACCTATGGAAGAAAATACAGTGGATGCTAGTAATACCTAAAATGTACAAAAACTAGGTAACATATAGTATGTTAATCGAACACACATTTAAAGCATATCTTCTAACATAAACTATTTCTGCTTATACAATAATAACGCTAGTTTATCAGAAATTAACAACACATGGCAGGTTTGTACTACCTGCTGGGAGAAAGAGGGGTTTGATGGCCCAGGTTAGGAATTTGGGAACATGGGTTTTGGTAGAGGGTTGGATTTAAGTGAGATATCTACAAGAAGGATGTTTAATGTGTAGGATGGGCGTTTTTATCCTTGGGGACTATATTTAATAATATTACAGGCTGATTCTCTATCTCTCTTTTTATTTAAGTTTATTATTTTTTCCCTTAATCATCGTTTTTCATCATATGTGTGGCACATATGTTTGGATGTAGTGTTACATAGAGAGTGTAAGAATGTGTATGGACTTGAGTCTAACAAATATTTATAAATACCTCGTACAACAAAACTGCTACCAGCAAACGCTTATAGACAACATGGACTTACTCAAGGAAATTTAACATAAACACTACCAAACAGCCACACTAACAAACCAAAAACAAATATACATATCAATATACATACCACAACAAACACAGATACACACAAAATAGTTTCAACATACAGAAAACTCAATTACCATATATCATACAAAACAACAAACACTTTAAGACAACAAATGCTACCCTTTCAACAACAGACAAATACAATCAATCCAATACATACAAATTAACATGTAACGAAAATACAATCAATCCAATACATACAAATTAACATGTAAAGACTGTCCCAGCTTCTACATCGCCCAAACCGGTAGATCATTCAACACACGCTTCAAAGAACACATCAACATACAAAACATACACCACCCAAAATCCAGTGACGCAACACATATACAAAATACGAAACACACATACACAAACACACACACTCACACACACACACACACACACACACACATATATATATATATATATATATATATATATATATATATATATATATATATCCACATATTGGACCACAGTAAAAATTAACTACAGAGAAATAAGAAATATACAAACATTTCCCAACATAAAGAGAAAATGTTTTGATCACACACATTTAGAATTAAACACCCTTTTCCATTACAGAGTAAACAACCAACTTACCCACCCCCACTACACTCGTAAATTATATAATAGCAACCTTTTACTTTGTGCGACCCTCGGCAGTAGAGGGTCAGCTTCGTAAATGGAACAATTGTGTCTAAACGCGTCAGCAAGTAAGTCCTAAAGTATCCAATTAGTTATGTTATAATTACTTACAGTTTAGTCAGTGAGTTCAAGATTATTTCAACAAGCAACTTTAATAAAAAATAAGTAAAACTATTACAAAGAGTCAAGTTAATTAGAGCTTAGCTAGTGAGAACAATTCACAGTGGTAAAATTAAAACCATTTACTCTATATCTCACTACACATTATTTTAGTAAAACAGAGTATTTTATTAAAACAAACTGACTAGTTTCGACGATAGTGTCGCCATCATCAGAGCTTGGTTACTACTAACCAAAAGCGAAGCCAAGTTTAAAAAACTAGTGTGTTTGTTTTAATAAACCAATGTGTTTGTTTTAATAAACTAGTGTGTTTGTTTTAATATAATAGTCTGTTTGTTTCAATAAACTAATTTGTAGTGAGATTTCGAGTAAAATGTTTTAATTTGTACGGTCGTGTTACAAAGAATTTTGATTTACAAAATGAAACCCATTAACTATATGACACAAATGTACGGTAGCATTAAATCCTTTTGTACCTATCTTTTGAGATAATTTGTTAGCTCTACGCTCTCACATTGGTGATACAAATACAGGGCAACTCTTACCCTCCCAACATTCGTGTGCATATTATAGTAATTATCAATCTACAAAGTTATTTCCTTTTTCCACTTATTAATCTTAAAATAATAATTTTACCAAATTTCATTATTAATATTGTGTACATAATTTCAAATCACAGGTTTTAATAATGTAAAAATATTGTGTTTGTGTATACTATATGTATTTTGTATATAACATAGAGCAAATAAACAAATATATATTACAAAACCATAAATAATTCTTGTGAAAATGTATACCATCGGTATACTTTTCTGGTAGGAAAATTCTATCATGTCTTCGGACCACACTCGTCGAGACCATATCAAAAACGATTTAATGCAGGCAAGGGGCTGTGCAGATATTGCCTTCTTCCACTCATCAATGTTTTCGTTTTAATGCAGGAAAGGGGCTGTGCAGATATTCACTTCTTCCACTCATCAATGTTTTCGTTTTAATGCAGGAAAGGGTCTGTGCAGATATTCCCTTCTTCCTCTCATCAATATTTTCGTTTTAATGCAGGAAAGGGGCTGTGCAGATATTCCCTTCTTCCACTCATCAATGTTTTCGTTTTAATGCAGGAAAGGGGCTGTACAGATATTCCCTTCTTCCACTCATCAATGTTTTCGTTTTAATGCAGGAAAGGGGCTGTGCAGATATTCCCTTCTTCCACTCATCAATGTTTTCGTTTTAATGCAGGAAAGGGGCTGTGCAGATATTCCCTTCTTCCACTCATCAATGTTTTCGTTTTAATGCAGGAAAGGGGCTGTGCAGATATTCACTTCTTCCACTCATCAATGTTTTCGTTTTAATGCAGGAAAGGGTCTGTGCAGATATTCCCTTCTTCCTCTCATCAATATTTTCGTTTTAATGCAGGAAAGGGGCTGTGCAGATATTCCCTTCTTCCACTCATCAATGTTTTCGTTTTAATGCAGGAAAGGGGCTGTACAGATATTCCCTTCTTCCACTCATCAATGTTTTCGTTTTAATGCAGGAAAGGGGCTGTGCAGATATTCCCTTCTTCCACTCATCAATGTTTTCGTTTTAATGCAGGAAAGGGGCTGTGCAGATATTCCCTTCTTCCACTCATCAATGTTTTCGTTTTAATGCAGGAAAGGGGCTGTGCAGGTATTCCCTTCTTCCACTCATCAATGTTTTCGTTTTAATGCAGGAAAGGGGCTGTGCAGATATTCCCTTCTTCCCCTCATCAATGTTTTCGTTTTAATGCAGGAAAGGGGCTGTGCAGATATTCCCTTCTTCCACTCATCAATGTTTTCGTTTTAATGCAGGAAAGGGGCTGTTCAGATATTCCCTTCTTCCCCTCATCAATGTTTTCGTTTTAATGCAGGAAAGGGGCTGTGCAGATATTCCCTTCTTCCACTCATCAATGTTTTCGTTTTAATGCAGGAAAGGGGCTGTTCAGATATTCCCTTCTTTCACATATCAATGTTTTCGTTTTAATGCAGGCAAGGGGATGTGCAGATATTCCCTTTTTGCGTTGCAGTGTGTGTGTGTGTGTGTGTGTGTGTGTGTGTGTGTGTGTGTGTGTGTTTTAGTGGCGTTAGTGATAGTGGTGTATTGTTAGACTGGGGTACAACAAGGAACGCCTAAACTCTCTTATAGGTGCAGCTAGTCTTCACACCCACAGGTTACGTATACACATTGTAAATGTATTAATACAACCACTTTGTCTATTACATCGTTATATTCAGCAAAACGAGGTCGAGCAACATTGGGTGTGCTTAGTACTTGGATGGGTGACCGCTATTTGCATATATTTATTTAGTTTTATCTACAATAATTTGTACTTCAGTATATGCTACTCTTAACGTTATGCTATTCCTTATGTTAATATACACACCCTTTAGCATTCGGTTTGTATTTAAGAAGTCTATATTTACTTTTGTGAAATTTTACCTTACTTCTCCAACACTGGGTGCGATTTTTTTGAAAAATATAGGTCACTACTTTTAAAGCTTATGATCTCTATTGGCAACTTGATGCACAAGGAAGACATCGCCAGTTTTCCTAGCTGATGCTATAACACCTTTATACTGTTCTGGTAGGAAAATTCTATCATGTCTTCGGACCACTCTCTTTATACTAGAAATGTTCCTATCAGAAGGTAATAAACTATCCCCTTATTGGGTAACACTATTCTATTACTTTAAAACGACCCAAAATAGTTTCTGCCATCAACAAGCTTTGAGAGTGTGGTTGCGGGGGTAGTCTCCGCAGGCATTATTAAACACGTGTACAGTCTGTGGGATGTAGTTTTACTATGTAGTGGGGAAATAAAGCTACAAACTTCATCTGGGCTCTTACGACTTTGACCCTTATGATTATGTGTAAACACCCAATAATTTGTTATTAGAACGGTTGTGTACACAAAGTACATTGCCAAATTTTCCGCAGATAAAACATTTGCTATGCAGGAATGAATGGCAGTGGCAGGTCTTGCATAAAGTCAAAGACTATACCAACTACGTTTCCCCTATCTGTACGAAGGGTTTCATTGTTTGCAACTAATGTGCTCTGGCGAAACACTGCTTAATTAGACATAGAACATAAGCTCAGAAAAGCTTTTCTGCAATCTCTGATGCGTTCAGTACCACGACCTTTTTACTGTTTCTGTATTCCTTACAATGCAGACTTATTAAATGCAATCCTCAAAATTGCCCTTTTCAGCATGAAACAAAAAGGTAGTACATCCAAAACATTCACACATTAACTACTGCCTATATGTTACACGGTTTGTAAATAAAACAAATTTTATGAATAAACAGTAAAATTTTACTAACTTAAAAAAAACAAACGTGTAAATAAGGCACATCGTATTCACTTCGTGAAATTTACACAACATAAGAGCTCTGCCACGTCTTGTAACTAACCTATTTTCACATCTTCACGAACCTGTCTGGACTGAGCAAATAAAGGAAACAACTGCTGCAGATATTCCCTTCTCCTACTCATCAATGTTTTCGTATTAATCCAGGCAAGGGGCTGTGCTGATATTCTCTTCTTCCACTCATCAAGGTTTTCGTCTTAATGCAGGCAAGGGGCTGTGCAGATATTCCTTTTTTGTTCTCAGGAAATGAGTAGACACATTTTGGACAAAATGGTAATGTCAGTTAAACAATGGCAAACATTGTACTTATACAATTTTCCACTCGCCGATTTAATTTAACTCTAACAATACTCTAAATTAACTATAAGCCCTATATTTTATATTAAATTAAAATTATTATTGTCTCTGAAGGAGTTTTCTAGATCCTCCACTTGCTGCATCCCTTAGTAGAGGACGTAGTCCGTCCCAGTGGTCCTTCCTTAAGTCTAAATTTAGAAGAGGAATATAACAATCAACCAATTCAAACCCATTCTACCAATAGCAATACCACTGCGACCACTGTCCTACTGTTTTGTGATTCGAAGCATTGCCATAGTATTGTCGCTATTGATGACAATTAAAATCTACAGGAGTTTCCAGATCAAATTGACGCCTTCAACGTGTGAGCAGCATTTTGCAGCGCTATGCTATAAAGTGTGTTATCAAACAATGTTGGGGCGCTATCACAAAGTTGAACAGCAGTGGTTCCATACTGTTTGGCCACTTTAACACAAAACCTTACACGCTCTTTGTACTTTCTCCTTAATCTCGCAACGTAAATTATTTGAACCACGTGTCCAAACAAGAATTTGGAGCCTATAGTCTCATGGTTCAGATTTATCAGAAAATCAGTTCTGGATTTCGAATTAAAAAAATGTTAATAAATGATTTTTTAACAAGTTTTCAAATGTGTTTAAAAGTTTGGTTACTAATTTACTTTGTATTTAGTTATTCCTTTACTATTTAAATACCGCACCACGGTTTTCTTGAAAAATTATTTCCTTATTTCTTCTTAAGCAAGAATTTATCTTGGTACATTTGTGAAACCTTTCTTTCAGCAGCTTGAGAGCTGTATTCTATCTATCTCTGTGTGTGTGTGTGTGTGTGTGTGTGTCTATATATATATATATATATATATATATATATATATATATATATATTATTTAATAACTTCAAAGTTTTTCATAATCAAGATGTATATTTCATTCAACACTTACAAATTTGCTGAAGCTTTTCGCTGGTGTACAGTTCCAGCATTCTCAAAGTCTACTAACATGATTTATAAAACTCTTCAAACATTACTGTATTTGATTGCACTATGTACATAAACTACCGATAACTTTATGCCTTTAATCTATTTGTTTTACATTAAATGAACTATCTGTTTAATAAAATCTTAAATTCTATCTAAAACATGAAAAATTGTGTTGTGTTTAATTTAAGTTGGGACTGTTTTTTAATGAGTATGTTATTTAATTTATATTTGTAGATATATAGGTTTTCCACAACATTCATTTTCAAACCTTTATTAATATGTTTGATTAAATTCATATTTTGTATGTCTGGAAAATCTATGGTTATTTGTAATACAATGAGTAGCCATATTCGATTTATAAATATCTGGTTTTATATAATCTTTTAGATGTTCCTTGTAGCGATCCTTTATTTTCTTCTTCATTTGACCTACATAATTTTTATTGCAATCTTGGCAATTTATACTATATATCCCACATAAATCCAATTTACTAATGTAATTACTTTGATTCAAAATAAGATTATTGTTTGTGTTGTTTGTATAAAATTCAAAATTTAATATTAGTATATTTGAACAACTTCTTACGTGATTTAATTTCAGAACCCGTGTTAATAAATTTAGTTCATTTTGTTTCATTTTTACTTATAATTTGTCTGTTATAATTTAGTAATTTATTCTGAACGTTACTATGTAATTTGTCTATAGTCTTCCTTTTATAACCGTTTACTGAAGCTAATTGATATATTAAGTTTAATTATTTTTGTCTATTTTGTTTATTTAATGGTATTTTATACATCCTATACAATAGGTTGTAAAAGCATGCCATCTTTTGATTACATGGATGATTGGAATGTTTTGGTATAAAATTATCAGTAAGCATCGGTTTTCTATATATTGCATAATCTAATTTGTTGATTTGGTTATATATTGTAATATCAAGGTAATTAAGTGTGCTGTTACATTCAATTTCGTGGGAAAATTTTATATTGTGTTGCAAGTTGTTTATTTCTTTAGTTGTTAAATCTAAATTTATGCCATTATTTGTAGAAATATAAATTCCGTCATCTACATATCTGTACCATATTCCATTTTTGTCATATTTATTTATGATTTCAATTATGTCATTGTCTAAATTTTGTAAAAATATTTCGGAGATTATAGATGATAATGGAGAACCCATTACTAAACCATCCATTTGCTTACATATGTTTTTATTATATGTAAAATAATTTTGGTCTAAAATTATTTTTACGGTATTTATTATTTCATGAATTTCTTCTTTTTCTTTTAATTTTCAATTTAATTTATCATTTATAATTTTATATGTGTCCTTTAATGGCATGTTAGGGTACGCATTTTTAATATCTAAAGAAATTAATTAGTTTTATTATCAATTTTTATAACTTTAATATTTTTTAAAAATCATATGTATTTTTAATAGTATATCTATTTTGTAATTTTATTTTGTCTTTTAATTTGCATGATATAATTTTAGATATTTTATAAGATGGTGCTTGTTTGAAATTAATTAAAGGTCGTATTGGTTTGTCATTTTAATGTAATTTTATGAGTCCATTTAATATTGGTATTTTAGGAAGATCATTTATCATTTCACTAATATTTTTTTTCTAAACATTTTATATGAATTTTTTATCATTTTTTAAATTTCGTTTTGATATTGAACCGTAGCATCATAAAATTATTACCTTTAATATAATTTTCATTTTTATTTATATATTCTTGATTATTAATAATTACTATCGCATTACTTTTATCTGCTTTTACTATGGCTAACTCATTTTCAATTATTTTTTTGTTTTATATTATTGATTAGTAAAGATTGTATTTTATTACCATCATTTTTATAATTAATATTATTATGTTTTTTTATTATTTTAGTTATCTCATAGGTTGCATCAAATCTTATATTTTACTGTTCTTCTTCTTTTAATGTATTAATCGCCATTTCAGTATCTACAATTATGTTATCTAAATCTCTAATAATATTTCTTTTTATATTTACTTTGTTCATGTTTTCTAATGTTTTTACTTCATTATTATTAAATTGTACATTTGTTAAATTAATTAGATTAGGTGCAAACGTACGAATTATTTTTATAGGAGTTCTATTTCTTTCTTTATTTTTCAATAAAATATTAATTTGTTTATTAATTTTTTCTATTTTTATCTTCCTAAGTTTTATCATTGTTTCATGTATTTTGTGGTACACTATTCCAATTCAAAATATGTAAAGATTTTGTTAATTCCAAATGTAACTTATATATATATATCAGTTGTTAAATTATTTTGCTTTTCATACAGTTCTTTAATTTCATTTTTTATCCAGATTTTTTCTGCCATAATATTAGTTTTTTTTGGGCTGTACTTTTATTTTTTATGTAAATTTTAGGATATTTAGGTATTATATTATATTGTATACATTTTTTGTTGAAGAAAATATTACAGTTATTGTTCGTTAATTGTATTTTCTTTTTTTTTATTTAAGTTTAGTATTTTTTTGAATTAAAATTATTTTGTTTCACAGAAATCATGGTGCAATCAATTCAGCACAGTACTAACATTAATATAAAATACGTATAAATTTATTATTCTCAATTATTACATTAGAGTCAATATTTTAAAGTTTTGTAATTATTAATAATTTTTTTTTATAAACCTATTTCACACAATATTGTATAATAAATTCATTCATTTAGTGTTACAACTTATTTGTCCACATTAATTCCATCAGTAATAAATATCTAAAGCTAAAATATTCTGTAACAATAATAAAATTTTTCTTAAAAACATATTAATATCAATTATTATTTTTTTAAATAATTGTCTTAATATTATAAATTTATTATTTAATTGTTTATAAAATAATATTTTTAATTGGAGTAATATAATTCCACTATAAAAATATCAGTATTATCAATTATCTGAAATCAAATCAATTATTATAACTGTTATTTATAAAAGTTTACAACCTATTACATCTTTCCCATGTTAACATGAATTACCACTCTAATACTGTTATCTAAATATTTACAATTTTCATATTTTCGAATTAAAATCTTATAATTGTTATTTTTTATATAATAAATCTATATTTATATCACTCCCAGTTGTAATCTTAATTATTATTTTTCTCATCAATACCCAGTTTATAATATTGTTTATATTGTCATTATATATTCCTATGTATACAGGTTGATTGAATTTATTTTGTATAAGTTTATTGTCACTGATTTCCATTCATGTTGTGAGAAAAGATGCCCTTGTTTGCCAAACTGTAGTTACTTTTTGACTTACCAAAGTATTACAATTGACTCCAAATATAATCCAAAGTATTATAATTTACTCCAATATAAATTCTTCAATAGAAAATATCGATAGCACATTCATCACTATTATATCATCAAAAACCCCGATAGGCAATTATATTATAATAAAGATGATTATTTTTTCTTGATTTATTATAATTTTTTAATAACTTCAAAGTTTTTCATAATCAAGATGTATATTTCATTCAACATAAATCATGGTAGTAGACTTTGAGAATGCTGGTACTGTATACAAGCGAAAAGCTTCAGCAAATTTGTAAGTGTTGAATGAAATATACATCTTGATTATGAAAAACTTTGAAGTTACTAAATAATTATAATAAATCAAGAAAAAATAATCATCTTTATTATTATAATATATATATTTATTTATATATTTATTTATTTATATACATAAAACTAAACCTATAGAATACAAAATTAAAAAACTATGTTACAGCGGGATTTAGAAGTTTTTTATATACAATGCCAGTTTGAACTATGGGTTAGTCGATAAATGATGAAATATTAAAAAGCTTTGGGATTTGGGGGGGGGGGGTCATTGCAACACGTCGTTATTAAGATATAACTTTAATAAAATGTTGCTATTAAAGCTATTAATAAAAGAGTATAGTATAAAATATACTTTATTATATGGTGACAAATTTACTGAACAGACGTTTTACTGAAGGAATTTATTTTAGGTTTGTAAAGTGTTTTTATTAGGATTCTGACGCTTGTAAGAAGGTTTTAACTAACAAATCAGAATAAATAAATATATTTACAAAATTACCATTATACCGAAATAACTGTAGTAAGATTTATTGAAATATAAATCATAGACATTTATTAATTTATAAAAAATATGCAATAATAACATTTTAACTAATTAATAAACAATAAATGAAGTAACATAGCCTACATGTTAACTGCTGTAATACAACAACGCCAAAAACATTGTATAAGATGTATAAAATATGATGGATGATATGGTTCAATTTAAGCTAAGATAATTCCAAACTGTAATTTAAAACCTAAACTTTTAATTTAGTTAAGGCAATGATAAGTATGATAAATATTTATTTATTTAACAAATGTTACGAATTATAAACTGAAAGTTAACACGTATGTGAGAACGATTTAATTCAGACAATGCCAGAATAATGTAGAAATCAATAAAACACGGATTTATTAAGTTAAAATAAAAATTGTTGAGTTTGTTGTAAGAGGTTGTTTTAATTAATAAACATTTACGCCACAGTTGCTTCAAGTTGTTATTTAAACACTTACATTTCTTAGGGATTTTGACTGGTCAGAAGCGTTGCGCGTTGGGAGTGCTGAAAAGACCAGAGCTTGACAAACTCTGGTCTGGGACGTTGATGTGAGCTTGCTCTGCCGAAGACGTATGTGCAGTGTCTGGTCTAACAGCCGCTTCGGTCCTTTTTCAGGGAGTGTCCGCGGTGCACTGGTGTCGGAGCCTGTGCACAGTATTACGAGTTCTCGACTGATGCCCATCCAGTCTAGCTAAGGAGAAAAGCTATAGGCCTCAGAGTTCTGAGGGTTAGAAATGATCTCAATGTGATCCAAGGGTGTACCCGTTCCCATAGTCTCGCCCGTAACGCCCGACCGATGGCTGGCTAATAACATTATATGGAATCTTTAAATACGTCATCTGCATCTATTTTGAAGAGGGCTCGTCAGGATTCTCCTGACGATCCTAGTAAAGTTTATTCGAGTAAGAAGATGGCAGTGGCAACGTAACCGGCATTGCCATCTCTGAAATTTTTATTATTCTCTTAGAGAAAGAGAAAGAAAAAGACTTATCGAAAGTGTCTCCTTTTGTCGCTCATAAGGCTATTACTGCCTGTGCAGGAAGTCCTGTTATGGCGAGAAAGATGCAACAATCTCTTTTATTCTAATTTTTGGTAAAACTGAGGTACCCCAACAAATTCATATAGGTTACCAAAGGCTCTCAGTCAGGCCATACGTAGCTAACCATAGGCGATGTTTTAAGTGTCAGCGCATTGGGCACATTAGTTCTTCGTGTTTCAAGGAGGGTGTATGTGGTCAATGTAACGGAGAACGGCATGATCCCTTAATCTATTTTACCAGTAATTCAGGAAGACCTCGTTTTACATGGTGAGCTGAAACCCGGGCCAAATCTTTCGCTAGTCATAAGGCGCTAAAGTAGTATCTCCGGACCAATGTTAAAAACCTATAGGAATAACAATTTTAAAACGTTATAGAACGATTCAATTGCAGACAATGTCTAAATAATATAGACATTATTAAAACACGGAAGGTAAATATATTTATTTACCTTAAACAATTCTATTTACGAGGTACAGCTCGATCCAGACGGATTAATGTGGAGCTGAAAGAAGAAGGTAATTGCATACAAATATTACGGTTGCGCTGTAATGAGTTATTTAAAATTAATTCAATATTTTCAATAATTCTCATATAAAATGATCTCTTATTAGCAAGGTTATAATTGGAAATACCTCTGTAAATAAATCTTTTAGTAACATGTTCATGTGAAATCACGTTTTTAGGAAATTCCTATGGTATTTCAAGTACCAAAACCAACTTCTCACTATGGAATTTTTCTAAAATGTTTTTATATGTTAGGTTTCTCTTATTTAATTTAAAATAGAAATTGCGTCATTAAGACTGTTAAGTTTACTTACTGCTAAAAACATTATAATATTATTTTGAAATTAAATGTTGTTAAACAATTACACTTTTTCGTAATTGAAACCAATAAAATAATGAGTTCACCAACACAGTCTCGAAGTAGAAAACAAATATGCACTTGAAGTCTGAAAAAAAAGTTTGTGTGTGTGTGTGTGTGTGTGTGCAAGAGCGCGTGTGTGAGCGCGTATGTATATATATGTGTGTGTGTGTGTGTGTGTGTATGTGTGTGTGTGTGTGTGTGTGTGTGTGTGTGTGTGTGTGTGTGTGTGTGTGTGTGTGTGTGTGTGTGTGTGTGTGTGTGTGTGTGTGTGTGTGTGTGTGTGTGTGTGTGTGTGTGTGTGTGTGTGTGTGTGTGTGTGTGTGTGTGTGTGTGTGTGTGTGTGTGTGTGTGTGTGTGTGTGTGTGTGTGTGTGTGTGTGTGTGTGTGTGTGTGTGTGTGTGTGTGTGTGTGTGTGTGTGTGTGTACGTATGTACGTGCGAGGGTGCGTGTGTGCATATGTGTGGGTGTGTTTGAATGCGATTGAGTGTGCGGTTGTGCTGCATGCGTACGTGTTATATAAGCTGTTATATAAAATCTTATGTTATCCATAAAGTTTAAGGTAAAATGATTCCAAATTGCAATTTTAAAGTTGAACGATTGTTTAAGAAAAGCGTTGATAAGTATGATAATTTTTGTTTTTTTAACAACTGTTGGACTAATATTTCTTAGCTAAACATTATAACGTATGACAGAACGATTTAATTGCAGACAATGCCAGAATAAGCTAAAAATTAATAAAACCCGAAAGATAAATATATTTCTATTAAAGTAGTATAGCAGGAATAACGTGTAGCTAAAGGAAGCAGGTAACTGGACAAAAATACTGCAGGTCACACTGTAATCAGTTATTTTAATTTAATTCAATATTTTCAATTATTCTCATATAATATGGTGACTTATTAGCAAAACTATAGTGGGAAGTATTTCTGAAAATAAACCTTTTTGTAATATATTCAAATTAATTCAAGCTTTTAGGAAATTTCTATGGTATTTTAAGAATCAAAACCAACCTCTCACTGACTAGGTGGAACGACTCTCGGTAAAGTAGTATACGGCTAGTAGGCATAACCAAATTAAATGTATCATTAATACGCAACATTGCTCAAATAGTAACTAAATTTTGGAAATGCTTTGGTAATTAGCAAAGCGTAAAGCTTAATAAAGGCTAGACACGATTATTTAATCTCCTCAGTATGTGAGCAGATTAATTCAAACTACATGAATTTTATTTCATGTTCAAATTAAATAACGTTTTTAAGAAGTTTTCAGGTCTGAAATAATTGTGCGTGTGTGTGTGCGTACGTATATATAAAATATAATATAAGAATATATTTGTAATATATATATATATATATATATATATATATATATATATATATGAGATTGTGATGCATATGAGAAAAGTTTGATTAAAAGGTCGGTATAAATAAACCTAACTCATTATCTTTATATTGAAATAATTGTAGTAAGAATTATTGATATATAAAATCATAGATATTTATTAAAAATTCATAATACTTATAAAAAATATTTAATAACAACAATTTAACATATTATTAAACAATAAATGAAGTAACATAGCCTACGTGTTATTACAGCTGTTCTACTATTCGGAAACAATAAAGCAGATGAAGGTGCAAAATTAGCTACAAGTATGGTGCCATTGACACAACGTGTGACAGCATCAGATTTTGTATGCAATGTTAAAACTACACTATTCTCTATTTGGAGGGAAGAATGGCAAAATATAAATAGAAACAAGCCGAGGGACATCAAGAATACCGTCCGACCATGGAGGTAATCTGTTCGTTCGAACCGTATGGAGGAAATGGTGGTTACTGGTCTTAGCATTGGCCACTCTTGTAAACAAATTATGGTATAAATCCAACTTTAATAGCAGACGAAGCTCTCAATCTATGCACTTATATAGGCAAACTTTACATACACACACTTGTGAATCTGCTTCAGCAGTCTGATATTATGTCCCTTAGGTCGCTATAAAAAATATTAAAATGTGACCTAAATAGTTGTGTTATATTAAAGTTATTGCACTTTATAATACGTATTACATCAATATATTTGTTATACAATATAAGTTCTCTACACGGCATTCTATCATCCGGAAAGTTCTATTAACCGGTACATTTTCAAAACAAATCAGTACAGTACCCTTCTATGTTGTTACAAGATGTGACCCATCATAAATACAGATATCTGTGATAATTTTAAAATCCTTTAAAACATAAAATCAATAGTTTCTGTATAGTTACGTGTACTGGTGCAGGTTCTATTTTAACGTTGTAAGGTCGAAATATGTTTTTAGCAATCATTGTTTTTCTTCCTTCAATATTCTTCTTGTAAATGTTGTACGCGCGAGCGTGTGGTTTTATTCCTACATACGGAAATACAGTGTTTGGATAGATACCATAATGGAAGGAAAGATTTCAACAGTACATTCAATTCTCCTTGACAATTAGAATAACGTTATGCACAGTACGTACTGTATGTAGTCTAAATAGGTTAGGTTCTATTATCCGGTAATGTTCGATATCAGGCAACTTGCTGACTCGAGGGTGCCGGGAATTAAAGCTTTTACTGTAGTATGTAAATAAATTATATTCCTTTTCATTTGTTATTCATTTCGTATTGCGATTTGATAAATAATACTCAATTCTATTTACTTATTTACATGTTAGCTCTTACATGATTGTTTATATATTTTCTGGAAAACGTATTATCGTACTTAGGTGTAATAGAGTGTATGCTTAGGTGTAATAAAAAATAAGTATGCATTATTTAAAAAAGGGCTTAAAATATTTTGACCATCAAGTGTGTGTGTGTGTGTGTGTGTGTGTGTGGGTGTGTGTGTGTGTGTGTGTGTGTGTGTGTGTGTGTGTGTGTGTGTTTGTGTGTGTGTGTGTGTGTGTGTGTGTTGCAACGTCCTCCTACCCCACCTCTCTCTTACTACTTTACTTTACTATCGTAACGTTAATGGTGTTATGGAGTTGTTTCTTTTTATTATTTTAAATCGCGCCTGCTTATCTCTGTTACGCTCTCGGGCTCATGTCGCCTTGAGCGTTCTTAAATTTTGTCTTGTGTTTACCCGTTATATGTCACGCCTAAACGCAAGCCAATTCCCGCTGACTCCTACCTTAACGTTTGTATGCCCCCCCCCCTAAAATGGTTGACATGTTTTGTTGGGTCTTTTTATAGTCATACTTGTCAGTAAAGTAGTCAGCTGGAAAGAAACATTATTAATATGAACACACAAAATTTTCAAAGAATCTTACCATCTTAGAAGATCTGCAGGCCCAGCAAGGGGACGTGAAAAATACCTGTATGATCATGTTTAAGATACCTTTTTAATGGCTCCTGTGTTCTTTAAACATGATCTACCAGTAGACTTCGTCTCTGGGCTTCAATACAAAAAAACAACTAATTTTTAGAATAGCTCAATAAATTTTTTCTCAGGAGAGAACTCGTTTGAAGAAACATTAGGTTCTGAATTTTATATATTTATTTATTTAATTAAAACTGTACTTTGATTTTATAATCATTATTTATCAGTTGGAAAAAACTAAAAGTTTTATTGGTTGTCCAACACAGGATAAATTTAAATACCATAAGTTTTTATAACGCATTTAATTACTGGTTTTTAAAATAAAAATAAACATATTTTCAACTAAAATACATTTGACTCTCTCTTTACTATCTCTTTGTTTTCATTGAAATCACAAATAATCATTTAAACCTTTATGATAGTTTATATATTTAATTTAGACATTATATATATATATATATATATATATATATATATATATATATATAATTCATTAAATACATTTACATATTTGAACAAAAATTATTTCCTAATTTAACATAAAAAAAACATTTTATTCCTCTGATTTCAAGACTGAATTGATAAATTTTGCTTTTTATAACAATTAATTTTAAAATTGGTATAATTCTATAATTCTGGTCTTCTTGAAAATGATTGGCTTATGGCCAAAACCACTTCCTGAATTTAAACGTTATTATTCATTATTTTAGCATTTTTATTATAGAAATTCATTTTACTGAACTTAACATTTATTTAAAATTCAACATAGAATGAAGTCATTGTTTAATTTTTATTGATAATTTTGAATTTAATATTTTTAACTTACTAAATTTGACGTTATTTAATAAAATAGAGAAAATTACTTGCCAAGGATTTCCCTGCCTGTCCTAGAGTCCTCTCGTCTGGATTCCAGGTCCCTGGACATCGGAAGTTGGCATCTCTGGTCAGTCGATGGAAGTCCTTCTCCATTTTCACGTCCCGGAGGTTGAGTCTGAAGTCCTCGTCCATGGATTGAATTAGACGGCATAAACGTGGTAGTTTGGTCCCATTTATACTTATGGTGGTTGTCCTAGGCGCTGACTGACGTTACGACCGCTGGCACCTCGTATTAAAATTTTTTACAGACTGCCCTACAGGTCCCTAAGTTCCTGTATTTATTGCGGCAATGTAACCCTTCCCCCCGCTCTAAGCTCGTCGCTATCTCTGTGCCTTTTTTTCTTGTACAGGCGGCGGGGGGAAGGGGTGGGGTTGGTCAACGTATTCCATTCAACCTGCATAATTTTGTTATCTGTTTTAGAACACTGAAAAATGTCTATTACTTTAAAATAAATGTAACTTTTTTGTTATTTAAGTTTTTTAAATATAGTTGTCACTATTGTTCATTTTGGATTTTCAAAATGTCAGTGATATTTCTACGTGGCCTAGTTCTCAAGTTAGTACTTTTCGGCACCTTGAAAATTTTCACTGTACTCCCGTTTGTCAAATTTAGTTAGCTATTACAGTTTTATTTTATTTTAATTTCTAATTTGTCTTAATAATACTTATTCAATATTTTACTGACTTCTCCACTCTTTACAACGTTTCATTATACTATAAATTAAAACTTATTATTTAATTATTAAATTTGTTATTCAAATTTTTGAAATTATTAATTTCTTAATTTGAACGGTTTTTCAGACCGTTTCAGAGTGTGTGTTGAGACGGCAAAAAATCGTCTCAAAATACACAGATTTTTACAAAAGAAGGTGAAATCGGTAAAATTATTTAAAATAAAGATTTTATAACACAGTAGTGGAAGTGAAAGTAGCGGGCCAAACCAGTTCGCTATCAGAATAGGTAGACAAATCCGGTCCAAAGGGCTGGTTTTTTGCTAACAAAACAAAAGAGAGGAAGCCCCGTTTTATGAGAAATGTGGAGACGTGATTCAGCGCTTGGAGAAGTCGGACGTTTCCTTCCGGACATCCAGAACCATGGACTGCCAGATGCCGTTCCAAGGCTAATCCTTAATCCATAGCCCAAGATGGAAGTGGAGATGGTCAGCTCTTCAACCGCCGATTCGAATATATATATTTTTTAAATGTAACTAAACAGTATTAAAGACGGCCATAAAATCGTTCATTTGCGTCCGCTTGAACATTCCAGACTCTAGGGAACCAACCTTGGGAGAAGAGGAGCGAGGTGCAGTGAAGATTGTTGGGGCAAGTCAAAATTTTAATAACAAAATAACCATTTATTAATTTAAATACAAATTTTAAAGTTATAGATACAGATTTCAATAAATACAAAATTATTATCAAATTGATTTTTCATTAGAATAAAAAATATGTAAGCAACTGACTTTTTATTGGAAAAGTATCTAAATGGAGGAGATTAAATACAAATTATTCAAATTTAAATTACTGATATCAAGATTAAAGTTTATCAATTTGTTACAAGGTCAAATTTAAAAAGTTAAGACTAAGAAAAAATCCAATCTCATTAATAAAATTATATATATAAATTCAACGAGAAAATTGAATGAGAATTTCAATACGAAAGTTTAAATTAAAATCGCTTTAACTTGGTTAATATCGTTTATTTTATTTCCATTAAAATTACATCATACAACCAGTATTAAAAATCCTTAAAATTTTTAAAAAATCCTAAAAAATGTTGTACGAATTTTTTAGATTTATATTTGGGAGCACAAATGTAAATTGAAATTTAAATGATTCGGAAGTAACTTGCGCTTACTTCTAACAATAAAATAATGGAAATGAACATAAATGTCCATGTATAATGGATATTTAATATAAATATTTCTCATATTCTATTCATAGTTGTAAATTTTATAAAGAAGAATAATTTATGTACTTTAATCAAAGCAATAAGAACATTTGAAAACCATTATAAGCTATTTATCTTTATTTTAAGTAAAAACTGCTTTTGTTAAGAAATAATTAAATAAATCTTTGAGATAAAATTGTTAATAGTGAATTTTAATATTATATTGTTTAAATGTCAAATTAATTAAAAATCAAGTTGAAACCACAAAATGTTTAAAAATTATTATTATAAACCTGTGGTAAATCAGTAATAAAATTTCTAGAATTTTTCCAACCATTTTAAAAAATAAAAGCAAACATTTCAAATCAAGTTAGAAAAAAAGAATTCTAATAAATATTTATGCAATAGTAAATAATTATATTCATTTTAACATTGATAAAATAATTAATAATGAGCTTAAAATCTATCTAAATAAGATAGAGCATTATGGTTGGTTTTATAAATGAAGTCCACGGATTCCATCCACTGGCAGATCACGCTCGACACACTACAGGTACCAGGACATGGTAAGTCGGGTGGGATCATATTTTGACCGCGGCTGAACTGTCCCGTTTCGGCTTTACAGCACTCATCATCAGTAAGTCAATGTAGAGCGTAAAACATACACGGCTGAGGGTGTCGTTACAGGGGCTGGACGCAAGATTAGCGCCAAGAAGCGAGTTTTGGCCGCGGCAGTGTGTGTGTGTGTGTGTGTGTGTGTGTGTGTGTGTGTGTGTGTTTGTGTGTGTGCGTATGTCTATATGTCTATACATTTTCTATTAGTTTTGTATGCAAATTTGACACTTAACCAACATTGTGATATTTTTCTTTTAATTACAAGTAAATGTAAATGAAATAAATATATAGTTTCATTATCTTTAATTTTGTAAATTAAATTATGGTGTTGTGTTTTAAATATTATTATTTAGTTTATCTACAGTTTTCTTTTTAAAAGATTTCTCTATTGCTATTTTATAAATATTGCATTTCTCTCTTATATTATATTTATTTTATCCAGTTTACACTATTATTATTAATTTATATATATATATATATATATATATATATATATATATACAAACCATTATCCACTTATCTATACCTATAACAGTTGTATCATATGTCTTTATAATATTTTTTTTTATATCATCTAAATACTGTAAAAATATTTCAGATATTATACTTGAAAAGGGGACCCATCGCTAAGAAATCATCCTGTTTGTAAAATTTATCATTGTATAAAAAGTAATTTTGATTTAATATTATTTTTGTTGTATTTATAATTTCTAATGTGATTTCCCATTAGTTGTCTATAATTTTATAATAAAAAATAAATAAATTTTCTTACATTTATCTATAACTTTTGAACTACAGATTAGAACTTAGAGCCAAAAGTTTTGCAAAATGCTCAAGGAATAGAATGAAAACATCAGGTTGTATACATCGGATGTAAACAATAATTTTATAATAAGCAATAATACAGATTTTTTATATTTAACACTAAAATTTAACCACAAATAACAAATTGAAGCTAACATTTTTTGAAACATTTTCAACGAAAATCAAAATATTTACATTTCTCATTCAATATTTACACCTTATTTTTTGTACATTAAAAAAAACTTTATTAGATGTTTACTGAATACACATTTTTTAACAAATTTAATTAAAATCAGTTTTCTAAGCGTATGAGACGAATTTATATATAACTTTATACTCATTATGAATGTTTCTCTCTCATTATGAAAACTTGCATTGAAAATACGTACTCGTAGCGTATCCTTATTAAGTTTATATTGCCGCTTCTAACCTGGCGAAAATTGTATGTTTATGTCCATCTACGTTGACATTTGACATTTTAAATATATATATATATATATATATATATAGGCTATATATATTATTGCAATTTAACACATTTTTAATTTAATAAGCCAATGTAAAATAACAATTTAAACATAAATATTTTTTAATTCATTTACATATTCTATATTTTAATACATTTAAGAATCAGAAAAAAATTACAATCATTCAAACTTAAACATAGGCTGTGATTTAAAGTCTGCCCTCTGAAGCACAGATTCCATTTAGGATTTAGAGGCTTGTGAACGGAGATGTTTGTAAGGTGATAAAATATTCGTAATGTGCATTATTTAATGGTTATTTTACTTATTACTGTAACTTTGGACATAAATAAACGAGTACTGCTATTTAGGGTAGGACATCTGCATGTACATATAGACTTGCCCCCTCGTAGCTTATATAGTTCCTGCCAAGGGTTCCACCGCCTGGCTTTATCATTGGGTGTAGATGGCCATCAGTACTTCTTTGTCACTCATGGCCCTTCACACCTCTAAAAAAAAACTAAAAATAAACAATATCATTTCACGGTGACGTCTCGCCGCTTCCTCTCTTCCTGTTTTACCAAAACTCCGGAATCCCAGCGAAGCTACTGGACTTCTCTTAATTAATCTGCACCTTATATGCGCCATTTTATCTAATGTTGCCAAAGCTGGAGTAAAGAGTAGCAAAAATAGGTTGTCGCACTCGGGGGAGTCCAGCAGTCTACAGAAATTTTGAATTGAGAAATATATTTTATTTTATGTCATTATGAGCTAAAGCTTTCGTAAAATGTCCGACGAATAAAATGAAAATATACAATTGTATACATAGGGTGTAAACAATAATTTTTTTATTATACAATAATACAGAACTTTTACATTTGAAACCAAAATTAAACTACAAGTAAAACATTAGAGCAATAGTTTTACAAAATGTTCAAGGAATAAAATGAAAAATTATAAGATTGTATAAATAAGCTGTAAATATTATTGTTATAATAAACAATAGTACAAATTTTACATTCAAACTAAAATTTGAACTACAAAAAAATTATAGCTAATAGTTTTTCAAAATGTTCAAGGAATGAAATGAAAATATAAGATCATACAGAGAAGATGTAAACATTCATTTTATAATAAACAACAAAGCAGAATACACATTTTCTTATTGAACTCCTTTGAAATCTTAGTCTTAAGCAAAGCGTACAATATTAAAAGCTATAGAAACTAGTCTTTTAACTTATCATTCGAGGTTATGTTAATACAAATGAAGGACGTAAACACAACTCACATTCATTCATTAACTGGGAGTTTTTTTGTACGTCTCTTATTTGTATTATATAAGGTGTATGTATAAAATTCATCTACAAAATGTATTTATAAAATGCATGAAAGTAAAAACTACTGTTTGGGTCTCTTCAACTGACAGAAGCCATAGAAATCTTAGAAATATTGTATTATATAAAAAAGATAAGGGAATAATGAAACAATCAAATCCTACGATATCAAGGGACACTATAGATGCAGAAATATTTATGTAAGGAGATCTTAATCATTATTGTAGTATTTGTTTCTTACAAATTATACTTTTGATATCACTTGGCAAAATACCATTGCTTACTGATATTTTTCAGCAAACGCGTTTCGCACCAGGTACTGACCTAGGCATTGAGCAATGCACTGACATAGTGCAAAACGCATCTACTGAAAAACGTCAGTAAGTAATGATATCTTTGCCTAGTGATACCAAACGTGTAATTTGTAAGAATTATTTCCCTTCAAAAACACCGTAAACATTTAGTGAGGTTTAATTTAACAGGGAAGAATACATCCAGGGGATATCTCGCGCCAGCTGTAGCTAACATAACGTATGTTTATATGAAACGTCTTCGGTGTTTTCACCTGAAGAACAAACCCTGAGAGTCTTCCTAAGGCTTGCAGGGGCATCCTGTATTCTAACAAACAATGTATCCAGATTATTATTCTTTCAAATCATGACGTTATGTTGCTCTGAAAATAAGAAACTCGCAGAAATAAAATATGGATTGAACATGGAATTAAATTTTGAACAAGAAACAAAATTATTAAAAAAAAAATTCGATATGAAATATTTAATTTCGATATGAAATAGTCCGCTATATCACATGTCTTAAACCAATATAGAATTAGCAATATGCCATATCAATATCATTTAATGATATCATATACCGATGTTATACACCAATATCATATACCAATATCATTAATCGACATCATATACCAATATCATATACTCATATCACATAAACTATAACATATACCAATATTATATACCCATATCAAATAACCGATATCATATTATATATTATGATTTATCGTATCATCATACTATATTATGATTTACCACTATATTATGATTACCGCTATCATATACCAAAATCGTATACCAATATCGTATCCCGATATCATATAAGAAAAATATTTAGGAACACAATATCTTATACTAGGGAAAGGTTCGGTTTGAAAACGTTGCGCCAATTATTTCATCTATTACAAGGGAATTAGGGTTAGTTAGCTATTCAAATAGTGGCGGCAAGAGACGAAAATTTAAAATATCTGCCATTTACTTTTACTTACTCCGGCCTTTTAATTTAAATTTCAGTTTGGATACTCTCTGGAACTACTATACTTGAACAGATCGATTCTCTTCCACATACCAAAGTCAAGGAACATTGGACATGGTTAGTGGTTGAGGCGTAATATTTGCATTCAAGTCTAGGATGTGTTGCCTTGTACAATTATCTAGAACAGACTTTTCCTTTGTTATTATGCTGAGGATCACTTTCTTCCACCCAAACTTTAGAAAGTTAGAGGAGCAAGCAGGGCGATCACCAGCACAGTTAGGGGTCTTTAGGGTATTTTTAGAACCTTTTCCCGTATGACCTACTATAGAAACTAAATCGACAACTGAGGAGGACAGGAATAAATATCAGAATGAGAGTGTGGGCAAATACATTTCAGAAGAAACTAATATCTAAGTACTTCAATCACATATTCTACAGCAGATTTACTCAAGTATTTCACACATATTTAAGTTAATGGAAACCTACCTTCAAATAACAGATTATGAGGAAACCTTGATCCACATATGTAGACATACACGTACTACAGCATACTACAGCATATTTACTCAAGTATTTCACACATATTTAAGTTAATGAAAACCTACCTTCAAATAAAAGATTATGAGGAAACCTTGATCCACATCTGTAGACATACACGTACTACAGCATACTACAGTATTTTTACTCAAGTATTTCATACATATTTAAGTTAATGGAAACCTACCTTCAAATAACAGATTATGAGGAAACCTTGATCCACATCTATAGACATACACGTACTACAGCATACTACAGTATATTTACTCAAGTATTTCACACATATTTAAGTTAATGAAAACCTACCTTCAAATAACAGATTATGAGGAAACCTTGATCCACATCTGTAGACATACACGTACTACAAAGGTTCTAGTTGTTACTACATTTTAATTAATTTTTAACAAATATACTGTATATAATCCTCCCAAGTGTACAATTACGCATTGACATTTAACTCTAATACCCTCAATAAACTAAAGCACTCTATTTTGTAATAAATATAAAATTATTATTGTCTTTGACGACTTATTATTGACACGACCTTCCCATAGTCTTTTCTAGTAGAACGCTAAATAACAGGGAAATAAATTATTCTGAAATATAAAAGGAACTACTTGCGATTGTACGGGCGACAAAACATCTCATGCCATATTTATTTGGAAGGGAATTTTCTACTTATTCCGACCAGAGAACCTCTTTCATCACTATTTTCGGTTAAAGAAACAAATTCGAAATTGTTAGGATAGAAACTTAAATAGGAAAAGTTGATTATCAAATAAATAACAGAAATAACTGCACCAGAATGCGAATGTCCCATCAAGAATTCAATTGAATGTTGGACAGGAAATTGATAAACTTAATCTTCGCAAAAGACTATGAACGAGGACTATGAGAAAAATAATGAAGTCAGCAATCAAACAGCGCATTCCAAGTCCACTGGAAACTCTAAAGTGGAAATAACGATTTCTGATAAACCCTGAATCTTTGGGAAAAAATCAAACGTCTCTATCTCTAATAAAATATCATGCGAAACAAGTGAAAAAATTAACAATATTTGTGACTTCAAAAATGCGATTAATTGCTATCAGAAAATAGTGTAAATAAGGGCTTAGTTATCTGCAGAAAACCATATTTATAACAAATTTCACTTGGTACATTTGTGAATCGACTTTCGAGAGGTCGAGAAAATTCTTGGATGAATTTCTTTTTCTTGTTTTATATTAACACAATTAAACGACGCTTTCATAAACAAGAAGTTTTATTTTATTTTTCTTAATACATTAAAGCTTATCGCTGATTAGCAGTATCAGCATTATCAAAATGTTCAATGTACGAGTACCTTATAGTTCTACGGGTACATCTGGACTCAAGTCTTGAAAGTCAAAAGCTTCAATGTATTAAGAAAAATAAAATAAAAACTCTTGTCATTGAAAGTGTCGTTTAGTTGTATATATATATATATATATATATATATATATATATATATATATATATATATATATATATATTTAAACAACTTAGGTTATTCAAATACAAGAATATTTATTAATTTATATTCAAAGCTTTTCGTTGGTTAACAGGACCAACATCATCAGGAATGAAAATTACAATAATTGTAATTGTAATTATTGTAATTTTCATGTGTATTTATTATGTAATTTTCATTCCTGATGATGTTGGTACTGTTTACCAACGAAAAGCTTTGAATATAATTGAATAAATATTCTTGTATTTGAATAACCTATGTTGTTTTAAATTATTAAACAAAAAAACCACTCAGAGTGATTCGACAATGGTCAAGTGACCGAAAGACGCCTCATCACTCAAGGTAAAATCATTGCACTTAATGGTGGATAAAATTACTTACAATAGTAATATATTAACTTCATAAAGTCAATGCAACGGAAAAACAATGGATAACGTAAAATATCAAGAATATATATATATATATATATATATATATATATATATATGAAATATGTATGCTTGTGTAATAATGAAAAAATAAGAGAAACTAATACAAGAATAATTATTTGAATTATTTAATTGAAAGATTTTGGTTGGTTATTAGTACAAACATCATCAGGAATAATATAAAAAGTCATACTTACAAGTGTTAGTTAGATCTAACAAACAGTGTTGCCAAATCTATTAATATAATATCAGTGTTATTAATTTGCTAGCTTAACATTACATAAAATCAATATAGTGTCAAATTTGGATTTTATCTATATCGTTTCATTTATCAATTTGTTTTTAATATTATATTTATAAATTTTAGTGCTTCATAGATATTCATTCTTAGGCCTTTGTTAGTTTATTTTATAAGTATTATATTATCTGTATTAGGAAATATGTGATTAATATTGCAACAATGATTAGCAAATAGATTTATATACGAGTATGTTTGGATTTTTATAGCATTGAAGTGCTCTTTATATCAACTATAAGTGTTTTAGATTGCCCGACATAAACTTTATTACAGTATTCGCATTCTAATTCATAGAATAATTCAAAGAATTCTGTAACATGACAATAACTATGAAAATAATTATTTAGTCATTTACATGAAAGTTTTTTTTATGAAGGATAATAATGGTTGATGAATTAGTAAAATTAATTTATTTGTTTTAAGGACGTTTTAGCGACGAGTTTGTTGCTTTTATCAAGTGTGACAGTATAAAACTCTTTTACTATAAATTATTAGGTTCCTACATTTAAAACTCAAATGTCCATCACTCAGCATTGAAATAATAGTCAAATGTTGAATGGAAGGACTTGGGGTTTTTTTTATAGTAAAACAGTTTTAAAATTTCAGACTTTATAAAAGTAACAAATAAGTTGTCAAAATGTTATACTAAGTAAATTAATTTGACTTCCTTATCTTTCCTTTATTAGTTTTCTCACAAAAAATTCAAATAATGAGTCAGCCTTGATTGCAGCTTATGTGTAATCACCATAAAGAGTTCTAGTATGTTTTTTTTAATATTCAAATTTATAATGCAAAAACTAAACAACTTATATTTGTGTATGTAAAACTAAAGTTATGTTATAAGGAGTAAAAATGACACGGATAATGTTTACACTAGTGTTTAAAACTACTTCAGAAATAAATATAAAGACGGGTGTTACAGTTAATTTTTATTAAAAAATTATTGTTTTAAATACTCCAAATATAATATATAGTTTCCTACTGTTTTCTTGAATAATATTTTACTATTGCCATTTTCATTTTAATATTTATTATAGAGTGACGAACAAAATCAGGGGAATGCGACCAAGCACTTTCAAGTTGGCATATACAGGTCTGTTTATCGTTTTTTAAATATAAATATCAATTGCGAATATCCCTGGATTCTGTATCTCCGTCTAATAATTGGGGATGTGCCAATTCTTTAGTATTTATAGATAAACCTAACAGCAATAACCAACATTTTTCTAAAGATGTTCAAAGGAAAATTAAGTATTTATTTCTCGTTTCCACGTGTTCGATTTTAGCGAAAAATATACCGGACGACCAAGACAGTCATTAGTTCTAGTGGTGTATTGAAATGGTGTGCCCTACGTTTGGAGAGTAGCAAAGCCTGGCACTTGGCCACGTTCACCCTAACTCTCCAGTAGCTCAGCCATGATTCTAGTACTGCAATGTGGTCTTGTAATATAAGTGTATTAGATGTGGTTCCCATGACTGAGCGGATAACGCGCTGTCATCTACAAATATGGTCACTTGTGTGTTTAGTGTTGTCGGTATGTCGTTGATGTAGATGTTGAACAATACGGGCCCAATAATTGAGTCCTGAGGGACTCCGGCCAGTATAGTCTGTAGTGTAGATTGAGATTGATCTACATCAACTCTAAACTTACGGTTGGACAGGTATGAGCTAACTAGGTGTATAAGACCATCTGAAAAGCCATAGTGACGTAGTTTCACTAAGAGCCCATTGTGCTAGACCCGGGGTTATTTTACAATATGGGCGCGATATCACACAGTTGTTCAGCCCTGCCTCCATATTGTTTGGTCACTTTGGCACAAAACCTAACTCGCTCTTCTTTGTACGTTCTTCCTAAACTCGCAAAGTAATTTATCTGAACCATTGGCCAAACAAGTCCCGTGGAGCAGATTTACCTGAAAACCAGTCTGGTCTTCGAATAAAAAAATATTAAGAAGTGAGTTTAGCAAGTTATTCAAATGTGTTTAAAAGTTTGGTTGCTACTTTACTTTTAGATTTGGATATTCTTTTACTATTTAACTACAACACCACGGCTTTCTTGAAATAATTTTACATTTTTTTCTACTTAAACAAGAATTTCACTTTACATTTGTTTCAAGCTACATTCGACAGCTTGATAGCTATACTTTATCTATCTGTGTGTATATATATATATATATATATATATATATATATATATATATATATATATATATATTTACCTAAATCTAAAGGATAAAAAATTGTAAAACGATTTAGAACGATTTAATTGCAGACAATGTCTGAATAATATAGAAATTAATAAACCACAGCTTTTTCATGTCAGCAGTAAACATTCTTCAAATACAAAACGACAGTTTGTAACAATTATTATTATACAAACTAAATCAATTAGAGAGGAGGGTCGAAATAAATATTAGAATGAGAGTGAGGCCAAATACATTTCCGAAAAAACATTAACCAAAATACTTCAATCACATATTCTGTAGCATATTTAATCAAGTAAATATAAATATTTAAGTTAATGGAAACCTACCTTCAAATAACAGATTCTGAGGTTAGACCTTGTTCTACATTATGTAGACATACATGTACTACATAGTTTCTAGTTACTACCTAGTTTTACACTATGTAACAAATAGACTATACATAAACCTCCCACACGAACTATTACGCATTGACATTAAAGAATCGGTGAGTAGGAAAAGGGAATAAGGGCGTCTTCATTAACGTTTCAGAAAGTGAAAAAAACTTCTTGTGAAAAAACTTCTTATAGTGTTTATTTATGACTTTACAGCCAAATGAACCATTAGTAATTTGTTAAGGGCATTTTTGTTGATACATATACAGGGTAACTCTTACCATCCTAACGTTCTATTGCATATTATAGTAATTATAAATCTACAACATTATTTCCTTTTCCATCTCATTAATCTTATAAAATTAATTTTGTAAAATTTTATGATTTATATTGTCTACATAATTTCCAATCACAGGTTTTAATAATGTTAAAACATTGTATACTATATGTATTTTGTATATAACAGAGAGTAAATAAACAATTGCTTTACAAAATCATAAATATTTCTCAAGAAAATCGTGAATACCTTTTTAGTCGTGGTCTTCGTCATTTCCATTGTCATTCTGAGTTGTCTTCCATTTGCAAAGGTTATTGTAAAAGTGCTTCAACTCATCTGAGATGTACTGAATAATGTTCTTCACATTATTATTTTTTTGCGATTAATTGATACTTGTCCGTCATAAGACTTTTCTGTTGGAAGTACAAGCTTACTAGCTTTTACCTTTAGCAACGTAAATGTTTCTTAACTAACGTCATCAATAAACTCACAAACTTCGACACACCCTTTAGCATTCGGTTTGTATTTAAGATGTCTATATTTACTTATGAGAAATTTTAATTTCTCAGTCAATTTTAATTATGGGTTAAACGATAAATGACAAAATTTGAAAATTCTGACTATACGACAGAAGTGAGTGCTTCATTGCAACAATGTCGTTATTAGAATATAGTTTTAATAAAATATTGTCATTGCAGCTATAAAAACAAGTACACATTATGTAATATTTTGCCCCTTTATTATATGTTGACAAATTTACTCAACACAAATTTTATCAAACGACTTTATTTTAGGTTTAAAAAAAGTGTTTATAAAGATTCTGACGAGTGTAAGGTTTTAATTAACAAATCGAAATAAATAAATATAACAAATTATCATTATACTGAAATAACTGTAGTAAGATTTATTGAAGTATAAATTCATAGACATTTAATAATTAATAAAAAATAAGCAATAATAACATGTTAACTAATTCATAAACAATAAATGAAGTAACATACCCTACATGTGGTCTGTTGTAATATAACAACACCTAAAAACATTGTAGAAATTAATAAAGCATGGAAGGTATGTATATTTTCCATTTACGTGGTACTGCACGATACAGGCGGATTAATGTGTAACTAAAAGAAGCAGGTAATTTCAAACAAATATGACAGGTTGCGCTGTAATCAGTTATTTATAATTATTTCAATATTTTCAATTGATCTAATATAAAATGGTCTCTTATAATCAAATTTATAGTTGGAAACATTTCTGACAATATACCTTTTAGTAATATACTCAAATTAATTCACGTGTTTAGGAAATTTCTATGATATTTAAAGTATCAAAACCAACCTCTCACTAACTAGTTGGAATGACTTTTGCTAAAGTAGTGTACGGTTAGTATGCATTACTGAATTAATTTTATTTATAAGAATCACATTGCTGAAATAGTACTAAATTTTGGAAATGCTTTGCTAAATAGCAAAGCGTAAAGCAAATTATACTAAAGATGGGCAAAGTAGTTCTTTAAGCGGAACTATTCCTATTAGAATAGTTCCCTTCATTGAACTATATAGTACATTTTAAGGGATCGTACCGTACGTGTAATATCGAATATAATGAGATTATTCCAGTAATTTTGGTTTTTATTTACCGTGCCCACGTGTATGATTTTTGAGGAAAACATTATATCGGGCGACGCAGAAAGTCATCAGTGATACGAAAACAATTATTACTACTCTCGCTCACGCTCCAAAAAATTAATAGTTTTGGCAAATTGTGATTCCCCCAAACATGGTGCTATAGTGCTGGTAAAAATTGCACATTGTCCACCCCTCAATACAATGCATATAAAACGAATAAAAACTTGTCCTGAAGCTATATTGACGATTATTATTTGGTATTGCCATGGATGGTTAATTTAATATACCTATGAAGTATCCAGTTAGGATCGATTTAGCTACAATTTTATACATTTAACCAACTGTACACGTGAACCTAGAATAGAGATCACGTTACGTCAACCGGCAAAAAGGAGTACTCCGAGGAAGGAGAAGTCTAATTGGCAATGTGTATAAAATTACAACCAAATCTATCCTAACTGGAGGCTTTATAGGTTTATTTAAATATACGTATACGTAGATTGAAGATCTACGTGTGAGTATACGTATAGTGGGGAGACAAAAGAGTGGCAATTGTACGGTTTACGTCACGGTAAGACGAAAAGAACTATGTATCATTTTGTACGGTGTACGGTGGTGTGGGGAATAATTCATTCCTTTCCCTTCCCCTCCCATGACGAAACGATTGAACTATAGTTCACTAAAACAGAGACCGGTCAATACCGTACCTTTTCCGGAATAGTTCATTTGAACTAGGTCGTTCAAGTACTGCCCATCTCTAAAATATAGGCTAGACATGATTATATAATCTCCTCAGTATGTGAGCAGATTAATACAATTTACATGAATTATTTTTCATGTACAAATTAAAACCAACCTCCTACTGACTATGTCGGTTCAGTACGTCTATGGGACATAACTTGAGCAAAATTTAAAAAAAAAGTAGTTTTATTACAATAGAATTTTCGGATTATTACGTTGCAAAGCGTACAATATTGTTATAAAAGCTAGATACACTTAACTAATCTGTTTGATATGTGAGCAATCTCCCGTTTCGTTTCTTCGACACGAATGTAACTTAGCCCTCAGGGTTCCTGCATGATCTTTCGCGGGATTTTTCCTGGCAGGTTTTTTTCATTATAGTGTTGTTGGGTTCACCTCGTCAATGCTAGATGAGATTGTAGCGAAACGTCCGAACTGCGATTTTATGCACTGCAGAATGAACGGATTATAAAATTCCAGTCACACCTATGGAAGAAAATACAGTGGATGCTAGTAATACCTAAAATGTACAAAAACTAGGTAACATATAGTATGTTAATCGAACACACATTTAAAGCATATCTTCTAACATAAACTATTTCTGCTTATACAATAATAACGCTAGTTTATCAGAAATTAACAACACATGGCAGGTTTGTACTACCTGCTGGGAGAAAGAGGGGTTTGATGGCCCAGGTTAGGAATTTGGGAACATGGGTTTTGGTAGAGGGTTGGATTTAAGTGAGATATCTACAAGAAGGATGTTTAATGTGTAGGATGGGCGTTTTTATCCTTGGGGACTATATTTAATAATATTACAGGCTGATTCTCTATCTCTCTTTTTATTTAAGTTTATTATTTTTTCCCTTAATCATCGTTTTTCATCATATGTGTGGCACATATGTTTGGATGTAGTGTTACATAGAGAGTGTAAGAATGTGTATGGACTTGAGTCTAACAAATATTTATAAATACCTCGTACAACAAAACTGCTACCAGCAAACGCTTATAGACAACATGGACTTACTCAAGGAAATTTAACATAAACACTACCAAACAGCCACACTAACAAACCAAAAACAAATATACATATCAATATACATACCACAACAAACACAGATACACACAAAATAGTTTCAACATACAGAAAACTCAATTACCATATATCATACAAAACAACAAACACTTTAAGACAACAAATGCTACCCTTTCAACAACAGACAAATACAATCAATCCAATACATACAAATTAACATGTAACGAAAATACAATCAATCCAATACATACAAATTAACATGTAAAGACTGTCCCAGCTTCTACATCGCCCAAACCGGTAGATCATTCAACACACGCTTCAAAGAACACATCAACATACAAAACATACACCACCCAAAATCCAGTGACGCAACACATATACAAAATACGAAACACACATACACAAACACACACACTCACACACACACACACACACACACACACACACACACACATATATATATATATATATATATATATATATATATATATATATATATATATATCCACATATTGGACCACAGTAAAAATTAACTACAGAGAAATAAGAAATATACAAACATTTCCCAACATAAAGAGAAAATGTTTTGATCACACACATTTAGAATTAAACACCCTTTTTCATTACAGAGTAAACAACCAACTTACCCACCCCCACTACACTCGTAAATTATATAATAGCAACCTTTTACTTTGTGCGACCCTCGGCAGTAGAGGGTCAGCTTCGTAAATGGAACAATTGTGTCTAAACGCGTCAGCAAGTAAGTCCTAAAGTATCCAATTAGTTATGTTATAATTACTTACAGTTTAGTCAGTGAGTTCAAGATTATTTCAACAAGCAACTTTAATAAAAAATAAGTAAAACTATTACAAAGAGTCAAGTTAATTAGAGCTTAGCTAGTGAGAACAATTCACAGTGGTAAAATTAAAACCATTTACTCTATATCTCACTACACATTATTTTAGTAAAACAGAGTATTTTATTAAAACAAACTGACTAGTTTCGACGATAGTGTCGCCATCATCAGAGCTTGGTTACTACTAACCAAAAGCGAAGCCAAGTTTAAAAAACTAGTGTGTTTGTTTTAATAAACCAATGTGTTTGTTTTAATAAACTAGTGTGTTTGTTTTAATATAATAGTCTGTTTGTTTCAATAAACTAATTTGTAGTGAGATTTCGAGTAAAATGTTTTAATTTGTACGGTCGTGTTACAAAGAATTTTGATTTACAAAATGAAACCCATTAACTATATGACACAAATGTACGGTAGCATTAAATCCTTTTGTACCTATCTTTTGAGATAATTTGTTAGCTCTACGCTCTCACATTGGTGATACAAATACAGGGCAACTCTTACCCTCCCAACATTCGTGTGCATATTATAGTAATTATCAATCTACAAAGTTATTTCCTTTTTCCACTTATTAATCTTAAAATAATAATTTTACCAAATTTCATTATTAATATTGTGTACATAATTTCAAATCACAGGTTTTAATAATGTAAAAATATTGTGTTTGTGTATACTATATGTATTTTGTATATAACATAGAGCAAATAAACAAATATATATTACAAAACCATAAATAATTCTTGTGAAAATGTATACCATCGGTATACTTTTCTGGTAGGAAAATTCTATCATGTCTTCGGACCACACTCGTCGAGACCATATCAAAAACGATTTAATGCAGGCAAGGGGCTGTGCAGATATTGCCTTCTTCCACTCATCAATGTTTTCGTTTTAATGCAGGAAAGGGGCTGTGCAGATATTCACTTCTTCCACTCATCAATGTTTTCGTTTTAATGCAGGAAAGGGTCTGTGCAGATATTCCCTTCTTCCTCTCATCAATATTTTCGTTTTAATGCAGGAAAGGGGCTGTGCAGATATTCCCTTCTTCCACTCATCAATGTTTTCGTTTTAATGCAGGAAAGGGGCTGTACAGATATTCCCTTCTTCCACTCATCAATGTTTTCGTTTTAATGCAGGAAAGGGGCTGTGCAGATATTCCCTTCTTCCACTCATCAATGTTTTCGTTTTAATGCAGGAAAGGGGCTGTGCAGATATTCCCTTCTTCCACTCATCAATGTTTTCGTTTTAATGCAGGAAAGGGGCTGTGCAGGTATTCCCTTCTTCCACTCATCAATGTTTTCGTTTTAATGCAGGAAAGGGGCTGTGCAGATATTCCCTTCTTCCCCTCATCAATGTTTTCGTTTTAATGCAGGAAAGGGGCTGTGCAGATATTCCCTTCTTCCACTCATCAATGTTTTCGTTTTAATGCAGGAAAGGGGCTGTTCAGATATTCCCTTCTTCCCCTCATCAATGTTTTCGTTTTAATGCAGGAAAGGGGCTGTGCAGATATTCCCTTCTTCCACTCATCAATGTTTTCGTTTTAATGCAGGAAAGGGGCTGTTCAGATATTCCCTTCTTCCACATATCAATGTTTTCGTTTTAATGCAGGCAAGGGGATGTGCAGATATTCCCTTTTTGCGTTGCAGTGTGTGTGTGTGTGTGTGTGTGTGTGTGTGTGTGTGTGTGTGTGTGTGTGTGTGTGTTGTGTGTGTTTTAGTGGCGTTAGTGATAGTGGTGTATTGTTAGACTGGGGTACAACAAGGAACGCCTAAACTCTCTTATAGGTGCAGCTAGTCTTCACACCCACAGGTTACGTATACACATTGTAAATGTATTAATACAACCACTTTGTCTATTACATCGTTATATTCAGCAAAACGAGGTCGAGCAACATTGGGTGTGCTTAGTACTTGGATGGGTGACCGCTATTTGCATATATTTATTTAGTTTTATCTACAATAATTTGTACTTCAGTATATGCTACTCTTAACGTTATGCTATTCCTTATGTTAATATACACACCCTTTAGCATTCGGTTTGTATTTAAGAAGTCTATATTTACTTTTGTGAAATTTTACCTTACTTCTCCAACACTGGGTGCGATTTTTTTGAAAAATATAGGTCACTACTTTTAAAGCTTATGATCTCTATTGGCAACTTGATGCACAAGGAAGACATCGCCAGTTTTCCTAGCTGATGCTATAACACCTTTATACTGTTCTGGTAGGAAAATTCTATCATGTCTTCGGACCACTCTCTTTATACTAGAAATGTTCCTATCAGAAGGTAATAAACTATCCCCTTATTGGGTAACACTATTCTATTACTTTAAAACGACCCAAAATAGTTTCTGCCATCAACAAGCTTTGAGAGTGTGGTTGCGGTTTTAGTCTCCGCAGGCATTATTAAACACGTGTACAGTCTGTGGGATGTAGTTTTACTATGTAGTGGGGAAATAAAGCTACAAACTTCATCTGGGCTCTTACGACTTTGACCCTTATGATTATGTGTAAACACCCAATAATTTGTTATTAGAACGGTTGTGTACACAAAGTACATTGCCAAATTTTCCGCAGATAAAACATTTGCTATGCAGGAATGAATGGCAGTGGCAGGTCTTGCATAAAGTCAAAGACTATACCAACTACGTTTCCCCTATCTGTACGAAGGGTTTCATTGTTTGCAACTAATGTGCTCTGGCGAAACACTGCTTAATTAGACATAGAACATAAGCTCAGAAAAGCTTTTCTGCAATCTCTGATGCGTTCAGTACCACGACCTTTTTACTGTTTCTGTATTCCTTACAATGCAGACTTATTAAATGCAATCCTCAAAATTGCCCTTTTCAGCATGAAACGAAAAGGTAGTACATCCAAAACATTCACACATTAACTACTGCCTATATGTTACACGGTTTGTAAATAAAACAAATTTTATGAATAAACAGTAAAATTTTACTAACTTAAAAAAAACAAACGTGTAAATAAGGCACATCGTATTCACTTCGTGAACTTTACACAACATAAGAGCTCTGCCACGTCTTGTAACTAACCTATTTTCACATCTTCACGAACCTGTCTGGACTGAGCAAATAAAGGAAACAACTGCTGCAGATATTCCCTTCTCCTACTCATCAATGTTTTCGTATTAATCCAGGCAAGGGGCTGTGCTGATATTCTCTTCTTCCACTCATCAAGGTTTTCGTCTTAATGCAGGCAAGGGACTGTGCAGATATTCCTTTTTTGTTCTCAGGAAATGAGTAGACACATTTTGGACAAAATGGTAATGTCAGTTAAACAATGGCAAACATTGTACTTATACAATTTTCCACTCGCCGATTTAATTTAACTCTAACAATACTCTAAATTAACTATAAGCCCTATATTTTATATTAAATTAAAATTATTATTGTCTCTGAAGGAGTTTTCTAGATCCTCCACTTGCTGCATCCCTTAGTAGAGGACGTAGTCCGTCCCAGTGGTCCTTCCTTAAGTCTAAATTTAGAAGAGGAATATAACAATCAACCAATTCAAACCCATTCTACCAATAGCAATACCACTGCGACCACTGTCCTACTGTTTTGTGATTCGAAGCATTGCCATAGTATTGTCGCTATTGATGACAATTAAAATCTACAGGAGTTTCCAGATCAAATTGACGCCTTCAACGTGTGAGCAGCATTTTGCAGCGCTATGCTATAAAGTGTGTTATCAAACAATGTTGGGGCGCTATCACAAAGTTGAACAGCAGTGGTTCCATACTGTTTGGCCACTTTAACACAAAACCTTACACGCTCTTTGTACTTTCTCCTTAATCTCGCAACGTAAATTATTTGAACCACGTGTCCAAACAAGAATTTGGAGCCTATAGTCTCATGGTTCAGATTTATCAGAAAATCAGTTCTGGATTTCGAATTAAAAAAATGTTAATAAATGATTTTTTAACAAGTTTTCAAATGTGTTTAAAAGTTTGGTTACTAATTTACTTTGTATTTAGTTATTCCTTTACTATTTAAATACCGCACCACGGTTTTCTTGAAAAATTATTTCCTTATTTCTTCTTAAGCAAGAATTTCTCTTGGTACATTTGTGAAACCTTTCTTTCAGCAGCTTGAGAGCTGTATTCTATCTATCTCTGTGTGTGTGTGTGTGTGTGTGTGTCTATATATATATATATATATATATATATATATATATATATATATATATATATTATTTAATAACTTCAAAGTTTTTCATAATCAAGATGTATATTTCATTCAACACTTACAAATTTGCTGAAGCTTTTCGCTGGTGTACAGTTCCAGCATTCTCAAAGTCTACTAACATGATTTATAAAACTCTTCAAACATTACTGTATTTGATTGCACTATGTACATAAACTACCGATAACTTTATGCCTTTAATCTATTTGTTTTACATTAAATGAACTATCTGTTTAATAAAATCTTAAATTCTATCTAAAACATGAAAAATTGTGTTGTGTTTAATTTAAGTTGGGACTGTTTTTTAATGAGTATGTTATTTAATTTATATTTGTAGATATATAGGTTTTCCACAACATTCATTTTCAAACCTTTATTAATATGTTTGATTAAATTCATATTTTGTATGTCTGGAAAATCTATGGTTATTTGTAATACAATGAGTAGCCATATTCGATTTATAAATATCTGGTTTTATATAATCTTTTAGATGTTCCTTGTAGCGATCCTTTATTTTCTTTTTCATTTGACCTACATAATTTTTATTGCAATCTTGGCAATTTATACTATATATCCCACATAAATCCAATTTACTAATGTAATTACTTTGATTCAAAATAAGATTATTGTTTGTGTTGTTTGTATAAAATTCAAAATTTAGTATTAGTATATTTGAACAACTTCTTACGTGATTTAATTTCAGAACCCGTGTTAATAAATTTAGTTCATTTTGTTTCATTTTTACTTATAATTTGTCTGTTATAATTTAGTAATTTATTCTGAACGTTACTATGTAATTTGTCTATAGTCTTCCTTTTATAACCGTTTACTGAAGCTAATTGATATATTAAGTTTAATTATTTTTGTCTATTTTGTTTATTTAATGGTATTTTATACATCCTATACAATAGGTTGTAAAAGCATGCCATCTTTTGATTACATTGATGATTGGAATGTTTTGGTATAAAATTATCAGTAAGCATCGGTTTTCTATATATTGCATAATCTAATTTGTTGATTTGGTTATATATTGTAATATCAAGGTAATTAAGTGTGCTGTTACATTCAATTTCGTGGGAAAATTTTATATTGTGTTGCAAGTTGTTTATTTCTTTAGTTGTTAAATCTAAATTTATGCCATTATTTGTAGAAATATAAATTCCGTCATCTACATATCTGTACCATATTCCATTTTTGTCATATTTATTTATGATTTCAATTATGTCATTGTCTAAATTTTGTAAAAATATTTCGGAGATTATAGATGATAATGGAGAACCCATTACTAAACCATCCATTTGCTTACATATGTTTTTATTATATGTAAAATAATTTTGGTCTAAAATTATTTTTACGGTATTTATTATTTCATGAATTTCTTCTTTTTCTTTTAATTTTCAATTTAATTTATCATTTATAATTTTATATGTGTCCTTTAATGGCATGTTAGGGTACGCATTTTTAATATCTAAAGAAATTAATTAGTTTTATTATCAATTTTTATAACTTTAATATTTTTTAAAAATCATATGTATTTTTAATAGTATATCTATTTTGTAATTTTATTTTGTCTTTTAATTTGCATGATATAATTTTAGATATTTTATAAGATGGTGCTTGTTTGAAATTAATTAAAGGTCGTATTGGTTTGTCATTTTAATGTAATTTTATGAGTCCATTTAATATTGGTATTTTAGGAAGATCATTTATCATTTCACTAATATTTTTTTTCTAAACATTTTATATGAATTTTTTATCATTTTTTAAATTTCGTTTTGATATTGAACCGTAGCATCATAAAATTATTACCTTTAATATAATTTTCATTTTTATTTATATATTCTTGATTATTAATAATTACTATCGCATTACTTTTATCTGCTTTTACTATGGCTAACTCATTTTCAATTATTTTTTTGTTTTATATTATTGATTAGTAAAGATTGTATTTTATTACCATCATTTTTATAATTAATATTATTATGTTTTTTTATTATTTTAGTTATCTCATAGGTTGCATCAAATCTTATATTTTACTGTTCTTCTTCTTTTAATGTATTAATCGCCATTTCAGTATCTACAATTATGTTATCTAAATCTCTAATAATATTTCTTTTTATATTTACTTTGTTCATGTTTTCTAATGTTTTTACTTCATTATTATTAAATTGTACATTTGTTAAATTAATTAGATTAGGTGCAAACGTACGAATTATTTTTATAGGAGTTCTATTTCTTTCTTTATTTTTCAATAAAATATTAATTTGTTTATTAATTTTTTCTATTTTTATCTTCCTAAGTTTTATCATTGTTTCATGTATTTTGTGGTACACTATTCCAATTCAAAATATGTAAAGATTTTGTTAATTCCAAATGTAACTTATATATATATATCAGTTGTTAAATTATTTTGCTTTTCATACAGTTCTTTAATTTCATTTTTTATCCAGATTTTTTCTGCCATAATATTAGTTTTTTTTGGGCTGTACTTTTATTTTTTATGTAAATTTTAGGATATTTAGGTATTATATTATATTGTATACATTTTTTGTTGAAGAAAATATTACAGTTATTGTTCGTTAATTGTATTTTCTTTTTTTTTTATTTAAGTTTAGTATTTTTTTGAATTAAAATTATTTTGTTTCACAGAAATCATGGTGCAATCAATTCAGCACAGTACTAACATTAATATAAAATACGTATAAATTTATTATTCTCAATTATTACATTAGAGTCAATATTTTAAAGTTTTGTAATTATTAATAATTTTTTTTTATAAACCTATTTCACACAATATTGTATAATAAATTCATTCATTTAGTGTTACAACTTATTTGTCCACATTAATTCCATCAGTAATAAATATCTAAAGCTAAAATATTCTGTAACAATAATAAAAGTTTTCTTAAAAACATATTAATATCAATTATTATTTTTTTAAATAATTGTCTTAATATTATAAATTTATTATTTAATTGTTTATAAAATAATATTTTTAATTGGAGTAATATAATTCCACTATAAAAATATCAGTATTATCAATTATCTGAAATCAAATCAATTATTATAACTGTTATTTATAAAAGTTTACAACCTATTACATCTTTCCCATGTTAACATGAATTACCACTCTAATACTGTTATCTAAATATTTACAATTTTCATATTTTCGAATTAAAATCTTATAATTGTTATTTTTTATATAATAAATCTATATTTATATCACTCCCAGTTGTAATCTTAATTATTATTTTTCTCATCAATACCCAGTTTATAATATTGTTTATATTGTCATTATATATTCCTATGTATACAGGTTGATTGAATTTATTTTGTATAAGTTTATTGTCACTGATTTCCATTCATGTTGTGAGAAAAGATGCCCTTGTTTGCCAAACTGTAGTTACTTTTTGACTTACCAAAGTATTACAATTGACTCCAAATATAATCCAAAGTATTATAATTTACTCCAATATAAATTCTTCAATAGAAAATATCGATAGCACATTCATCACTATTATATCATCAAAAACCCCGATAGGCAATTATATTATAATAAAGATGATTATTTTTTCTTGATTTATTATAATTTTTTAATAACTTCAAAGTTTTTCATAATCAAGATGTATATTTCATTCAACATAAATCATGGTAGTAGACTTTGAGAATGCTGGTACTGTATACAAGCGAAAAGCTTCAGCAAATTTGTAAGTGTTGAATGAAATATACATCTTGATTATGAAAAACTTTGAAGTTACTAAATAATTATAATAAATCAAGAAAAAATAATCATCTTTATTATTATAATATATATATTTATTTATATATTTATTTATTTATATACATAAAACTAAACCTATAGAATACAAAATTAAAAAACTATGTTACAGCGGGATTTAGAAGTTTTTTATATACAATGCCAGTTTGAACTATGGGTTAGTCGATAAATGATGAAATATTAAAAAGCTTTGGGATTTGGGGGGGGGGGGTCATTGCAACACGTCGTTATTAAGATATAACTTTAATAAAATGTTGCCATTAAAGCTATTAATAAAAGAGTATAGTATAAAATATACTTTATTATATGGTGACAAATTTACTGAACAGACGTTTTACTGAAGGAATTTATTTTAGGTTTGTAAAGTGTTTTTATTAGGATTCTGACGCTTGTAAGAAGGTTTTAACTAACAAATCAGAATAAATAAATATATTTACAAAATTACCATTATACCGAAATAACTGTAGTAAGATTTATTGAAATATAAATCATAGACATTTATTAATTTATAAAAAATATGCAATAATAACATTTTAACTAATTAATAAACAATAAATGAAGTAACATAGCCTACATGTTAACTGCTGTAATACAACAACGCCAAAAACATTGTATAAGATGTATAAAATATGATGGATGATATGGTTCAATTTAAGCTAAGATAATTCCAAACTGTAATTTAAAACCTAAACTTTTAATTTAGTTAAGGCAATGATAAGTATGATAAATATTTATTTATTTAACAAATGTTACGAATTATAAACTGAAAGTTAACACGTATGTGAGAACGATTTAATTCAGACAATGCCAGAATAATGTAGAAATCAATAAAACACGGATTTATTAAGTTAAAATAAAAATTGTTGAGTTTGTTGTAAGAGGTTGTTTTAATTAATAAACATTTACGCCACAGTTGCTTCAAGTTGTTATTTAAACACTTACATTTCTTAGGGATTTTGACTGGTCAGAAGCGTTGCGCGTTGGGAGTGCTGAAAAGACCAGAGCTTGACAAACTCTGGTCTGGGACGTTGATGTGAGCTTGCTCTGCTGAAGACGTATGTGCAGTGTCTGGTCTAACAGCCGCTTCGGTCCTTTTTCAGGGAGTGTCCGCGGTGCACTGGTGTCGGAGCCTGTGCACAGTATTACGAGTTCTCGACTGATGCCCATCCAGTCTAGCTAAGGAGAAAAGCTATAGGCCTCAGAGTTCTGAGGGTTAGAAATGATCTCAATGTGATCCAAGGGTGTACCCGTTCCCATAGTCTCGCCCGTAACGCCCGACCGATGGCTGGCTAATAACATTATATGGAATCTTTAAATACGTCATCTGCATCTATTTTGAAGAGGGCTCGTCAGGATTCTCCTGACGATCCTAGTAAAGTTTATTCGAGTAAGAAGATGGCAGTGGCAACGTAACCGGCATTGCCATCTCTGAAATTTTTATTATTCTCTTAGAGAAAGAGAAAGAAAAAGACTTATCGAAAGTGTCTCCTTTTGTCGCTCATAAGGCTATTACTGCCTGTGCAGGAAGTCCTGTTATGGCGAGAAAGATGCAACAATCTCTTTTATTCTAATTTTTGGTAAAACTGAGGTACCCCAACAAATTCATATAGGTTACCAAAGGCTCTCAGTCAGGCCATACGTAGCTAACCATAGGCGATGTTTTAAGTGTCAGCGCATTGGGCACATTAGTTCTTCGTGTTTCAAGGAGGGTGTATGTGGTCAATGTAACGGAGAACGGCATGATCCCTTAATCTATTTTACCAGTAATTCAGGAAGACCTCGTTTTACATGGTGAGCTGAAACCCGGGCCAAATCTTTCGCTAGTCATAAGGCGCTAAAGTAGTATCTCCGGACCAATGTTAAAAACCTATAGGAATAACAATTTTAAAACGTTATAGAACGATTCAATTGCAGACAATGTCTAAATAATATAGACATTATTAAAACACGGAAGGTAAATATATTTATTTACCTTAAACAATTCTATTTACGAGGTACAGCTCGATCCAGACGGATTAATGTGGAGCTGAAAGAAGAAGGTAATTGCATACAAATATTACGGTTGCGCTGTAATGAGTTATTTAAAATTAATTCAATATTTTCAATAATTCTCATATAAAATGATCTCTTATTAGCAAGGTTATAATTGGAAATACCTCTGTAAATAAATCTTTTAGTAACATGTTCATGTGAAATCACGTTTTTAGGAAATTCCTATGGTATTTCAAGTACCAAAACCAACTTCTCACTATGGAATTTTTCTAAAATGTTTTTATATGTTAGGTTTCTCTTATTTAATTTAAAATAGAAATTGCGTCATTAAGACTGTTAAGTTTACTTACTGCTAAAAACATTATAATATTATTTTGAAATTAAATGTTGTTAAACAATTACACTTTTTCGTAATTGAAACCAATAAAATAATGAGTTCACCAACACAGTCTCGAAGTAGAAAACAAATATGCACTTGAAGTCTGAAAAAAAAGTTTGTGTGTGTGTGTGTGTGTGTGTGCAAGAGCGCGTGTGTGAGCGCGTATGTATATATATGTGTGTGTGTGTGTGTGTGTGTATGTGTGTGTGTGTGTGTGTGTGTGTGTGTGTGTGTGTGTGTGTGTGTGTGTGTGTGTGTGTGTGTGTGTGTGTGTGTGTGTGTGTGTGTGTGTGTGTGTGTGTGTGTGTGTGTGTGTGTGTGTGTGTGTGTGTGTGTGTGTGTGTGTGTACGTATGTACGTGCGTGCGTGCGTGTGTGCATATGTGTGGGTGTGTTTGAATGCGATTGAGTGTGCGGTTGTGCTGCATGCGTACGTGTTATATAAGCTGTTATATAAAATCTTATGTTATCCATAAAGTTTAAGGTAAAATGATTCCAAATTGCAATTTTAAAGTTGAACCATTGTTTAAGAAAAGCGTTGATAAGTATGATAATTTTTGTTTTTTTAACAACTGTTGGACTAATATTTCTTAGCTAAACATTATAACGTATGACAGAACGATTTAATTGCAGACAATGCCAGAATAAGCTAAAAATTAATAAAACCCGAAAGATAAATATATTTCTATTAAAGTAGTATAGCAGGAATAACGTGTAGCTAAAGGAAGCAGGTAACTGGACAAAAATACTGCAGGTCACACTGTAATCAGTTATTTTAATTTAATTCAATATTTTCAATTATTCTCATATAATATGGTGACTTATTAGCAAAACTATAGTGGGAAGTATTTCTGAAAATAAACCTTTTTGTAATATATTCAAATTAATTCAAGCTTTTAGGAAATTTCTATGGTATTTTAAGAATCAAAACCAACCTCTCACTGACTAGGTGGAACGACTCTCGGTAAAGTAGTATACGGCTAGTAGGCATAACCAAATTAAATGTATCATTAATACGCAACATTGCTCAAATAGTAACTAAATTTTGGAAATGCTTTGGTAATTAGCAAAGCGTAAAGCTTAATAAAGGCTAGACACGATTATTTAATCTCCTCAGTATGTGAGCAGATTAATTCAAACTACATGAATTTTATTTCATGTTCAAATTAAATAACGTTTTTAAGAAGTTTTCAGGTCTGAAATAATTGTGCGTGTGTGTGTGCGTACGTATATATAAAATATAATATAAGAATATATTTGTAATATATATATATATATATATATATATATATATATATATATATATATATGAGATTGTGATGCATGTGAGAAAAGTTTGATTAAAAGGTCGGTATAAATAAACCTAACTCATTATCTTTATATTGAAATAATTGTAGTAAGAATTATTGATATATAAAATCATAGATATTTATTAAAAATTCATAATACTTATAAAAAATATTTAATAACAACAATTTAACATATTATTAAACAATAAATGAAGTAACATAGCCTACGTGTTATTACAGCTGTTCTACTATTCGGAAACAATAAAGCAGATGAAGGTGCAAAATTAGCTACAAGTATGGTGCCATTGACACAACGTGTGACAGCATCAGATTTTGTATGCAATGTTAAAACTACACTATTCTCTATTTGGAGGGAAGAATGGCAAAATATAAATAGAAACAAGCCGAGGGACATCAAGAATACCGTCCGACCATGGAGGTAATCTGTTCGTTCGAACCGTATGGAGGAAATGGTGGTTACTGGTCTTAGCATTGGCCACTCTTGTAAACAAATTATGGTATAAATCCAACTTTAATAGCAGACGAAGCTCTCAATCTATGCACTTATATAGACAAACTTTACATACACACACTTGTGAATCTGCTTCAGCAGTCTGATATTATGTCCCTTAGGTCGCTATAAAAAATATTAAAATGTGACCTAAATAGTTGTGTTATATTAAAGTTATTGCACTTTATAATACGTATTACATCAATATATTTGTTATACAATATAAGTTCTCTACACGGCATTCTATCATCCGGAAAGTTCTATTAACCGGTACATTTTCAAAACAAATCAGTACAGTACCCTTCTATGTTGTTACAAGATGTGACCCATCATAAATACAGATATCTGTGATAATTTTAAAATCCTTTAAAACATAAAATCAATAGTTTCTGTATAGTTACGTGTACTGGTGCAGGTTCTATTTTAACGTTGTAAGGTCGAAATATGTTTTTAGCAATCATTGTTTTTCTTCCTTCAATATTCTTCTTGTAAATGTTGTACGCGCGAGCGTGTGGTTTTATTCCTACATACGGAAATACAGTGTTTGGATAGATACCATAATGGAAGGAAAGATTTCAACAGTACATTCAATTCTCCTTGACAATTAGAATAACGTTATGCACAGTACGTACTGTATGTAGTCTAAATAGGTTAGGTTCTATTATCCGGTAATGTTCGATATCAGGCAACTTGCTGACCCGAGGGTGCCGGGAATTAAAGCTTTTACTGTAGTATGTAAATAAATTATATTCCTTTTCATTTGTTATTCATTTCGTATTGCGATTTGATAAATAATACTCAATTCTATTTACTTATTTACATGTTAGCTCTTACATGATTGTTTATATATTTTCTGGAAAACGTATTATCGTACTTAGGTGTAATAGAGTGTATGCTTAGGTGTAATAAAAAATAAGTATGCATTATTTAAAAAAGGGCTTAAAATATTTTGACCATCAAGTGTGTGTGTGTGTGTGTGTGTGGGTGTGTGTGGGTGTGTGTGTGTGTGTGTGTGTGTGTGTGTGTGTGTGTGTGTGTGTGTGTGTGTGTGTGTGTGTGTGTGTGTTTGTGTGTGTGTGTGTGTGTGTGTTGCAACGTCCTCCTACCCCACCTCTCTCTTACTACTTTACTTTACTATCGTAACGTTAATGGTGTTATGGAGTTGTTTCTTTTTATTATTTTAAATCGCGCCTGCTTATCTCTGTTACGCTCTCGGGCTCATGTCGCCTTGAGCGTTCTTAAATTTTGTCTTGTGTTTACCCGTTATATGTCACGCCTAAACGCAAGCCAATTCCCGCTGACTCCTACCTTAACGTTTGTATGCCCCCCCCCCCTAAAATGGTTGACATGTTTTGTTGGGTCTTTTTATAGTCATACTTGTCAGTAAAGTAGTCAGCTGGAATGAAACATTATTAATATGAACACACAAAATTTTCAAAGAATCTTACCATCTTAGAAGATCTGCAGGCCCAGCAAGGGGACGTGAAAAATACCTGTATGATCATGTTTAAGATACCTTTTTAAAGGCTCCTGTGTTCTTTAAACATGATCTACCAGTAGACTTCGTCTCTGGGCTTCAATACAAAAAAACAACTAATTTTTAGAATAGCTCAATAAATTGTTTCTCAGGAGAGAACTCGTTTGAAGAAACATTAGGTTCTGAATTTTATATATTTATTTATTTAATTAAAACTGTACTTTGATTTTATAATCATTATTTATCAGTTGGAAAAAACTAAAAGTTTTATTGGTTGTCCAACACAGGATAAATTTAAATAACATAAGTTTTTATAATGCATTTAATTACTGGTTTTTAAAATAAAAATAAACATATTTTCAACTAAAATACATTTGACTCTCTCTTTACTATCTCTTTGTTTTCATTGAAATCACAAATAATCATTTAAACCTTTATGATAGTTTATATATTTAATTTAGACATTATATATATATATATATATATATATATATATATATATGTATATATATATATATATATATATATAATTCATTAAATACATTTACATATTTGAACAAAAATTATTTCCTAATTTAACATTAAAAAAAACATTTTATTCCTCTGATTTCAAGACTGAATTGATAAATTTTGCTTTTTATAACAATTAATTTTAAAATTGGTATAATTCTATAATTCTGGTCTTCTTGAAAATGATTGGCTTATGGCCAAAACCACTTCCTGAATTTAAACGTTATTATTCATTATTTTAGCATTTTTATTATAGAAATTCATTTTACTGAACTTAACATTTATTTAAAATTCAACATAGAATGAAGTCATTGTTTAATTTTTATTGATAATTTTGAATTTAATATTTTTAACTTACTAAATTTGACGTTATTTAATAAAATAGAGAAAATTACTTGCCAAGGATTTCCCTGCCTGTCCTAGAGTCCTCTCGTCTGGATTCCAGGTCCCTGGACATCGGAAGTTGGCATCTCTGGTCAGTCGATGGAAGTCCTTCTCCATTTTCACGTCCCGGAGGTTGAGTCTGAAGTCCTCGTCCATGGATTGAATTAGACGGCATAAACGTGGTAGTTTGGTCCCATTTATACTTATGGTGGTTGTCCTAGGCGCTGACTGACGTTACGACCGCTGGCACCTCGTATTAAAATTTTTTACAGACTGCCCTACAGGTCCCTAAGTTCCTGTATTTATTGCGGCAATGTAACCCTTCCCCCCGCTCTAAGCTCGTCGCTATCTCTGTGCCTTTTTTTCTTGTACAGGCGGCGGGGGGAAGGGGTGGGGTTGGTCAACGTATTCGATTCAACCTGCATAATTTTGTTATCTGTTTTAGAACACTGAAAAATGTCTATTACTTTAAAATAAATGTAACTTTTTTGTTATTTAAGTTTTTTAAATATAGTTGTCACTATTGTTCATTTTGGATTTTCAAAATGTCAGTGATATTTCTACGTGGCCTAGTTCTCAAGTTAGTACTTTTCGGCACCTTGAAAATTTTCACTGTACTCCCGTTTGTCAAATTTAGTTAGCTATTACAGTTTTATTTTATTTTAATTTCTAATTTGTCTTAATAATACTTATTCAATATTTTACTGACTTCTCCACTCTTTACAACGTTTCATTATACTATAAATTAAAACTTATTATTTAATTATTAAATTTGTTATTCAAATTTTTGAAATTATTAATTTCTTAATTTGAACGGTTTTTCAGACCGTTTCAGAGTGTGTGTTGAGACGGCAAAAAATCGTCTCAAAATACACAGATTTTTACAAAAGAAGGTGAAATCGGTAAAATTATTTAAAATAAAGATTTTATAACACAGTAGTGGAAGTGAAAGTAGCGGGCCAAACCAGTTCGCTATCAGAATAGGTAGACAAATCCGGTCCAAAGGGCTGGTTTTTTGCTAACAAAACAAAAGAGAGGAAGCCCCGTTTTATGAGAAATGTGGAGACGTGATTCAGCGCTTGGAGAAGTCGGACGTTTCCTTCCGGACATCCAGAACCATGGACTGCCAGATGCCGTTCCAAGGCTAATCCTTAATCCATAGCCCAAGATGGAAGTGGAGATGGTCAGCTCTTCAACCGCCGATTCGAATATATATATTTTTTAAATGTAACTAAACAGTATTAAAGACGGCCATAAAATCGTTCATTTGCGTCCGCTTGAACATTCCAGACTCTAGGGAACCAACCTTGGGAGAAGAGGAGCGAGGTGCAGTGAAGATTGTTGGGGCAAGTCAAAATTTTAATAACAAAATAACCATTTATTAATTTAAATACAAATTTTAAAGTTATAGATACAGATTTCAATAAATACAAAATTATTATCAAATTGATTTTTCATTAGAATAAAAAATATGTAAGCAACTGACTTTTTATTGGAAAAGTATCTAAATGGAGGAGATTAAATACAAATTATTCAAATTTAAATTACTGATATCAAGATTAAAGTTTATCAATTTGTTACAAGGTCAAATTTAAAAAGTTAAGACTAAGAAAAAATCCAATCTCATTAATAAAATTATATATATAAATTCAACGAGAAAATTGAATGAGAATTTCAATACGAAAGTTTAAATTAAAATCGCTTTAACTTGGTTAATATCGTTTATTTTATTTCCATTAAAATTACATCATACAACCAGTATTAAAAATCCTTAAAATTTTTAAAAAATCCTAAAAAATGTTGTACGAATTTTTTAGATTTATATTTGGGAGCACAAATGTAAATTGAAATTTAAATGATTCGGAAGTAACTTGCGCTTACTTCTAACAATAAAATAATGGAAATGAACATAAATGTCCATGTATAATGGATATTTAATATAAATATTTCTCATATTCTATTCATAGTTGTAAATTTTATAAAGAAGAATAATTTATGTACTTTAATCAAAGCAATAAGAACATTTGAAAACCATTATAAGCTATTTATCTTTATTTTAAGTAAAAACTGCTTTTGTTAAGAAATAATTAAATAAATCTTTGAGATAAAATTGTTAATAGTGAATTTTAATATTATATTGTTTAAATGTCAAATTAATTAAAAATCAAGTTGAAACCACAAAATGTTTAAAAATTATTATTATAAACCTGTGGTAAATCAGTAATAAAATTTCTAGAATTTTTCCAACCATTTTAAAAAATAAAAGCAAACATTTCAAATCAAGTTAGAAAAAAAGAATTCTAATAAATATTTATGCAATAGTAAATAATTATATTCATTTTAACATTGATAAAATAATTAATAATGAGCTTAAAATCTATCTAAATAAGATAGAGCATTATGGTTGGTTTTATAAATGAAGTCCACGGATTCCATCCACTGGCAGATCACGCTCGACACACTACAGGTACCAGGACATGGTAAGTCGGGTGGGATCATATTTTGACCGCGGCTGAACTGTCCCGTTTCGGCTTTACAGCACTCATCATCAGTAAGTCAATGTAGAGCGTAAAACATACACGGCTGAGGGTGTCGTTACAGGGGCTGGACGCAAGATTAGCGCCAAGAAGCGAGTTTTGGCCGCGGCAGTGTGTGTGTGTGTGTGTGTGTGTGTGTGTGTGTGTGTGTGTGTGTGTGTGTGTGTGTTTGTGTGTGTGCGTATGTCTATATGTATATACATTTTCTATTAGTTTTGTATGCAAATTTGACACTTAACCAACATTGTGATATTTTTCTTTTAATTACAAGTAAATGTAAATGAAATAAATATATAGTTTCATTATCTTTAATTTTGTAAATTAAATTATGGTGTTGTGTTTTAAATATTATTATTTAGTTTATCTACAGTTTTCTTTTTAAAAGATTTCTCTATTGCTATTTTATAAATATTGCATTTCTCTCTTATATTATATTTATTTTATCCAGTTTACACTATTATTATTAATTTATATATATATATATATATATATATATATATATATATATATATATATATATATATATACAAACCATTATCCACTTATCTATACCTATAACAGTTGTATCATATGTCTTTATAATATTTTTTTTTATATCATCTAAATACTGTAAAAATATTTCAGATATTATACTTGAAAAGGGGACCCATCGCTAAGAAATCATCCTGTTTGTAAAATTTATCATTGTATAAAAAGTAATTTTGATTTAATATTATTTTTGTTGTATTTATAATTTCTAATGTGATTTCCCATTAGTTGTCTATAATTTTATAATAAAAAATAAATAAATTTTCTTACATTTATCTATAACTTTTGAACTACAGATTAGAACTTAGAGCCAAAAGTTTTGCAAAATGCTCAAGGAATAGAATGAAAACATCAGGTTGTATACATCGGATGTAAACAATAATTTTATAATAAGCAATAATACAGATTTTTTATATTTAACACTAAAATTTAACCACAAATAACAAATTGAAGCTAACATTTTTTGAAACATTTTCAACGAAAATCAAAATATTTACATTTCTCATTCAATATTTACACCTTATTTTTTGTACATTAAAAAAAACTTTATTAGATGTTTACTGAATACACATTTTTTAACAAATTTAATTAAAATCAGTTTTCTAAGCGTATGAGACGAATTTATATATAACTTTATACTCATTATGAATGTTTCTCTCTCATTATGAAAACTTGCATTGAAAATACGTACTCGTAGCGTATCCTTATTAAGTTTATATTGCCGCTTCTAACCTGGCGAAAATTGTATGTTTATGTCCATCTACGTTGACATTTGACATTTTAAAAGTATATATATATATATATATATATATATATATATATATATATATATATATATATAGGCTATATATATTATTGCAATTTAACACATTTTTAATTTAATAAGCCAATGTAAAATAACAATTTAAACATAAATATTTTTTAATTCATTTACATATTCTATATTTTAATACATTTAAGAATCAGAAAAAAATTACAATCATTCAAACTTAAACATAGGCTGTGATTTAAAGTCTGCCCTCTGAAGCACAGATTCCATTTAGGATTTAGAGGCTTGTGAACGGAGATGTTTGTAAGGTGATAAAATATTCGTAATGTGCATTATTTAATGGTTATTTTACTTATTACTGTAACTTTGGACATAAATAAACGAGTACTGCTATTTAGGGTAGGACATCTGCATGTACATATAGACTTGCCCCCTCGTAGCTTATATAGTTCCTGCCAAGGGTTCCACCGCCTGGCTTTATCATTGGGTGTAGATGGCCATCAGTACTTCTTTGTCACTCATGGCCCTTCACACCTCTAAAAAAAAACTAAAAATAAACAATATCATTTCACGGTGACGTCTCGCCGCTTCCTCTCTTCCTGTTTTACCAAAACTCCGGAATCCCAGCGAAGCTACTGGACTTCTCTTAATTAATCTGCCCCTTATATGCGCCATTTTATCTAATGTTGCCAAAGCTGGAGTAAAGAGTAGCAAAAATAGGTTGTCGCACTCGGGGGAGTCCAGCAGTCTACAGAAATTTTGAATTGAGAAATATATTTTATTTTATGTCATTATGAGCTAAAGCTTTCGTAAAATGTCCGACGAATAAAATGAAAATATACAATTGTATACATAGGGTGTAAACAATAATTTTTTTATTATACAATAATACAGAACTTTTACATTTGAAACCAAAATTAAACTACAAGTAAAACATTAGAGCAATAGTTTTACAAAATGTTCAAGGAATAAAATGAAAAATTATAAGATTGTATAAATAAGCTGTAAATATTATTGTTATAATAAACAATAGTACAAATTTTACATTCAAACTAAAATTTGAACTACAAAAAAATTATAGCTAATAGTTTTTCAAAATGTTCAAGGAATGAAATGAAAATATAAGATCATACAGAGAAGATGTAAACATTCATTTTATAATAAACAACAAAGCAGAATACACATTTTCTTATTGAACTCCTTTGAAATCTTAGTCTTAAGCAAAGCGTACAATATTAAAAGCTATAGAAACTAGTCTTTTAACTTATCATTCGAGGTTATGTTAATACAAATGAAGGACGTAAACACAACTCACATTCATTCATTAACTGGGAGTTTTTTTGTACGTCTCTTATTTGTATTATATAAGGTGTATGTATAAAATTCATCTACAAAATGTATTTATAAAATGCATGAAAGTAAAAACTACTGTTTGGGTCTCTTCAACTGACAGAAGCCATAGAAATCTTAGAAATATTGCATTATATAAAAAAGATAAGGGAATAATGAAACAATCAAATCCTACGATCTCAAGGGACACTATAGATGCAGAAATATTTATGTAAGGAGATCTTAATCATTATTGTAGTATTTGTTTCTTACAAATTATACTTTTGATATCACTTGGCAAAATACCATTGCTTACTGATATTTTTCAGCAAACGCGTTTCGCACCAGGTACTGACCTAGGCATTGAGCAATGCACTGACATAGTGCAAAACGCATCTACTGAAAAACGTCAGTAAGTAATGATATCTTTGCCTAGTGATACCAAACGTGTAATTTGTAAGAATTATTTCCCTTCAAAAACACCGTAAACATTTAGTGAGGTTTAATTTAACAGGGAAGAATACATCCAGGGGATATCTCGCGCCAGCTGTAGCTAACATAACGTATGTTTATATGAAACGTCTTCGGTGTTTTCACCTGAAGAACAAACCCTGAGAGTCTTCCTAAGGCTTGCAGGGGCATCCTGTATTCTAACAAACAATGTATCCAGATTATTATTCTTTCAAATCATGACGTTATGTTGCTCTGAAAATAAGAAACTCGCAGAAATAAAATATGGATTGAACATGGAATTAAATTTTGAACAAGAAACAAAATTATTAAAAAAAAAATTCGATATGAAATATTTAATTTCGATATGAAATAGTCCGCTATATCACATGTCTTAAACCAATATAGAATTAGCAATATGCCATATCAATATCATTTAATGATATCATATACCGATGTTATACACCAATATCATATACCAATATCATTAATCGACATCATATACCAATATCATATACTCATATCACATAAACTATAACATATACCAATATTATATACCCATATCAAATAACCGATATCATATTATATATTATGATTTATCGTATCATCATACTATATTATGATTTACCACTATATTATGATTACCGCTATCATATACCAAAATCGTATACCAATATCGTATCCCGATATCATATAAGAAAAATATTTAGGAACACAATATCTTATACTAGGGAAAGGTTCGGTTTGAAAACGTTGCGCCAATTATTTCATCTATTACAAGGGAATTAGGGTTAGTTAGCTATTCAAATAGTGGCGGCAAGAGACGAAAATTTAAAATATCTGCCATTTACTTTTACTTACTCCGGCCTTTTAATTTAAATTTCAGTTTGGATACTCTCTGGAACTACTATACTTGAACAGATCGATTCTCTTCCACATACCAAAGTCAAGGAACATTGGACATGGTTAGTGGTTGAGGCGTAATATTTGCATTCAAGTCTAGGATGTGTTGCCTTGTACAATTATCTAGAACAGATTTTTCCTTTGTTATTATGCTGAGGATCACTTTCTTCCACCCAAACTTTAGAAAGTTAGAGGAGCAAGCAGGGCGATCACCAGCACAGTTAGGGGTCTTTAGGGTATTTTTAGAACCTTTTCCCGTATGACCTACTATAGAAACTAAATCGACAACTGAGGAGGACAGGAATAAATATCAGAATGAGAGTGTGGGCAAATACATTTCAGAAGAAACTAATATCTAAGTACTTCAATCACATATTCTACAGCAGATTTACTCAAGTATTTCACACATATTTAAGTTAATGGAAACCTACCTTCAAATAACAGATTATGAGGAAACCTTGATCCACATATGTAGACATACACGTACTACAGCATACTACAGCATATTTACTCAAGTATTTCACACATATTTAAGTTAATGAAAACCTACCTTCAAATAAAAGATTATGAGGAAACCTTGATCCACATCTGTAGACATACACGTACTACAGCATACTACAGTATTTTTACTCAAGTATTTCATACATATTTAAGTTAATGGAAACCTACCTTCAAATAACAGATTATGAGGAAACCTTGATCCACATCTATAGACATACACGTACTACAGCATACTACAGTATATTTACTCAAGTATTTCACACATATTTAAGTTAATGAAAACCTACCTTCAAATAACAGATTATGAGGAAACCTTGATCCACATCTGTAGACATACACGTACTACAAAGGTTCTAGTTGTTACTACATTTTAATTAATTTTTAACAAATATACTGTATATAATCCTCCCAAGTGTACAATTACGCATTGACATTTAACTCTAATACCCTCAATAAACTAAAGCACTCTATTTTGTAATAAATATAAAATTATTATTGTCTTTGACGACTTATTATTGACACGACCTTCCCATAGTCTTTTCTAGTAGAACGCTAAATAACAGGGAAATAAATTATTCTGAAATATAAAAGGAACTACTTGCGATTGTACGGGCGACAAAACATCTCATGCCATATTTATTTGGAAGGGAATTTTCTACTTATTCCGACCAGAGAACCTCTTTCATCACTATTTTCGGTTAAAGAAACAAATTCGAAATTGTTAGGATAGAAACTTAAATAGGAAAAGTTGATTATCAAATAAATAACAGAAATAACTGCACCAGAATGCGAATGTCCCATCAAGAATTCAATTGAATGTTGGACAGGAAATTGATAAACTTAATCTTCGCAAAAGACTATGAACGAGGACTATGAGAAAAATAATGAAGTCAGCAATCAAACAGCGCATTCCAAGTCCACTGGAAACTCTAAAGTGGAAATAACGATTTCTGATAAACCCTGAATCTTTGGGAAAAAATCAAACGTCTCTATCTCTAATAAAATATCATGCGAAACAAGTGAAAAAATTAACAATATTTGTGACTTCAAAAATGCGATTAATTGCTATCAGAAAATAGTGTAAATAAGGGCTTAGTTATCTGCAGAAAACCATATTTATAACAAATTTCACTTGGTACATTTGTGAATCGACTTTCGAGAGGTCGAGAAAATTCTTGGATGAATTTCTTTTTCTTGTTTTATATTAACACAATTAAACGACGCTTTCATAAACAAGAAGTTTTATTTTATTTTTCTTAATACATTAAAGCTTATCGCTGATTAGCAGTATCAGCATTATCAAAATGTTCAATGTACGAGTACCTTATAGTTCTACGGGTACATCTGGACTCAAGTCTTGAAAGTCAAAAGCTTCAATGTATTAAGAAAAATAAAATAAAAACTCTTGTCATTGAAAGTGTCGTTTAGTTGTATATATATATATATATATATATATATATATATATATATATATATATATTTAAACAACTTAGGTTATTCAAATACAAGAATATTTATTAATTTATATTCAAAGCTTTTCGTTGGTTAACAGGACCAACATCATCAGGAATGAAAATTACAATAATTGTAATTGTAATTATTGTAATTTTCATGTGTATTTATTATGTAATTTTCATTCCTGATGATGTTGGTACTGTTTACCAACGAAAAGCTTTGAATATAATTGAATAAATATTCTTGTATTTGAATAACCTATGTTGTTTTAAATTATTAAACAAAAAAACCACTCAGAGTGATTCGACAATGGTCAAGTGACCGAAAGACGCCTCATCACTCAAGGTAAAATCATTGCACTTAATGGTGGATAAAATTACTTACAATAGTAATATATTAACTTCATAAAGTCAATGCAACGGAAAAACAATGGATAACGTAAAATATCAAGAATATATATATATATATATATATATATATATATATATATATATATATATATGAAATATGTATGCTTGTGTAATAATGAAAAAATAAGAGAAACTAATACAAGAATAATTATTTGAATTATTTAATTGAAAGATTTTGGTTGGTTATTAGTACAAACATCATCAGGAATAATATAAAAAGTCATACTTACAAGTGTTAGTTAGATCTAACAAACAGTGTTGCCAAATCTATTAATATAATATCAGTGTTATTAATTTGCTAGCTTAACATTACATAAAATCAATATAGTGTCAAATTTGGATTTTATCTATATCGTTTCATTTATCAATTTGTTTTTAATATTATATTTATAAATTTTAGTGCTTCATAGATATTCATTCTTAGGCCTTTGTTAGTTTATTTTATAAGTATTATATTATCTGTATTAGGAAATATGTGATTAATATTGCAACAATGATTAGCAAATAGATTTATATACGAGTATGTTTGGATTTTTATAGCATTGAAGTGCTCTTTATATCAACTATAAGTGTTTTAGATTGCCCGACATAAACTTTATTACAGTATTCGCATTCTAATTCATAGAATAATTCAAAGAATTCTGTAACATGACAATAACTATGAAAATAATTATTTAGTCATTTACATGAAAGTTTTTTTTATGAAGGATAATAATGGTTGATGAATTAGTAAAATTAATTTATTTGTTTTAAGGACGTTTTAGTGACGAGTTTGTTGCTTTTATCAAGTGTGACAGTATAAAACTCTTTTACTATAAATTATTAGGTTCCTACATTTAAAACTCAAATGTCCATCACTCAGCATTGAAATAATAGTCAAATGTTGAATGGAAGGACTTGGGGTTTTTTTTATAGTAAAACAGTTTTAAAATTTCAGACTTTATAAAAGTAACAAATAAGTTGTCAAAATGTTATACTAAGTAAATTAATTTGACTTCCTTATCTTTCCTTTATTAGTTTTCTCACAAAAAATTCAAATAATGAGTCAGCCTTGATTGCAGCTTATGTGTAATCACCATAAAGAGTTCTAGTATGTTTTTTTTAATATTCAAATTTATAATGCAAAAACTAAACAACTTATATTTGTGTATGTAAAACTAAAGTTATGTTATAAGGAGTAAAAATGACACGGATAATGTTTACACTAGTGTTTAAAACTACTTCAGAAATAAATATAAAGACGGGTGTTACAGTTAATTTTTATTAAAAAATTATTGTTTTAAATACTCCAAATATAATATATAGTTTCCTACTGTTTTCTTGAATAATATTTTACTATTGCCATTTTCATTTTAATATTTATTATAGAGTGACGAACAAAATCAGGGGAATGCGACCAAGCACTTTCAAGTTGGCATATACAGGTCTGTTTATCGTTTTTTAAATATAAATATCAATTGCGAATATCCCTGGATTCTGTATCTCCGTCTAATAATTGGGAATGTGCCAATTCTTTAGTATTTATAGATAAACCTAACAGCAATAACCAACATTTTTCTAAAGATGTTCAAAGGAAAATTAAGTATTTATTTCTCGTTTCCACGTGTTCGATTTTAGCGAAAAATATACCGGACGACGAAGACAGTCATTAGTTCTAGTGGTGTATTGAAATGGTGTGCCCTACGTTTGGAGAGTAGCAAAGCCTGGCACTTGGCCACGTTCACCCTAACTCTCCAGTAGCTCAGCCATGATTCTAGTACTGCAATGTGGTCTTGTAATATAAGTGTATTAGATGTGGTTCCCATGACTGAGCGGATAACGCGCTGTCATCTACAAATATGGTCACTTGTGTGTTTAGTGTTGTCGGTATGTCGTTGATGTAGATGTTGAACAATACGGGCCCAATAATTGAGTCCTGAGGGACTCCGGCCAGTATAGTCCGTAGTGTAGATTGAGATTGATCTACATCAACTCTAAACTTACGGTTGGACAGGTATGAGCTAACTAGGTGTATAAGACCATCTGGAAAGCCATAGTGACGTAGTTTCACTAAGAGCCCATTGTGCTAGACCCGGGGTTATTTTACAATATGGGCGCGATATCACACAGTTGTTCAGCCCTGCCTCCATATTGTTTGGTCACTTTGGCACAAAACCTACCTCGCTCTTCTTTGTACGTTCTTCCTAAACTCGCAAAGTAATTTATCTGAACCATTGGCCAAACAAGTCCCGTGGAGCAGATTTACCTGAAAACCAGTCTGGTCTTCGAATAAAAAAATATTAAGAAGTGAGTTTAGCAAGTTATTCAAATGTGTTTAAAAGTTTGGTTGCTACTTTACTTTTAGATTTGGATATTCTTTTACTATTTAACTACAACACCACGGCTTTCTTGAAATAATTTTACATTTTTTTCTACTTAAACAAGAATTTCACTTTACATTTGTTTCAAGCTACATTCGACAGCTTGATAGCTATACTTTATCTATCTGTGTATATATATATATATATATATATATATATATATATATATATATATATATATATTTACCTAAATCTAAAGGATAAAAAATTGTAAAACGATTTAGAACGATTTAATTGCAGACAATGTCTGAATAATATAGAAATTAATAAACCACAGCTTTTTCATGTCAGCAGTAAACATTCTTCAAATACAAAACGACAGTTTGTAACAATTATTATTATACAAACTAAATCAATTAGAGAGGAGGGTCGAAATAAATATTAGAATGAGAGTGAGGCCAAATACATTTCCGAAAAAACATTAACCAAAATACTTCAATCACATATTCTGTAGCATATTTAATCAAGTAAATATAAATATTTAAGTTAATGGAAACCTACCTTCAAATAACAGATTCTGAGGTTAGACCTTGTTCTACATTATGTAGACATACATGTACTACATAGTTTCTAGTTACTACCTAGTTTTACACTATGTAACAAATAGACTATACATAAACCTCCCACACGAACTATTACGCATTGACATTAAAGAATCGGTGAGTAGGAAAAGGGAATAAGGGCGTCTTCATTAACGTTTCAGAAAGTGAAAAAAACTTCTTGTGAAAAAACTTCTTATAGTGTTTATTTATGACTTTACAGCCAAATGAACCATTAGTAATTTGTTAAGGGCATTTTTGTTGATACATATACAGGGTAACTCTTACCATCCTAACGTTCTATTGCATATTATAGTAATTATAAATCTACAACATTATTTCCTTTTCCATCTCATTAATCTTATAAAATTAATTTTGTAAAATTTTATGATTTATATTGTCTACATAATTTCCAATCACAGGTTTTAATAATGTTAAAACATTGTATACTATATGTATTTTGTATATAACAGAGAGTAAATAAACAATTGCTTTACAAAATCATAAATATTTCTCAAGAAAATCGTGAATACCTTTTTAGTCGTGGTCTTCGTCATTTCCATTGTCATTCTGAGTTGTCTTCCATTTGCAAAGGTTATTGTAAAAGTGCTTCAACTCATCTGAGATGTACTGAATAATGTTCTTCACATTATTATTTTTTTGCGATTAATTGATACTTGTCCGTCATAAGACTTTTCTGTTGGAAGTACAAGCTTACTAGCTTTTACCTTTAGCAACGTAAATGTTTCTTAACTAACGTCATCAATAAACTCACAAACTTCGACACACCCTTTAGCATTCGGTTTGTATTTAAGATGTCTATATTTACTTATGAGAAATTTTAATTTCTCAGTCAATTTTAATTATGGGTTAAACGATAAATGACAAAATTTGAAAATTCTGACTATACGACAGAAGTGAGTGCTTCATTGCAACAATGTCGTTATTAGAATATAGTTTTAATAAAATATTGTCATTGCAGCTATAAAAACAAGTACACATTATGTAATATTTTGCCCCTTTATTATATGTTGACAAATTTACTCAACACAAATTTTATCAAACGACTTTATTTTAGGTTTAAAAAAAGTGTTTATAAAGATTCTGACGAGTGTAAGGTTTTAATTAACAAATCGAAATAAATAAATATAACAAATTATCATTATACTGAAATAACTGTAGTAAGATTTATTGAAGTATAAATTCATAGACATTTAATAATTAATAAAAAATAAGCAATAATAACATGTTAACTAATTCATAAACAATAAATGAAGTAACATACCCTACATGTGGTCTGTTGTAATATAACAACACCTAAAAACATTGTAGAAATTAATAAAGCATGGAAGGTATGTATATTTTCCATTTACGTGGTACTGCACGATGCAGGCGGATTAATGTGTAACTAAAAGAAGCAGGTAATTTCAAACAAATATGACAGGTTGCGCTGTAATCAGTTATTTATAATTATTTCAATATTTTCAATTGATCTAATATAAAATGGTCTCTTATAATCAAATTTATAGTTGGAAACATTTCTGACAATATACCTTTTAGTAATATACTCAAATTAATTCACGTGTTTAGGAAATTTCTATGATATTTAAAGTATCAAAACCAACCTCTCACTAACTAGTTGGAATGACTTTTGCTAAAGTAGTGTACGGTTAGTATGCATTACTGAATTAATTTTATTTATAAGAATCACATTGCTGAAATAGTACTAAATTTTGGAAATGCTTTGCTAAATAGCAAAGCGTAAAGCAAATTATACTAAAGATGGGCAAAGTAGTTCTTTAAGCGGAACTATTCCTATTAGAATAGTTCCCTTCATTGAACTATATAGTACATTTTAAGGGATCGTACCGTACGTGTAATATCGAATATAATGAGATTATTCCAGTAATTTTGGTTTTTATTTACCGTGCCCACGTGTATGATTTTTGAGGAAAACATTATATCGGGCGACGCAGAAAGTCATCAGTGATACGAAAACAATTATTACTACTCTCGCTCACGCTCCAAAAAATTAATAGTTTTGGCAAATTGTGATTCCCCCAAACATGGTGCTATAGTGCTGGTAAAAATTGCACATTGTCCACCCCTCAATACAATGCATATAAAACGAATAAAAACTTGTCCTGAAGCTATATTGACGATTATTATTTGGTATTGCCATGGATGGTTAATTTAATATACCTATGAAGTATCCAGTTAGGATCGATTTAGCTACAATTTTATACATTTAACCAACTGTACACGTGAACCTAGAATAGAGATCACGTTACGTCAACCGGCAAAAAGGAGTACTCCGAGGAAGGAGAAGTCTAATTGGCAATGTGTATAAAATTACAACCAAATCTATCCTAACTGGAGGCTTTATAGGTTTATTTAAATATACGTATACGTAGATTGAAGATCTACGTGTGAGTATACGTATAGTGGGGAGACAAAAGAGTGGCAATTGTACGGTTTACGTCACGGTAAGACGAAAAGAACTATGTATCATTTTGTACGGTGTACGGTGGTGTGGGGAATAATTCATTCCTTTCCCTTCCCCTCCCATGACGAAACGATTGAACTATAGTTCACTAAAACAGAGACCGGTCAATACCGTACCTTTTCCGGAATAGTTCATTTGAACTAGGTCGTTCAAGTACTGCCCATCTCTAAAATATAGGCTAGACATGATTATATAATCTCCTCAGTATGTGAGCAGATTAATACAATTTACATGAATTATTTTTCATGTACAAATTAAAACCAACCTCCTACTGACTATGTCGGTTCAGTACGTCTATGGGACATAACTTGAGCAAAATTTAAAAAAAAAGTAGTTTTATTACAATAGAATTTTCGGATTATTACGTTGCAAAGCGTACAATATTGTTATAAAAGCTAGATACACTTAACTAATCTGTTTGATATGTGAGCAATCTCCCGTTTTGTTTCTTCGACACGAATGTAACTTAGCCCTCAGGGTTCCTGCATGATCTTTCGCGGGATTTTTCCTGGCAGGTTTTTTTCATTATAGTGTTGTTGGGTTCACCTCGTCAATGCTAGATGAGATTGTAGCGAAACGTCCGAACTGCGATTTTATGCACTGCAGAATGAACGGATTATAAAATTCCAGTCACACCTATGGAAGAAAATACAGTGGATGCTAGTAATACCTAAAATGTACAAAAACTAGGTAACATATAGTATGTTAATCGAACACACATTTAAAGCATATCTTCTAACATAAACTATTTCTGCTTATACAATAATAACGCTAGTTTATCAGAAATTAACAACACATGGCAGGTTTGTACTACCTGCTGGGAGAAAGAGGGGTTTGATGGCCCAGGTTAGGAATTTGGGAACATGGGTTTTGGTAGAGGGTTGGATTTAAGTGAGATATCTACAAGAAGAATGTTTAATGTGTAGGATGGGCGTTTTTATCCTTGGGGACTATATTTAATAATATTACAGGCTGATTCTCTATCTCTCTTTTTATTTAAGTTTATTATTTTTTCCCTTAATCATCGTTTTTCATCATATGTGTGGCACATATGTTTGGATGTAGTGTTACATAGAGAGTGTAAGAATGTGTATGGACTTGAGTCTAACAAATATTTATAAATACCTCGTACAACAAAACTGCTACCAGCAAACGCTTATAGACAACATGGACTTACTCAAGGAAATTTAACATAAACACTACCAAACACCCACACTAACAAACCAAAAACAAATATACATATCAATATACATACCACAACAAACACAGATACACACAAAATAGTTTCAACATACAGAAAACTCAATTACCATATATCATACAAAACAACAAACACTTTAAGACAACAAATGCTACCCTTTCAACAACAGACAAATACAATCAATCCAATACATACAAATTAACATGTAACGAAAATACAATCAATCCAATACATACAAATTAACATGTAAAGACTGTCCCAGCTTCTACATCGCCCAAACCGGTAGATCATTCAACACACGCTTCAAAGAACACATCAACATACAAAACATACACCACCCAAAATCCAGTGACGCAACACATATACAAAATACGAAACACACATACACAAACACACACACTCACACACACACACACACACACACACACACACACACACATATATATATATATATATATATATATATATATATATATATATATATATATATATATATATATATCCACATATTGGACCACAGTAAAAATTAACTACAGAGAAATAAGAAATATACAAACATTTCCCAACATAAAGAGAAAATGTTTTGATCACACACATTTAGAATTAAACACCCTTTTCCATTACAGAGTAAACAACCAACTTACCCACCCCCACTACACTCGTAAATTATATAATAGCAACCTTTTACTTTGTGCGACCCTCGGCAGTAGAGGGTCAGCTTCGTAAATGGAACAATTGTGTCTAAACGCGTCAGCAAGTAAGTCCTAAAGTATCCAATTAGTTATGTTATAATTACTTACAGTTTAGTCAGTGAGTTCAAGATTATTTCAACAAGCAACTTTAATAAAAAATAAGTAAAACTATTACAAAGAGTCAAGTTAATTAGAGCTTAGCTAGTGAGAACAATTCACAGTGGTAAAATTAAAACCATTTACTCTATATCTCACTACACATTATTTTAGTAAAACAGAGTATTTTATTAAAACAAACTGACTAGTTTCGACGATAGTGTCGCCATCATCAGAGCTTGGTTACTACTAACCAAAAGCGAAGCCAAGTTTAAAAAACTAGTGTGTTTGTTTTAATAAACCAATGTGTTTGTTTTAATAAACTAGTGTGTTTGTTTTAATATAATAGTCTGTTTGTTTCAATAAACTAATTTGTAGTGAGATTTCGAGTAAAATGTTTTAATTTGTACGGTCGTGTTACAAAGAATTTTGATTTACAAAATGAAACCCATTAACTATATGACACAAATGTACGGTAGCATTAAATCCTTTTGTACCTATCTTTTGAGATAATTTGTTAGCTCTACGCTCTCACATTGGTGATACAAATACAGGGCAACTCTTACCCTCCCAACATTCGTGTGCATATTATAGTAATTATCAATCTACAAAGTTATTTCCTTTTTCCACTTATTAATCTTAAAATAATAATTTTACCAAATTTCATTATTAATATTGTGTACATAATTTCAAATCACAGGTTTTAATAATGTAAAAATATTGTGTTTGTGTATACTATATGTATTTTGTATATAACATAGAGCAAATAAACAAATATATATTACAAAACCATAAATAATTCTTGTGAAAATGTATACCATCGGTATACTTTTCTGGTAGGAAAATTCTATCATGTCTTCGGACCACACTCGTCGAGACCATATCAAAAACGATTTAATGCAGGCAAGGGGCTGTGCAGATATTGCCTTCTTCCACTCATCAATGTTTTCGTTTTAATGCAGGAAAGGGGCTGTGCAGATATTCACTTCTTCCACTCATCAATGTTTTCGTTTTAATGCAGGAAAGGGTCTGTGCAGATATTCCCTTCTTCCTCTCATCAATATTTTCGTTTTAATGCAGGAAAGGGGCTGTGCAGATATTCCCTTCTTCCACTCATCAATGTTTTCGTTTTAATGCAGGAAAGGGGCTGTACAGATATTCCCTTCTTCCACTCATCAATGTTTTCGTTTTAATGCAGGAAAGGGGCTGTGCAGATATTCCCTTCTTCCACTCATCAATGTTTTCGTTTTAATGCAGGAAAGGGGCTGTTCAGATATTCCCTTCTTCCACTCATCAATGTTTTCGTTTTAATGCAGGAAAGGGGCTGTGCAGGTATTCCCTTCTTCCACTCATCAATGTTTTCGTTTTAATGCAGGAAAGGGGCTGTGCAGATATTCCCTTCTTCCCCTCATCAATGTTTTCGTTTTAATGCAGGAAAGGGGCTGTGCAGATATTCCCTTCTTCCACTCATCAATGTTTTCGTTTTAATGCAGGAAAGGGGCTGTTCAGATATTCCCTTCTTCCCCTCATCAATGTTTTCGTTTCAATGCAGGAAAGGGGCTGTGCAGATATTCCCTTCTTCCACTCATCAATGTTTTCGTTTTAATGCAGGAAAGGGGCTGTTCAGATATTCCCTTCTTCCACATATCAATGTTTTCGTTTTAATGCAGGCAAGGGGATGTGCAGATATTCCCTTTTTGCGTTGCAGTGTGTGTGTGTGTGTGTGTGTGTGTGTGTGTGTGTGTGTGTGTGTGTGTGTGTGTGTTTTAGTGGCGTTAGTGATAGTGGTGTATTGTTAGACTGGGGTACAACAAGGAACGCCTAAACTCTCTTATAGGTGCAGCTAGTCTTCACACCCACAGGTTACGTATACACATTGTAAATGTATTAATACAACCACTTTGTCTATTACATCGTTATATTCAGCAAAACGAGGTCGAGCAACATTGGGTGTGCTTAGTACTTGGATGGGTGACCGCTATTTGCATATATTTATTTAGTTTTATCTACAATAATTTGTACTTCAGTATATGCTACTCTTAACGTTATGCTATTCCTTATGTTAATATACACACCCTTTAGCATTCGGTTTGTATTTAAGAAGTCTATATTTACTTTTGTGAAATTTTACCTTACTTCTCCAACACTGGGTGCGATTTTTTTGAAAAATATCTACACTACTTTTAAAGCTTATGATCTCTATTGGCAACTTGATGCACAAGGAAGACATCGCCAGTTTTCCTAGCTGATGCTATAACACCTTTATACTGTTCTGGTAGGAAAATTCTATCATGTCTTCGGACCACTCTCTTTATACTAGAAATGTTCCTATCAGAAGGTAATAAACTATCCCCTTATTGGGTAACACTATTCTATTACTTTAAAACGACCCAAAATAGTTTCTGCCATCAACAAGCTTTGAGAGTGTGGTTGCGGTTTTAGTCTCCGCAGGCATTATTAAACACGTGTACAGTCTGTGGGATGTAGTTTTACTATGTAGTGGGGAAATAAAGCTACAAACTTCATCTGGGCTCTTACGACTTTGACCCTTATGATTATGTGTAAACGCCCAATAATTTGTTATTAGAACGGTTGTGTACACAAAGTACATTGCCAAATTTTCCGCAGATAAAACATTTGCTATGCAGGAATGAATGGCAGTGGCAGGTCTTGCATAAAGTCAAAGACTATACCAACTACGTTTCCCCTATCTGTACGAAGGGTTTCATTGTTTGCAACTAATGTGCTCTGGCGAAACACTGCTTAATTAGACATAGAACATAAGCTCAGAAAAGCTTTTCTGCAATCTCTGATGCGTTCAGTACCACGACCTTTTTACTGTTTCTGTATTCCTTACAATGCAGACTTATTAAATGCAATCCTCAAAATTGCCCTTTTCAGCATGAAACGAAAAGGTAGTACATCCAAAACATTCACACATTAACTACTGCCTATATGTTACACGGTTTGTAAATAAAACAAATTTTATGAATAAACAGTAAAATTTTACTAACTTAAAAAAAACAAACGTGTAAATAAGGCACATCGTATTCACTTCGTGAACTTTACACAACATAAGAGCTCTGCCACGTCTTGTAACTAACCTATTTTCACATCTTCACGAACCTGTCTGGACTGAGCAAATAAAGGAAACAACTGCTGCAGATATTCCCTTCTCCTACTCATCAATGTTTTCGTATTAATCCAGGCAAGGGGCTGTGCTGATATTCTCTTCTTCCACTCATCAAGGTTTTCGTCTTAATGCAGGCAAGGGGCTGTGCAGATATTCCTTTTTTGTTCTCAGGAAATGAGTAGACACATTTTGGACAAAATGGTAATGTCAGTTAAACAATGGCAAACATTGTACTTATACAATTTTCCACTCGCCGATTTAATTTAACTCTAACAATACTCTAAATTAACTATAAGCCCTATATTTTATATTAAATTAAAATTATTATTGTCTCTGAAGGAGTTTTCTAGATCCTCCACTTGCTGCATCCCTTAGTAGAGGACGTAGTCCGTCCCAGTGGTCCTTCCTTAAGTCTAAATTTAGAAGAGGAATATAACAATCAACCAATTCAAACCCATTCTACCAATAGCAATACCACTGCGACCACTGTCCTACTGTTTTGTGATTCGAAGCATTGCCATAGTATTGTCGCTATTGATGACAATTAAAATCTACAGGAGTTTCCAGATCAAATTGACGCCTTCAACGTGTGAGCAGCATTTTGCAGCGCTATGCTATAAAGTGTGTTATCAAACAATGTTGGGGCGCTATCACAAAGTTGAACAGCAGTGGTTCCATACTGTTTGGCCACTTTAACACAAAACCTTACACGCTCTTTGTACTTTCTCCTTAATCTCGCAACGTAAATTATTTGAACCACGTGTCCAAACAAGAATTTGGAGCCTATAGTCTCATGGTTCAGATTTATCAGAAAATCAGTTCTGGATTTCGAATTAAAAAAATGTTAATAAATGATTTTTTAACAAGTTTTCAAATGTGTTTAAAAGTTTGGTTACTAATTTACTTTGTATTTAGTTATTCCTTTACTATTTAAATACCGCACCACGGTTTTCTTGAAAAATTATTTCCTTATTTCTTCTTAAGCAAGAATTTCTCTTGGTACATTTGTGAAACCTTTCTTTCAGCAGCTTGAGAGCTGTATTCTATCTATCTCTGTGTGTGTGTGTGTGTGTGTGTCTATATATATATATATATATATATATATATATATATATATTATTTAATAACTTCAAAGTTTTTCATAATCAAGATGTATATTTCATTCAACACTTACAAATTTGCTGAAGCTTTTCGCTGGTGTACAGTTCCAGCATTCTCAAAGTCTACTAACATGATTTATAAAACTCTTCAAACATTACTGTATTTGATTGCACTATGTACATAAACTACCGATAACTTTATGCCTTTAATCTATTTGTTTTACATTAAATGAACTATCTGTTTAATAAAATCTTAAATTCTATCTAAAACATGAAAAATTGTGTTGTGTTTAATTTAAGTTGGGACTGTTTTTTAATGAGTATGTTATTTAATTTATATTTGTAGATATATAGGTTTTCCACAACATTCATTTTCAAACCTTTATTAATATGTTTGATTAAATTCATATTTTGTATGTCTGGAAAATCTATGGTTATTTGTAATACAATGAGTAGCCATATTCGATTTATAAATATCTGGTTTTATATAATCTTTTAGATGTTCCTTGTAGCGATCCTTTATTTTCTTTTTCATTTGACCTACATAATTTTTATTGCAATCTTGGCAATTTATACTATATATCCCACATAAATCCAATTTACTAATGTAATTACTTTGATTCAAAATAAGATTATTGTTTGTGTTGTTTGTATAAAATTCAAAATTTAATATTAGTATATTTGAACAACTTCTTACGTGATTTAATTTCAGAACCCGTGTTAATAAATTTAGTTCATTTTGTTTCATTTTTACTTATAATTTGTCTGTTATAATTTAGTAATTTATTCTGAACGTTACTATGTAATTTGTCTATAGTCTTCCTTTTATAACCGTTTACTGAAGCTAATTGATATATTAAGTTTAATTATTTTTGTCTATTTTGTTTATTTAATGGTATTTTATACATCCTATACAATAGGTTGTAAAAGCATGCCATCTTTTGATTACATGGATGATTGGAATGTTTTGGTATAAAATTATCAGTAAGCATCGGTTTTCTATATATTGCATAATCTAATTTGTTGATTTGGTTATATATTGTAATATCAAGGTAATTAAGTGTGCTGTTACATTCAATTTCGTGGGAAAATTTTATATTGTGTTGCAAGTTGTTTATTTCTTTAGTTGTTAAATCTAAATTTATGCCATTATTTGTAGAAATATAAATTCCGTCATCTACATATCTGTACCATATTCCATTTTTGTCATATTTATTTATGATTTCAATTATGTCATTGTCTAAATTTTGTAAAAATATTTCGGAGATTATAGATGATAATGGAGAACCCATTACTAAACCATCCATTTGCTTACATATGTTTTTATTATATGTAAAATAATTTTGGTCTAAAATTATTTTTACGGTATTTATTATTTCATGAATTTCTTCTTTTTCTTTTAATTTTCAATTTAATTTATCATTTATAATTTTATATGTGTCCTTTAATGGCATGTTAGGGTACGCATTTTTAATATCTAAAGAAATTAATTAGTTTTATTATCAATTTTTATAACTTTAATATTTTTTAAAAATCATATGTATTTTTAATAGTATATCTATTTTGTAATTTTATTTTGTCTTTTAATTTGCATGATATAATTTTAGATATTTTATAAGATGGTGCTTGTTTGAAATTAATTAAAGGTCGTATTGGTTTGTCATTTTAATGTAATTTTATGAGTCCATTTAATATTGGTATTTTAGGAAGATCATTTATCATTTCACTAATATTTTTTTTCTAAACATTTTATATGAATTTTTTATCATTTTTTAAATTTCGTTTTGATATTGAACCGTAGCATCATAAAATTATTACCTTTAATATAATTTTCATTTTTATTTATATATTCTTGATTATTAATAATTACTATCGCATTACTTTTATCTGCTTTTACTATGGCTAACTCATTTTCAATTATTTTTTTGTTTTATATTATTGATTAGTAAAGATTGTATTTTATTACCATCATTTTTATAATTAATATTATTATGTTTTTTTATTATTTTAGTTATCTCATAGGTTGCATCAAATCTTATATTTTACTGTTCTTCTTCTTTTAATGTATTAATCGCCATTTCAGTATCTACAATTATGTTATCTAAATCTCTAATAATATTTCTTTTTATATTTACTTTGTTCATGTTTTCTAATGTTTTTACTTCATTATTATTAAATTGTACATTTGTTAAATTAATTAGATTAGGTGCAAACGTACGAATTATTTTTATAGGAGTTCTATTTCTTTCTTTATTTTTCAATAAAATATTAATTTGTTTATTAATTTTTTCTATTTTTATCTTCCTAAGTTTTATCATTGTTTCATGTATTTTGTGGTACACTATTCCAATTCAAAATATGTAAAGATTTTGTTAATTCCAAATGTAACTTATATATATATATCAGTTGTTAAATTATTTTGCTTTTCATACAGTTCTTTAATTTCATTTTTTATCCAGATTTTTTCTGCCATAATATTAGTTTTTTTTGGGCTGTACTTTTATTTTTTATGTAAATTTTAGGATATTTAGGTATTATATTATATTGTATACATTTTTTGTTGAAGAAAATATTACAGTTATTGTTCGTTAATTGTATTTTCTTTTTTTTTTATTTAAGTTTAGTATTTTTTTGAATTAAAATTATTTTGTTTCACAGAAATCATGGTGCAATCAATTCAGCACAGTACTAACATTAATATAAAATACGTATAAATTTATTATTCTCAATTATTACATTAGAGTCAATATTTTAAAGTTTTGTAATTATTAATAATTTTTTTTTATAAACCTATTTCACACAATATTGTATAATAAATTCATTCATTTAGTGTTACAACTTATTTGTCCACATTAATTCCATCAGTAATAAATATCTAAAGCTAAAATATTCTGTAACAATAATAAAATTTTTCTTAAAAACATATTAATATCAATTATTATTTTTTTAAATAATTGTCTTAATATTATAAATTTATTATTTAATTGTTTATAAAATAATATTTTTAATTGGAGTAATATAATTCCACTATAAAAATATCAGTATTATCAATTATCTGAAATCAAATCAATTATTATAACTGTTATTTATAAAAGTTTACAACCTATTACATCTTTCCCATGTTAACATGAATTACCACTCTAATACTGTTATCTAAATATTTACAATTTTCATATTTTCGAATTAAAATCTTATAATTGTTATTTTTTATATAATAAATCTATATTTATATCACTCCCAGTTGTAATCTTAATTATTATTTTTCTCATCAATACCCAGTTTATAATATTGTTTATATTGTCATTATATATTCCTATGTATACAGGTTGATTGAATTTATTTTGTATAAGTTTATTGTCACTGATTTCCAGTCATGTTGTGAGAAAAGATGCCCTTGTTTGCCAAACTGTAGTTACTTTTTGACTTACCAAAGTATTACAATTGACTCCAAATATAATCCAAAGTATTATAATTTACTCCAATATAAATTCTTCAATAGAAAATATCGATAGCACATTCATCACTATTATATCATCAAAAACCCCGATAGGCAATTATATTATAATAAAGATGATTATTTTTTCTTGATTTATTATAATTTTTTAATAACTTCAAAGTTTTTCATAATCAAGATGTATATTTCATTCAACATAAATCATGGTAGTAGACTTTGAGAATGCTGGTACTGTATACAAGCGAAAAGCTTCAGCAAATTTGTAAGTGTTGAATGAAATATACATCTTGATTATGAAAAACTTTGAAGTTACTAAATAATTATAATAAATCAAGAAAAAATAATCATCTTTATTATTATAATATATATATTTATTTATATATTTATTTATTTATATACATAAAACTAAACCTATAGAATACAAAATTAAAAAACTATGTTACAGCGGGATTTAGAAGTTTTTTATATACAATGCCAGTTTGAACTATGGGTTAGTCGATAAATGATGAAATATTAAAAAGCTTTGGGATTTGGGGGGGGGGTCATTGCAACACGTCGTTATTAAGATATAACTTTAATAAAATGTTGCCATTAAAGCTATTAATAAAAGAGTATAGTATAAAATATACTTTATTATATGGTGACAAATTTACTGAACAGACGTTTTACTGAAGGAATTTATTTTAGGTTTGTAAAGTGTTTTTATTAGGATTCTGACGCTTGTAAGAAGGTTTTAACTAACAAATCAGAATAAATAAATATATTTACAAAATTACCATTATACCGAAATAACTGTAGTAAGATTTATTGAAATATAAATCATAGACATTTATTAATTTATAAAAAATATGCAATAATAACATTTTAACTAATTAATAAACAATAAATGAAGTAACATAGCCTACATGTTAACTGCTGTAATACAACAACGCCAAAAACATTGTATAAGATGTATAAAATATGATGGATGATATGGTTCAATTTAAGCTAAGATAATTCCAAACTGTAATTTAAAACCTTAACTTTTAATTTAGTTAAGGCAATGATAAGTATGATAAATATTTATTTATTTAACAAATGTTACGAATTATAAACTGAAAGTTAACACGTATGTGAGAACGATTTAATTCAGACAATGCCAGAATAATGTAGAAATCAATAAAACACGGATTTATTAAGTTAAAATAAAAATTGTTGAGTTTGTTGTAAGAGGTTGTTTTAATTAATAAACATTTACGCCACAGTTGCTTCAAGTTGTTATTTAAACACTTACATTTCTTAGGGATTTTGACTGGTCAGAAGCGTTGCGCGTTGGGAGTGCTGAAAAGACCAGAGCTTGACAAACTCTGGTCTGGGACGTTGATGTGAGCTTGCTCTGCCGAAGACGTATGTGCAGTGTCTGGTCTAACAGCCGCTTCGGTCCTTTTTCAGGGAGTGTCCGCGGTGCACTGGTGTCGGAGCCTGTGCACAGTATTACGAGTTCTCGACTGATGCCCATCCAGTCTAGCTAAGGAGAAAAGCTATAGGCCTCAGAGTTCTGAGGGTTAGAAATGATCTCAATGTGATCCAAGGGTGTACCCGTTCCCATAGTCTCGCCCGTAACGCCCGACCGATGGCTGGCTAATAACATTATATGGAATCTTTAAATACGTCATCTGCATCTATTTTGAAGAGGGCTCGTCAGGATTCTCCTGACGATCCTAGTAAAGTTTATTCGAGTAAGAAGATGGCAGTGGCAACGTAACCGGCATTGCCATCTCTGAAATTTTTATTATTCTCTTAGAGAAAGAGAAAGAAAAAGACTTATCGAAAGTGTCTCCTTTTGTCGCTCATAAGGCTATTACTGCCTGTGCAGGAAGTCCTGTTATGGCGAGAAAGATGCAACAATCTCTTTTATTCTAATTTTTGGTAAAACTGAGGTACCCCAACAAATTCATATAGGTTACCAAAGGCTCTCAGTCAGGCCATACGTAGCTAACCATAGGCGATGTTTTAAGTGTCAGCGCATTGGGCACATTAGTTCTTCGTGTTTCAAGGAGGGTGTATGTGGTCAATGTAACGGAGAACGGCATGATCCCTTAATCTATTTTACCAGTAATTCAGGAAGACCTCGTTTTACATGGTGAGCTGAAACCCGGGCCAAATCTTTCGCTAGTCATAAGGCGCTAAAGTAGTATCTCCGGACCAATGTTAAAAACCTATAGGAATAACAATTTTAAAACGTTATAGAACGATTCAATTGCAGACAATGTCTAAATAATATAGACATTATTAAAACACGGAAGGTAAATATATTTATTTACCTTAAACAATTCTATTTACGAGGTACAGCTCGATCCAGACGGATTAATGTGGAGCTGAAAGAAGAAGGTAATTGCATACAAATATTACGGTTGCGCTGTAATGAGTTATTTAAAATTAATTCAATATTTTCAATAATTCTCATATAAAATGATCTCTTATTAGCAAGGTTATAATTGGAAATACCTCTGTAAATAAATCTTTTAGTAACATGTTCATGTGAAATCACGTTTTTAGGAAATTCCTATGGTATTTCAAGTACAAAAACCAACTTCTCACTATGGAATTTTTCTAAAATGTTTTTATATGTTAGGTTTCTCTTATTTAATTTAAAATAGAAATTGCGTCATTAAGACTGTTAAGTTTACTTACTGCTAAAAACATTATAATATTATTTTGAAATTAAATGTTGTTAAACAATTACACTTTTTCGTAATTGAAACCAATAAAATAATGAGTTCACCAACACAGTCTCGAAGTAGAAAACAAATATGCACTTGAAGTCTGAAAAAAAAGATTGTGTGTGTGTGTGTGTGCAAGAGCGCGTGTGTGAGCGCGTATGTATATATATGTGTGTGTGTGTGTGTATGTGTGTGTGTGTGTGTGTGTGTGTGTGTGTGTGTGTGTGTGTGTGTGTGTGTGTGTGTGTGTGTGTGTGTGTGTGTGTGTGTGTGTGTGTGTGTGTGTGTGTGTGTGTGTGTGTGTGTGTGTGTGTGTGTGTGTGTGTGTGTGTGTGTGTGTGTGTGTGTGTGTGTACGTATGTACGTGCGTGCGTGCGTGTGTGCATATGTGTGGGTGTGTTTGAATGCGATTGAGTGTGCGGTTGTGCTGCATGCGTACGTGTTATATAAGCTGTTATATAAAATCTTATGTTATCCATAAAGTTTAAGGTAAAATGATTCCAAATTGCAATTTTAAAGTTGAACCATTGTTTAAGAAAAGCGTTGATAAGTATGATAATTTTTGTTTTTTTAACAACTGTTGGACTAATATTTCTTAGCTAAACATTATAACGTATGACAGAACGATTTAATTGCAGACAATGCCAGAATAAGCTAAAAATTAATAAAACCCGAAAGATAAATATATTTCTATTAAAGTAGTATAGCAGGAATAACGTGTAGCTAAAGGAAGCAGGTAACTGGACAAAAATACTGCAGGTCACACTGTAATCAGTTATTTTAATTTAATTCAATATTTTCAATTATTCTCATATAATATGGTGACTTATTAGCAAAACTATAGTGGGAAGTATTTCTGAAAATAAACCTTTTTGTAATATATTCAAATTAATTCAAGCTTTTAGGAAATTTCTATGGTATTTTAAGAATCAAAACCAACCTCTCACTGACTAGGTGGAACGACTCTCGGTAAAGTAGTATACGGCTAGTAGGCATAACCAAATTAAATGTATCATTAATACGCAACATTGCTCAAATAGTAACTAAATTTTGGAAATGCTTTGGTAATTAGCAAAGCGTAAAGCTTAATAAAGGCTAGACACGATTATTTAATCTCCTCAGTATGTGAGCAGATTAATTCAAACTACATGAATTTTATTTCATGTTCAAATTAAATAACGTTTTTAAGAAGTTTTCAGGTCTGAAATAATTGTGCGTGTGTGTGTGCGTACGTATATATAAAATATAATATAAGAATATATTTGTAATATATATATATATATATATATATATATATATATATATATATATATATATATATATATATATATATGAGATTGTGATGCATGTGAGAAAAGTTTGATTAAAAGGTCGGTATAAATAAACCTAACTCATTATCTTTATATTGAAATAATTGTAGTAAGAATTATTGATATATAAAATCATAGATATTTATTAAAAATTCATAATACTTATAAAAAATATTTAATAACAACAATTTAACATATTATTAAACAATAAATGAAGTAACATAGCCTACGTGTTATTACAGCTGTTCTACTATTCGGAAACAATAAAGCAGATGAAGGTGCAAAATTAGCTACAAGTATGGTGCCATTGACACAACGTGTGACAGCATCAGATTTTGTATGCAATGTTAAAACTACACTATTCTCTATTTGGAGGGAAGAATGGCAAAATATAAATAGAAACAAGCCGAGGGACATCAAGAATACCGTCCGACCATGGAGGTAATCTGTTCGTTCGAACCGTATGGAGGAAATGGTGGTTACTGGTCTTAGCATTGGCCACTCTTGTAAACAAATTATGGTATAAATCCAACTTTAATAGCAGACGAAGCTCTCAATCTATGCACTTATATAGGCAAACTTTACATACACACACTTGTGAATCTGCTTCAGCAGTCTGATATTATGTCCCTTAGGTCGCTATAAAAAATATTAAAATGTGACCTAAATAGTTGTGTTATATTAAAGTTATTGCACTTTATAATACGTATTACATCAATATATTTGTTATACAATATAAGTTCTCTACACGGCATTCTATCATCCGGAAAGTTCTATTAACCGGTACATTTTCAAAACAAATCAGTACAGTACCCTTCTATGTTGTTACAAGATGTGACCCATCATAAATACAGATATCTGTGATAATTTTAAAATCCTTTAAAACATAAAATCAATAGTTTCTGTATAGTTACGTGTACTGGTGCAGGTTCTATTTTAACGTTGTAAGGTCGAAATATGTTTTTAGCAATCATTGTTTTTCTTCCTTCAATATTCTTCTTGTAAATGTTGTACGCGCGAGCGTGTGGTTTTATTCCTACATACGGAAATACAGTGTTTGGATAGATACCATAATGGAAGGAAAGATTTCAACAGTACATTCAATTCTCCTTGACAATTAGAATAACGTTATGCACAGTACGTACTGTATGTAGTCTAAATAGGTTAGGTTCTATTATCCGGTAATGTTCGATATCAGGCAACTTGCTGACCCGAGGGTGCCGGGAATTAAAGCTTTTACTGTAGTATGTAAATAAATTATATTCCTTTTCATTTGTTATTCATTTCGTATTGCGATTTGATAAATAATACTCAATTCTATTTACTTATTTACATGTTAGCTCTTACATGATTGTTTATATATTTTCTGGAAAACGTATTATCGTACTTAGGTGTAATAGAGTGTATGCTTAGGTGTAATAAAAAATAAGTATGCATTATTTAAAAAAGGGCTTAAAATATTTTGACCATCAAGTGTGTGTGTGTGTGTGTGTGTGTGTGTGGGTGTGTGTGTGTGTGTGTGTGTGTGTGTGTGTGTGTGTGTGTGTGTGTGTGTGTGTGTGTGTGTGTGTGTGTGTGTGTGTTTGTGTGTGTGTGTGTGTGTGTGTGTTGCAACGTCCTCCTACCCCACCTCTCTCTCTTACTACTTTACTTTACTATCGTAACGTTAATGGTGTTATGGAGTTGTTTCTTTTTATTATTTTAAATCGCGCCTGCTTATCTCTGTTACGCTCTCGGGCTCATGTCGCCTTGAGCGTTCTTAAATTTTGTCTTGTGTTTACCCGTTATATGTCACGCCTAAACGCAAGCCAATTCCCGCTGACTCCTACCTTAACGTTTGTATGCCCCCCCCCCCTAAAATGGTTGACATGTTTTGTTGGGTCTTTTTATAGTCATACTTGTCAGTAAAGTAGTCAGCTGGAAAGAAACATTATTAATATGAACACACAAAATTTTCAAAGAATCTTACCATCTTAGAAGATCTGCAGGCCCAGCAAGGGGACGTGAAAAATACCTGTATGATCATGTTTAAGATACCTTTTTAAAGGCTCCTGTGTTCTTTAAACATGATCTACCAGTAGACTTCGTCTCTGGGCTTCAATACAAAAAAACAACTAATTTTTAGAATAGCTCAATAAATTGTTTCTCAGGAGAGAACTCGTTTGAAGAAACATTAGGTTCTGAATTTTATATATTTATTTATTTAATTAAAACTGTACTTTGATTTTATAATCATTATTTATCAGTTGGAAAAAACTAAAAGTTTTATTGGTTGTCCAACACAGGATAAATTTAAATACCATAAGTTTTTATAATGCATTTAATTACTGGTTTTTAAAATAAAAATAAACATATTTTCAACTAAAATACATTTGACTCTCTCTTTACTATCTCTTTGTTTTCATTGAAATCACAAATAATCATTTAAACCTTTATGATAGTTTATATATTTAATTTAGACATTATATATATATATATATATATATATATATATATAATTCATTAAATACATTTACATATTTGAACAAAAATTATTTCCTAATTTAACATAAAAAAAACATTTTATTCCTCTGATTTCAAGACTGAATTGATAAATTTTGCTTTTTATAACAATTAATTTTAAAATTGGTATAATTCTATAATTCTGGTCTTCTTGAAAATGATTGGCTTATGGCCAAAACCACTTCCTGAATTTAAACGTTATTATTCATTATTTTAGCATTTTTATTATAGAAATTCATTTTACTGAACTTAACATTTATTTAAAATTCAACATAGAATGAAGTCATTGTTTAATTTTTATTGATAATTTTGAATTTAATATTTTTAACTTACTAAATTTGACGTTATTTAATAAAATAGAGAAAATTACTTGCCAAGGATTTCCCTGCCTGTCCTAGAGTCCTCTCGTCTGGATTCCAGGTCCCTGGACATCGGAAGTTGGCATCTCTGGTCAGTCGATGGAAGTCCTTCTCCATTTTCACGTCCCGGAGGTTGAGTCTGAAGTCCTCGTCCATGGATTGAATTAGACGGCATAAACGTGGTAGTTTGGTCCCATTTATACTTATGGTGGTTGTCCTAGGCGCTGACTGACGTTACGACCGCTGGCACCTCGTATTAAAATTTTTTACAGACTGCCCTACAGGTCCCTAAGTTCCTGTATTTATTGCGGCAATGTAACCCTTCCCCCCGCTCTAAGCTCGTCGCTATCTCTGTGCCTTTTTTCTTGTACAGGCGGCGGGGGGAAGGGGTGGGGTTGGTCAACGTATTCGATTCAACCTGCATAATTTTGTTATCTGTTTTAGAACACTGAAAAATGTCTATTACTTTAAAATAAATGTAACTTTTTTGTTATTTAAGTTTTTTAAATATAGTTGTCACTATTGTTCATTTTGGATTTTCAAAATGTCAGTGATATTTCTACGTGGCCTAGTTCTCAAGTTAGTACTTTTCGGCACCTTGAAAATTTTCACTGTACTCCCGTTTGTCAAATTTAGTTAGCTATTACAGTTTTATTTTATTTTAATTTCTAATTTGTCTTAATAATACTTATTCAATATTTTACTGACTTCTCCACTCTTTACAACGTTTCATTATACTATAAATTAAAACTTATTATTTAATTATTAAATTTGTTATTCAAATTTTTGAAATTATTAATTTCTTAATTTGAACGGTTTTTCAGACCGTTTCAGAGTGTGTGTTGAGACGGCAAAAAATCGTCTCAAAATACACAGATTTTTACAAAAGAAGGTGAAATCGGTAAAATTATTTAAAATAAAGATTTTATAACACAGTAGTGGAAGTGAAAGTAGCGGGCCAAACCAGTTCGCTATCAGAATAGGTAGACAAATCCGGTCCAAAGGGCTGGTTTTTTGCTAACAAAACAAAAGAGAGGAAGCCCCGTTTTATGAGAAATGTGGAGACGTGATTCAGCGCTTGGAGAAGTCGGACGTTTCCTTCCGGACATCCAGAACCATGGACTGCCAGATGCCGTTCCAAGGCTAATCCTTAATCCATAGCCCAAGATGGAAGTGGAGATGGTCAGCTCTTCAACCGCCGATTCGAATATATATATTTTTTAAATGTAACTAAACAGTATTAAAGACGGCCATAAAATCGTTCATTTGCGTCCGCTTGAACATTCCAGACTCTAGGGAACCAACCTTGGGAGAAGAGGAGCGAGGTGCAGTGAAGATTGTTGGGGCAAGTCAAAATTTTAATAACAAAATAACCATTTATTAATTTAAATACAAATTTTAAAGTTATAGATACAGATTTCAATAAATACAAAATTATTATCAAATTGATTTTTCATTAGAATAAAAAATATGTAAGCAACTGACTTTTTATTGGAAAAGTATCTAAATGGAGGAGATTAAATACAAATTATTCAAATTTAAATTACTGATATCAAGATTAAAGTTTATCAATTTGTTACAAGGTCAAATTTAAAAAGTTAAGACTAAGAAAAAATCCAATCTCATTAATAAAATTATATATATAAATTCAACGAGAAAATTGAATGAGAATTTCAATACGAAAGTTTAAATTAAAATCGCTTTAACTTGGTTAATATCGTTTATTTTATTTCCATTAAAATTACATCATACAACCAGTATTAAAAATCCTTTAAATTTTTAAAAAATCCTAAAAAATGTTGTACGAATTTTTTAGATTTATATTTGGGAGCACAAATGTAAATTGAAATTTAAATGATTCGGAAGTAACTTGCGCTTACTTCTAACAATAAAATAATGGAAATGAACATAAATGTCCATGTATAATGGATATTTAATATAAATATTTCTCATATTCTATTCATAGTTGTAAATTTTATAAAGAAGAATAATTTATGTACTTTAATCAAAGCAATAAGAACATTTGAAAACCATTATAAGCTATTTATCTTTATTTTAAGTAAAAACTGCTTTTGTTAAGAAATAATTAAATAAATCTTTGAGATAAAATTGTTAATAGTGAATTTTAATATTATATTGTTTAAATGTCAAATTAATTAAAAATCAAGTTGAAACCACAAAATGTTTAAAAATTATTATTATAAACCTGTGGTAAATCAGTAATAAAATTTCTAGAATTTTTCCAACCATTTTAAAAAATAAAAGCAAACATTTCAAATCAAGTTAGAAAAAAAGAATTCTAATAAATATTTATGCAATAGTAAATAATTATATTCATTTTAACATTGATAAAATAATTAATAATGAGCTTAAAATCTATCTAAATAAGATAGAGCATTATGGTTGGTTTTATAAATGAAGTCCACGGATTCCATCCACTGGCAGATCACGCTCGACACACTACAGGTACCAGGACATGGTAAGTCGGGTGGGATCATATTTTGACCGCGGCTGAACTGTCCCGTTTCGGCTTTACAGCACTCATCATCAGTAAGTCAATGTAGAGCGTAAAACATACACGGCTGAGGGTGTCGTTACAGGGGCTGGACGCAAGATTAGCGCCAAGAAGCGAGTTTTGGCCGCGGCAGTGTGTGTGTGTGTGTGTGTGTGTGTGTGTGTGTGTGTGTGTGTGTGTGTGTGTGTGTTTGTGTGTGTGCGTATGTCTATATGTATATACATTTTCTATTAGTTTTGTATGCAAATTTGACACTTAACCAACATTGTGATATTTTTCTTTTAATTACAAGTAAATGTAAATGAAATAAATATATAGTTTCATTATCTTTAATTTTGTAAATTAAATTATGGTGTTGTGTTTTAAATATTATTATTTAGTTTATCTACAGTTTTCTTTTTAAAAGATTTCTCTATTGCTATTTTATAAATATTGCATTTCTCTCTTATATTATATTTATTTTATCCAGTTTACACTATTATTATTAATTTATATATATATATATATATATATATATATATATATATATATATATATATATATATATATATATATACAAACCATTATCCACTTATCTATACCTATAACAGTTGTATCATATGTCTTTATAATATTTTTTTTTATATCATCTAAATACTGTAAAAATATTTCAGATATTATACTTGAAAAGGGGACCCATCGCTAAGAAATCATCCTGTTTGTAAAATTTATCATTGTATAAAAAGTAATTTTGATTTAATATTATTTTTGTTGTATTTATAATTTCTAATGTGATTTCCCATTAGTTGTCTATAATTTTATAATAAAAAATAAATAAATTTTCTTACATTTATCTATAACTTTTGAACTACAGATTAGAACTTAGAGCCAAAAGTTTTGCAAAATGCTCAAGGAATAGAATGAAAACATCAGGTTGTATACATCGGATGTAAACAATAATTTTATAATAAGCAATAATACAGATTTTTTATATTTAACACTAAAATTTAACCACAAATAACAAATTGAAGATAACATTTTTTGAAACATTTTCAACGAAAATCAAAATATTTACATTTCTCATTCAATATTTACACCTTATTTTTTGTACATTAAAAAAAACTTTATTAGATGTTTACTGAATACACATTTTTTAACAAATTTAATTAAAATCAGTTTTCTAAGCGTATGAGACGAATTTATATATAACTTTATACTCATTATGAATGTTTCTCTCTCATTATGAAAACTTGCATTGAAAATACGTACTCGTAGCGTATCCTTATTAAGTTTATATTGCCGCTTCTAACCTGGCGAAAATTGTATGTTTATGTCCATCTACGTTGACATTTGACATTTTAAAAGTATATATATATATATATATATATATATATATATATATATATATATATATATATATATATATATATATATATATATAGGCTATATATATTATTGCAATTTAACACATTTTTAATTTAATAAGCCAATGTAAAATAACAATTTAAACATAAATATTTTTTAATTCATTTACATATTCTATATTTTAATACATTTAAGAATCAGAAAAAAATTACAATCATTCAAACTTAAACATAGGCTGTGATTTAAAGTCTGCCCTCTGAAGCACAGATTCCATTTAGGATTTAGAGGCTTGTGAACGGAGATGTTTGTAAGGTGATAAAATATTCGTAATGTGCATTATTTAATGGTTATTTTACTTATTACTGTAACTTTGGACATAAATAAACGAGTACTGCTATTTAGGGTAGGACATCTGCATGTACATATAGACTTGCCCCCTCGTAGCTTATATAGTTCCTGCCAAGGGTTCCACCGCCTGGCTTTATCATTGGGTGTAGATGGCCATCAGTACTTCTTTGTCACTCATGGCCCTTCACACCTCTAAAAAAAAACTAAAAATAAACAATATCATTTCACGGTGACGTCTCGCCGCTTCCTCTCTTCCTGTTTTACCAAAACTCCGGAATCCCAGCGAAGCTACTGGACTTCTCTTAATTAATCTGCCCCTTATATGCGCCATTTTATCTAATGTTGCCAAAGCTGGAGTAAAGAGTAGCAAAAATAGGTTGTCGCACTCGGGGGAGTCCAGCAGTCTACAGAAATTTTGAATTGAGAAATATATTTTATTTTATGTCATTATGAGCTAAAGCTTTCGTAAAATGTCCGACGAATAAAATGAAAATATACAATTGTATACATAGGGTGTAAACAATAATTTTTTTATTATACAATAATACAGAACTTTTACATTTGAAACCAAAATTAAACTACAAGTAAAACATTAGAGCAATAGTTTTACAAAATGTTCAAGGAATAAAATGAAAAATTATAAGATTGTATAAATAAGCTGTAAATATTATTGTTATAATAAACAATAGTACAAATTTTACATTCAAACTAAAATTTGAACTACAAAAAAATTATAGCTAATAGTTTTTCAAAATGTTCAAGGAATGAAATGAAAATATAAGATCATACAGAGAAGATGTAAACATTCATTTTATAATAAACAACAAAGCAGAATACACATTTTCTTATTGAACTCCTTTGAAATCTTAGTCTTAAGCAAAGCGTACAATATTAAAAGCTATAGAAACTAGTCTTTTAACTTATCATTCGAGGTTATGTTAATACAAATGAAGGACGTAAACACAACTCACATTCATTCATTAACTGGGAGTTTTTTTGTACGTCTCTTATTTGTATTATATAAGGTGTATGTATAAAATTCATCTACAAAATGTATTTATAAAATGCATGAAAGTAAAAACTACTGTTTGGGTCTCTTCAACTGACAGAAGCCATAGAAATCTTAGAAATATTGTATTATATAAAAAAGATAAGGGAATAATGAAACAATCAAATCCTACGATCTCAAGGGACACTATAGATGCAGAAATATTTATGTAAGGAGATCTTAATCATTATTGTAGTGTTTGTTTCTTACAAATTATACTTTTGATATCACTTGGCAAAATACCATTGCTTACTGATATTTTTCAGCAAACGCGTTTCGCACCAGGTACTGACCTAGGCATTGAGCAATGCACTGACATAGTGCAAAACGCATCTACTGAAAAACGTCAGTAAGTAATGATATCTTTGCCTAGTGATACCAAACGTGTAATTTGTAAGAATTATTTCCCTTCAAAAACACCGTAAACATTTAGTGAGGTTTAATTTAACAGGGAAGAATACATCCAGGGGATATCTCGCGCCAGCTGTAGCTAACATAACGTATGTTTATATGAAACGTCTTCGGTGTTTTCACCTGAAGAACAAACCCTGAGAGTCTTCCTAAGGCTTGCAGGGGCATCCTGTATTCTAACAAACAATGTATCCAGATTATTATTCTTTCAAATCATGACGTTATGTTGCTCTGAAAATAAGAAACTCGCAGAAATAAAATATGGATTGAACATGGAATTAAATTTTGAACAAGAAACAAAATTATTAAAAAAAAAATTCGATATGAAATATTTAATTTCGATATGAAATAGTCCGCTATATCACATGTCTTAAACCAATATAGAATTAGCAATATGCCATATCAATATCATTTAATGATATCATATACCGATGTTATACACCAATATCATATACCAATATCATTAATCGACATCATATACCAATATCATATACTCATATCACATAAACTATAACATATACCAATATTATATACCCATATCAAATAACCGATATCATATTATATATTATGATTTATCGTATCATCATACTATATTATGATTTACCACTATATTATGATTACCGCTATCATATACCAAAATCGTATACCAATATCGTATCCCGATATCATATAAGAAAAATATTTAGGAACACAATATCTTATACTAGGGAAAGGTTCGGTTTGAAAACGTTGCGCCAATTATTTCATCTATTACAAGGGAATTAGGGTTAGTTAGCTATTCAAATAGTGGCGGCAAGAGACGAAAATTTAAAATATCTACCATTTACTTTTACTTACTCCGGCCTTTTAATTTAAATTTCAGTTTGGATACTCTCTGGAACTACTATACTTGAACAGATCGATTCTCTTCCACATACCAAAGTCAAGGAACATTGGACATGGTTAGTGGTTGAGGCGTAATATTTGCATTCAAGTCTAGGATGTGTTGCCTTGTACAATTATCTAGAACAGACTTTTCCTTTGTTATTATGCTGAGGATCACTTTCTTCCACCCAAACTTTAGAAAGTTAGAGGAGCAAGCAGGGCGATCACCAGCACAGTTAGGGGTCTTTAGGGTATTTTTAGAACCTTTTCCCGTATGACCTACTATAGAAACTAAATCGACAACTGAGGAGGACAGGAATAAATATCAGAATGAGAGTGTGGGCAAATACATTTCAGAAGAAACTAATATCTAAGTACTTCAATCACATATTCTACAGCAGATTTACTCAAGTATTTCACACATATTTAAGTTAATGGAAACCTACCTTCAAATAACAGATTATGAGGAAACCTTGATCCACATATGTAGACATACACGTACTACAGCATACTACAGCATATTTACTCAAGTATTTCACACATATTTAAGTTAATGAAAACCTACCTTCAAATAAAAGATTATGAGGAAACCTTGATCCACATCTGTAGACATACACGTACTACAGCATACTACAGTATTTTTACTCAAGTATTTCATACATATTTAAGTTAATGGAAACCTACCTTCAAATAACAGATTATGAGGAAACCTTGATCCACATCTATAGACATACACGTACTACAGCATACTACAGTATATTTACTCAAGTATTTCACACATATTTAAGTTAATGAAAACCTACCTTCAAATAACAGATTATGAGGAAACCTTGATCCACATCTGTAGACATACACGTACTACAAAGGTTCTAGTTGTTACTACATTTTAATTAATTTTTAACAAATATACTGTATATAATCCTCCCAAGTGTACAATTACGCATTGACATTTAACTCTAATACCCTCAATAAACTAAAGCACTCTATTTTGTAATAAATATAAAATTATTATTGTCTTTGACGACTTATTATTGACACGACCTTCCCATAGTCTTTTCTAGTAGAACGCTAAATAACAGGGAAATAAATTATTCTGAAATATAAAAGGAACTACTTGCGATTGTACGGGCGACAAAACATCTCATGCCATATTTATTTGGAAGGGAATTTTCTACTTATTCCGACCAGAGAACCTCTTTCATCACTATTTTCGGTTAAAGAAACAAATTCGAAATTGTTAGGATAGAAACTTAAATAGGAAAAGTTGATTATCAAATAAATAACAGAAATAACTGCACCAGAATGCGAATGTCCCATCAAGAATTCAATTGAATGTTGGACAGGAAATTGATAAACTTAATCTTCGCAAAAGACTATGAACGAGGACTATGAGAAAAATAATGAAGTCAGCAATCAAACAGCGCATTCCAAGTCCACTGGAAACTCTAAAGTGGAAATAACGATTTCTGATAAACCCTGAATCTTTGGGAAAAAATCAAACGTCTCTATCTCTAATAAAATATTATGCGAAACAAGTGAAAAAATTAACAATATTTGTGACTTCAAAAATGCGATTAATTGCTATCAGAAAATAGTGTAAATAAGGGCTTAGTTATCTGCAGAAAACCATATTTATAACAAATTTCACTTGGTACATTTGTGAATCGACTTTCGAGAGGTCGAGAAAATTCTTGGATGAATTTCTTTTTCTTGTTTTATATTAACACAATTAAACGACGCTTTCATAAACAAGAAGTTTTATTTTATTTTTCTTAATACATTAAAGCTTATCGCTGATTAGCAGTATCAGCATTATCAAAATGTTCAATGTACGAGTACCTTATAGTTCTACGGGTACATCTGGACTCAAGTCTTGAAAGTCAAAAGCTTCAATGTATTAAGAAAAATAAAATAAAAACTCTTGTCATTGAAAGTGTCGTTTAGTTGTATATATATATATATATATATATATATATATATATATATATATATATATATATATATATTTAAACAACTTAGGTTATTCAAATACAAGAATATTTATTAATTTATATTCAAAGCTTTTCGTTGGTTAACAGGACCAACATCATCAGGAATGAAAATTACAATAATTGTAATTGTAATTATTGTAATTTTCATGTGTATTTATTATGTAATTTTCATTCCTGATGATGTTGGTACTGTTTACCAACGAAAAGCTTTGAATATAATTGAATAAATATTCTTGTATTTGAATAACCTATGTTGTTTTAAATTATTAAACAAAAAAACCACTCAGAGTGATTCGACAATGGTCAAGTGACCGAAAGACGCCTCATCACTCAAGGTAAAATCATTGCACTTAATGGTGGATAAAATTACTTACAATAGTAATATATTAACTTCATAAAGTCAATGCAACGGAAAAACAATGGATAACGTAAAATATCAAGAATATATATATATATATATATATATATATATATATATATATATATATGAAATATGTATGCTTGTGTAATAATGAAAAAATAAGAGAAACTAATACAAGAATAATTATTTGAATTATTTAATTGAAAGATTTTGGTTGGTTATTAGTACAAACATCATCAGGAATAATATAAAAAGTCATACTTACAAGTGTTAGTTAGATCTAACAAACAGTGTTGCCAAATCTATTAATATAATATCAGTGTTATTAATTTGCTAGCTTAACATTACATAAAATCAATATAGTGTCAAATTTGGATTTTATCTATATCGTTTCATTTATCAATTTGTTTTTAATATTATATTTATAAATTTTAGTGCTTCATAGATATTCATTCTTAGGCCTTTGTTAGTTTATTTTATAAGTATTATATTATCTGTATTAGGAAATATGTGATTAATATTGCAACAATGATTAGCAAATAGATTTATATACGAGTATGTTTGGATTTTTATAGCATTGAAGTGCTCTTTATATCAACTATAAGTGTTTTAGATTGCCCGACATAAACTTTATTACAGTATTCGCATTCTAATTCATAGAATAATTCAAAGAATTCTGTAACATGACAATAACTATGAAAATAATTATTTAGTCATTTACATGAAAGTTTTTTTTATGAAGGATAATAATGGTTGATGAATTAGTAAAATTAATTTATTTGTTTTAAGGACGTTTTAGCGACGAGTTTGTTGCTTTTATCAAGTGTGACAGTATAAAACTCTTTTACTATAAATTATTAGGTTCCTACATTTAAAACTCAAATGTCCATCACTCAGCATTGAAATAATAGTCAAATGTTGAATGGAAGGACTTGGGGTTTTTTTTATAGTAAAACAGTTTTAAAATTTCAGACTTTATAAAAGTAACAAATAAGTTGTCAAAATGTTATACTAAGTAAATTAATTTGACTTCCTTATCTTTCCTTTATTAGTTTTCTCACAAAAAATTCAAATAATGAGTCAGCCTTGATTGCAGCTTATGTGTAATCACCATAAAGAGTTCTAGTATGTTTTTTTTAATATTCAAATTTATAATGCAAAAACTAAACAACTTATATTTGTGTATGTAAAACTAAAGTTATGTTATAAGGAGTAAAAATGACACGGATAATGTTTACACTAGTGTTTAAAACTACTTCAGAAATAAATATAAAGACGGGTGTTACAGTTAATTTTTATTAAAAAATTATTGTTTTAAATACTCCAAATATAATATATAGTTTCCTACTGTTTTCTTGAATAATATTTTACTATTGCCATTTTCATTTTAATATTTATTATAGAGTGACGAACAAAATCAGGGAAATGCGACCAAGCACTTTCAAGTTGGCATATACAGGTCTGTTTATCGTTTTTTAAATATAAATATCAATTGCGAATATCCCTGGATTCTGTATCTCCGTCTAATAATTGGGGATGTGCCAATTCTTTAGTATTTATAGATAAACCTAACAGCAATAACCAACATTTTTCTAAAGATGTTCAAAGGAAAATTAAGTATTTATTTCTCGTTTCCACGTGTTCGATTTTAGCGAAAAATATACCGGACGACGAAGACAGTCATTAGTTCTAGTGGTGTATTGAAATGGTGTGCCCTACGTTTGGAGAGTAGCAAAGCCTGGCACTTGGCCACGTTCACCCTAACTCTCCAGTAGCTCAGCCATGATTCTAGTACTGCAATGTGGTCTTGTAATATAAGTGTATTAGATGTGGTTCCCATGACTGAGCGGATAACGCGCTGTCATCTACAAATATGGTCACTTGTGTGTTTAGTGTTGTCGGTATGTCGTTGATGTAGATGTTGAACAATACGGGCCCAATAATTGAGTCCTGAGGGACTCCGGCCAGTATAGTCCGTAGTGTAGATTGAGATTGATCTACATCAACTCTAAACTTACGGTTGGACAGGTATGAGCTAACTAGGTGTATAAGACCATCTGGAAAGCCATAGTGACGTAGTTTCACTAAGAGCCCATTGTGCTAGACCCGGGGTTATTTTACAATATGAGCGCGATATCACACAGTTGTTCAGCCCTGCCTCCATATTGTTTGGTCACTTTGGCACAAAACCTACCTCGCTCTTCTTTGTACGTTCTTCCTAAACTCGCAAAGTAATTTATCTGAACCATTGGCCAAACAAGTCCCGTGGAGCAGATTTACCTGAAAACCAGTCTGGTCTTCGAATAAAAAAATATTAAGAAGTGAGTTTAGCAAGTTATTCAAATGTGTTTAAAAGTTTGGTTGCTACTTTACTTTTAGATTTGGATATTCTTTTACTATTTAACTACAACACCACGGCTTTCTTGAAATAATTTTACATTTTTTTCTACTTAAACAAGAATTTCACTTTACATTTGTTTCAAGCTACATTCGACAGCTTGATAGCTATACTTTATCTATCTGTGTGTATATATATATATATATATATATATATATATATATATTTACCTAAATCCAAAGGATAAAAAATTGTAAAACGATTTAGAACGATTTAATTGCAGACAATGTCTGAATAATATAGAAATTAATAAACCACAGCTTTTTCATGTCAGCAGTAAACATTCTTCAAATACAAAACGACAGTTTGTAACAATTATTATTATACAAACTAAATCAATTAGAGAGGAGGGTCGAAATAAATATTAGAATGAGAGTGAGGCCAAATACATTTCCGAAAAAACATTAACCAAAATACTTCAATCACATATTCTGTAGCATATTTAATCAAGTAAATATAAATATTTAAGTTAATGGAAACCTACCTTCAAATAACAGATTCTGAGGTTAGACCTTGTTCTACATTATGTAGACATACATGTACTACATAGTTTCTAGTTACTACCTAGTTTTACACTATGTAACAAATAGACTATACATAAACCTCCCACACGAACTATTACGCATTGACATTAAAGAATCGGTGAGTAGGAAAAGGGAATAAGGGCGTCTTCATTAACGTTTCAGAAAGTGAAAAAAACTTCTTGTGAAAAAACTTCTTATAGTGTTTATTTATGACTTTACAGCCAAATGAACCATTAGTAATTTGTTAAGGGCATTTTTGTTGATACATATACAGGGTAACTCTTACCATCCTAACGTTCTATTGCATATTATAGTAATTATAAATCTACAACATTATTTCCTTTTCCATCTCATTAATCTTATAAAATTAATTTTGTAAAATTTTATGATTTATATTGTCTACATAATTTCCAATCACAGGTTTTAATAATGTTAAAACATTGTATACTATATGTATTTTATATATAACAGAGAGTAAATAAACAATTGCTTTACAAAATCATAAATATTTCTCAAGAAAATCGTGAATACCTTTTTAGTCGTGGTCTTCGTCATTTCCATTGTCATTCTGAGTTGTCTTCCATTTGCAAAGGTTATTGTAAAAGTGCTTCAACTCATCTGAGATGTACTGAATAATGTTCTTCACATTATTATTTTTTTGCGATTAATTGATACTTGTCCGTCATAAGACTTTTCTGTTGGAAGTACAAGCTTACTAGCTTTTACCTTTAGCAACGTAAATGTTTCTTAACTAACGTCATCAATAAACTCACAAACTTCGACACACCCTTTAGCATTCGGTTTGTATTTAAGATGTCTATATTTACTTATGAGAAATTTTAATTTCTCAGTCAATTTTAATTATGGGTTAAACGATAAATGACAAAATTTGAAAATTCTGACTATACGACAGAAGTGAGTGCTTCATTGCAACAATGTCGTTATTAGAATATAGTTTTAATAAAATATTGTCATTGCAGCTATAAAAACAAGTACACATTATGTAATATTTTGCCCCTTTATTATATGTTGACAAATTTACTCAACACAAATTTTATCAAACGACTTTATTTTAGGTTTAAAAAAAGTGTTTATAAAGATTCTGACGAGTGTAAGGTTTTAATTAACAAATCGAAATAAATAAATATAACAAATTATCATTATACTGAAATAACTGTAGTAAGATTTATTGAAGTATAAATTCATAGACATTTAATAATTAATAAAAAATAAGCAATAATAACATGTTAACTAATTCATAAACAATAAATGAAGTAACATACCCTACATGTGGTCTGTTGTAATATAACAACACCTAAAAACATTGTAGAAATTAAGAAAGCATGGAAGGTATGTATATTTTCCATTTACGTGGTACTGCACGATGCAGGCGGATTAATGTGTAACTAAAAGAAGCAGGTAATTTCAAACAAATATGACAGGTTGCGCTGTAATCAGTTATTTATAATTATTTCAATATTTTCAATTGATCTAATATAAAATGGTCTCTTATAATCAAATTTATAGTTGGAAACATTTCTGACAATATACCTTTTAGTAATATACTCAAATTAATTCACGTGTTTAGGAAATTTCTATGATATTTAAAGTATCAAAACCAACCTCTCACTAACTAGTTGGAATGACTTTTGCTAAAGTAGTGTACGGTTAGTATGCATTACTGAATTAATTTTATTTATAAGAATCACATTGCTGAAATAGTACTAAATTTTGGAAATGCTTTGCTAAATAGCAAAGCGTAAAGCAAATTATACTAAAGATGGGCAAAGTAGTTCTTTAAGCGGAACTATTCCTATTAGAATAGTTCCCTTCATTGAACTATATAGTACATTTTAAGGGATCGTACCGTACGTGTAATATCGAATATAATGAGATTATTCCAGTAATTTTGGTTTTTATTTACCGTGCCCACGTGTATGATTTTTGAGGAAAACATTATATCGGGCGACGCAGAAAGTCATCAGTGATACGAAAACAATTATTACTACTCTCGCTCACGCTCCAAAAAATTAATAGTTTTGGCAAATTGTGATTCCCCCAAACATGGTGCTATAGTGCTGGTAAAAATTGCACATTGTCCACCCCTCAATACAATGCATATAAAACGAATAAAAACTTGTCCTGAAGCTATATTGACGATTATTATTTGGTATTGCCATGGATGGTTAATTTAATATACCTATGAAGTATCCAGTTAGGATCGATTTAGCTACAATTTTATACATTTAACCAACTGTACACGTGAACCTAGAATAGAGATCACGTTACGTCAACCGGCAAAAAGGAGTACTCCGAGGAAGGAGAAGTCTAATTGGCAATGTGTATAAAATTACAACCAAATCTATCCTAACTGGAGGCTTTATAGGTTTATTTAAATATACGTATACGTAGATTGAAGATCTACGTGTGAGTATACGTATAGTGGGGAGACAAAAGAGTGGCAATTGTACGGTTTACGTCACGGTAAGACGAAAAGAACTATGTATCATTTTGTACGGTGTACGGTGGTGTGGGGAATAGTTCATTCTTTCCCTTCCCCTCCCATGACGAAACGATTGAACTATAGTTCACTAAAACAGAGACCGGTCAATACCGTACCTTTTCCGGAATAGTTCATTTGAACTAGGTCGTTCAAGTACTGCCCATCTCTAAAATATAGGCTAGACATGATTATATAATCTCCTCAGTATGTGAGCAGATTAATACAATTTACATGAATTATTTTTCATGTACAAATTAAAACCAACCTCCTACTGACTATGTCGGTTCAGTACGTCTATGGGACATAACTTGAGCAAAATTTTAAAAAAAAGTAGTTTTATTACAATAGAATTTTCGGATTATTACGTTGCAAAGCGTACAATATTGTTATAAAAGCTAGATACACTTAACTAATCTGTTTGATATGTGAGCAATCTCCCGTTTCGTTTCTTCGACACGAATGTAACTTAGCCCTCAGGGTTCCTGCATGATCTTTCGCGGGATTTTTCCTGGCAGGTTTTTTTCATTATAGTGTTGTTGGGTTCACCTCGTCAATGCTAGATGAGATTGTAGCGAAACGTCCGAACTGCGATTTTATGCACTGCAGAATGAACGGATTATAAAATTCCAGTCACACCTATGGAAGAAAATACAGTGGATGCTAGTAATACCTAAAATGTACAAAAACTAGGTAACATATAGTATGTTAATCGAACACACATTTAAAGCATATCTTCTAACATAAACTATTTCTGCTTATACAATAATAACGCTAGTTTATCAGAAATTAACAACACATGGCAGGTTTGTACTACCTGCTGGGAGAAAGAGGGGTTTGATGGCCCAGGTTAGGAATTTGGGAACATGGGTTTTGGTAGAGGGTTGGATTTAAGTGAGATATCTACAAGAAGGATGTTTAATGTGTAGGATGGGCGTTTTTATCCTTGGGGACTATATTTAATAATATTACAGGCTGATTCTCTATCTCTCTTTTTATTTAAGTTTATTATTTTTTCCCTTAATCATCGTTTTTCATCATATGTGTGGCACATGTGTTTGGATGTAGTGTTACATAGAGAGTGTAAGAATGTGTATGGACTTGAGTCTAACAAATATTTATAAATACCTCGTACAACAAAACTGCTACCAGCAAACGCTTATAGACAACATGGACTTACTCAAGGAAATTTAACATAAACACTACCAAACAGCCACACTAACAAACCAAAAACAAATATACATATCAATATACATACCACAACAAACACAGATACACACAAAATAGTTTCAACATACAGAAAACTCAATTACCATATATCATACAAAACAACAAACACTTTAAGACAACAAATGCTACCCTTTCAACAACAGACAAATACAATCAATCCAATACATACAAATTAACATGTAACGAAAATACAATCAATCCAATACATACAAATTAACATGTAAAGACTGTCCCAGCTTCTACATCGCCCAAACCGGTAGATCATTCAACACACGCTTCAAAGAACACATCAACATACAAAACATACACCACCCAAAATCCAGTGACGCAACACATATACAAAATACGAAACACACATACACAAACACACACACTCACACACACACACACACACACACACACACACATATATATATATATATATATATATATATATATATATATATATATATATATATATATATATATATATATATATATATATATATCCACATATTGGACCACAGTAAAAATTAACTACAGAGAAATAAGAAATATACAAACATTTCCCAACATAAAGAGAAAATGTTTTGATCACACACATTTAGAATTAAACACCCTTTTCCATTACAGAGTAAACAACCAACTTACCCACCCCCACTACACTCGTAAATTATATAATAGCAACCTTTTACTTTGTGCGACCCTCGGCAGTAGAGGGTCAGCTTCGTAAATGGAACAATTGTGTCTAAACGCGTCAGCAAGTAAGTCCTAAAGTATCCAATTAGTTATGTTATAATTACTTACAGTTTAGTCAGTGACTTCAAGATTATTTCAACAAGCAACTTTAATAAAAAATAAGTAAAACTATTACACAGAGTCAAGTTAATTAGAGCTTAGCTAGTGAGAACAATTCACAGTGGTAAAATTAAAACCATTTACTCTATATCTCACTACACATTATTTTAGTAAAACAGAGTATTTTATTAAAACAAACTGACTAGTTTCGACGATAGTGTCGCCATCATCAGAGCTTGGTTACTACTAACCAAAAGCGAAGCCAAGTTTAAAAAACTAGTGTGTTTGTTTTAATAAACCAATGTGTTTGTTTTAATAAACTAGTGTGTTTGTTTTAATATAATAGTCTGTTTGTTTCAATAAACTAATTTGTAGTGAGATTTCGAGTAAAATGTTTTAATTTGTACGGTCGTGTTACAAAGAATTTTGATTTACAAAATGAAACCCATTAACTATATGACACAAATGTATGGTAGCATTAAATCCTTTTGTACCTATCTTTTGAGATAATTTGTTAGCTCTACGCTCTCACATTGGTGATACAAATACAGGGCAACTCTTACCCTCCCAACATTCGTGTGCATATTATAGTAATTATCAATCTACAAAGTTATTTCCTTTTTCCACTTATTAATCTTAAAATAATAATTTTACCAAATTTCATTATTAATATTGTGTACATAATTTCAAATCACAGGTTTTAATAATGTAAAAATATTGTGTTTGTGTATACTATATGTATTTTGTATATAACATAGAGCAAATAAACAAATATATATTACAAAACCATAAATAATTCTTGTGAAAATGTATACCATCGGTATACTTTTCTGGTAGGAAAATTCTATCATGTCTTCGGACCACACTCGTCGAGACCATATCAAAAACGATTTAATGCAGGCAAGGGGCTGTGCAGATATTGCCTTCTTCCACTCATCAATGTTTTCGTTTTAATGCAGGAAAGGGGCTGTGCAGATATTCACTTCTTCCACTCATCAATGTTTTCGTTTTAATGCAGGAAAGGGTCTGTGCAGATATTCCCTTCTTCCTCTCATCAATATTTTCGTTTTAATGCAGGAAAGGGGCTGTGCAGATATTCTCTTCTTCCACTCATCAATGTTTTCGTTTTAATGCAGGAAAGGGGCTGTGCAGATATTCCCTTCTTCCACTCATCAATGTTTTCGTTTTAATGCAGGAAAGGGGCTGTGCAGATATTCCCTTCTTCCACTCATCAATGTTTTCGTTTTAATGCAGGAAAGGGGCTGTGCAGGTATTCCCTTCTTCCACTCATCAATGTTTTCGTTTTAATGCAGGAAAGGGGCTGTGCAGATATTCCCTTCTTCCCCTCATCAATGTTTTCGTTTTAATGCAGGAAAGGGGCTGTGCAGATATTCCCTTCTTCCACTCATCAATGTTTTCGTTTTAATGCAGGAAAGGGGCTGTTCAGATATTCCCTTCTTCCCCTCATCAATGTTTTCGTTTTAATGCAGGAAAGGGGCTGTGCAGATATTCCCTTCTTCCACTCATCAATGTTTTCGTTTTAATGCAGGAAAGGGGCTGTTCAGATATTCCCTTCTTCCACATATCAATGTTTTCGTTTTAATGCAGGCAAGGGGATGTGCAGATATCCCTTTTTGCTCTCAGGACAGGAGTAGACACATTTTGGACAAAATGGTAATCTCAGTTAAAAAATGACAAACATTGTACTTATTCCCTTTTCCATTTCCCGATTCAATTTAACTCTAACAATACCCTTAATGAACTAAGGCACTATATTTTATATGAATTATGAAATTATTATTGTCTTTGAAGGAGCTTTGTAGATCCTCCACTTGCTGCATCCCTTAGTAGAGGACGTAGCCAGTCCCAGTGGACCTTCCTTAAGTCTATCTTTAGAAAAGGGATATATCCCTCTACCACTTCAGAGCCATCCGACCAATAGCAATACCACTACGACCACTGTCCTCCTTTATTGTTATTAGAAGCAATGCCATAGTCTTGTCGCTATTGCTGACAATTAGAATCTACAGTAGTTTCCAGATCAAATTGACGTCTTCAACGTGTGTGCAACATTTTGCAGTACTAAGCTATAAAGTGTGTTATCAACCAATGTTGGGGCGCTATCAAAAAGCTGAACAGCACTGCTTCCATACTATTTGGCCATTTTGGCACAAAACCTTACACGCTCTTTGTACACTCTCCTTAATCTCGCAAAGTAAGTTATTTGAACCATGTGTCCAAACAAGAATTTGGAGCCTGTAGTCTCATGGTGTAGATTTACCAGAAAATAAGTTCTGGTCTTCGAATAAAAAAATTTTAGTAAATAATTTTTAACAAGTTTTTCAATTGTGTTTAAAAGTTTGGTTGCTAATTTACTTTGTATTTAGTTATTCCTTTACTATTTAAATACGGCACCACGTTTGTCTTGAAATGATATATATCCTTTTTTCTTCTTAAGCAAGAATTTCTCTTGGTACATTTGACTATACTGGTACATATAACTATACATGTGACTGGTACATATAACTAAACCTATAGAATACAATATAAAAGAAAACTACGTTACAGCGGGATTTAAAAGAATTGTATATACAATGCCAGTTTGAATATGGGTTAGTCGATAAATGACAAAATATTTAAAAGATTAGGATTTGGGGGTCATTGCAACACGTCGTTATTAAAATATAATTTTAATAAAATGTTGCCATTGCAGCTATTATTAAAAGAATATAGTATAAAATATACTTTATTACATAGTGACAAATTTACTGAACAGACGATTTACTGAAGGAATTTATTTTAGGTTTGTAAAGTATTTTTTATGAGGATTCTGACACTTGTAAGAAGGCTAACTAATCGAAATAAATAAATATATTTAAAAAATACCATTATACTGAAATAACTGTAGTAAGATTTATTGAAATATAAATTCATAGACATTTATTAATTTATAAAAAAATTGCAATAATAACATTTTAACTAAATAATAATCAATAAATGAAGTAACATACAATACATGCTAACTGCTGTAATACATCAACGCCAAAAAAACATTGTATCAGATGTATGAAATATGATGTTATAGTTCATATGGTTCAATTTAAGCTAAGATAATTCCAAATTGTAATTTAAAACCTAAACTTTTAATTTATTAAAATCAATGATAAGTATAATGTCGATAAATGACAAGATATTAAAAAGATTAGGATTTGGGGGTCATTGCAACACGTCGTTATTAAAATATAATTTTAAAAAAATGTTGCCATTGCAGCTATTAATAAAAAAATATAGTATAAAATATACTTTATTACATGGTGACATATTTACTGAACAGACGATTTACTGAAGGAATTTATTTTAGGTTTGTAAAGTGTTTTTATAAGGATTCTGACGCTTGTAAGAAGGTTTTAACTAACAAATCAAAATAAATAAATATATTTACAAAATTATAATTATACTGAAGTAACTGTAGTAAGATTTATTGAAATATGAATTCATAGATATTTATTACTTTATAAAAAATATGCAATAATAACATTTTAACTTATTAATAAACTATAAATGAAGTAACATAGCCTACATGTTAACTGCTGTAATACAACAACGCCAAAAACATTGTATAAAATGTATGAAATATGATGGATGATATGGTTCAATTTAAGCTAACATAATTCCAAATTGTAATTTAAAACCTAAACTTTTAATTTATTAAAATCAATGATAAGTATAATAAATATTTATTTATTTAACAAATGGTACAAATTCTAAACTGAAAATTAACAAGTATGTGAGAACGATTTAATTGCAGACAATGTCAGAATAATATAGACATAATTAAAACACGGAAGTTATGTATATTTCCATTTACGCTCCACGATCCAAGCGGATTAATGTGTAACTAAAAGGAGCAGGTAGTTGTGAACAAATAATAAAGGTCCCTGTAATCAGTTATTTAAAATTAATTCAATATTTTCAATTATTCTCACATAAAATGGTCTCTTATTAGTAAATTTATGGTGGGAAATATTTCTGAAAATAAATTTTTTAGTAATATGTTAAAATCAAAATATTTGGAAATTCCTATGAAATTTTAAGTACCAAAACCAACCTCTCACTAACTGTGTGGAAAGACTTTCGGTACAGTCTTTACTGCTAGGAGGCCAAGTTTTATAGTTAACTTAAACTCCACTGGAGATGAATTTTGCTAAACTAATGCAGCCAATGGTTCAGAGGGCCGATTGCTCTATCTATAACTCTGAACTTTTTGTCCAAGTGCAAGGAATTCAAGTTGAAGAAAATGACAATGGCTAGAGCTTGGATGTCAAGTCGTTATTTCCCAGCGTTCCCTGGGAGGAAGTCAATCCTCCCTTCAGAGGATGTCCATTTTCTTAGAGCACCGTCTACATGTCTTAGATATTTGTCGTCTATTTGAGGGTTTTCTCCCAGTGGGTGCACCTCTCAGCAATTACGACGGTGAAGTTGCTGCAGTCTTGGCCGCAGCTATGGAGCTAGAGCAGATCATCAGCCTATGAACGCAGTTTTTTCGTTGATTCCCAGGCAGCTATCCATAACCTATCATGTAACACTAGAGTGCCGATGAATTCTACATACACTCGGACAAAATGGATGGCTTATCAAACTTCAATGGATGCCCAGTCATGTCAACATTTTCGGAAATGAAAGAGCTGACAAACTAGCAAGGAAAGGGACTACGCCCCAGCAACCTGGGTGTCAACCGTCTCTAAAATCTTCCAAACTGGAAATAAGTGCTGCAACAGAGAAGTGGGTCTAACAGCATCTAACCCAAGAGGCAGCTGGTAAAAAATGTTAAAGTCTTGTCACTGCCGGGCCTGTTAGAGACGATCTCCCGCGAGCTGTTGCTGCATTCCGCATGAAAAAAGCCATGATTACCTGGCAGCCCATCTAAATCGCATCAAAGTTCTCCCAACACTATATTGTCAATTGTGCGGCTACACTACAATGGACGCAGAACATCTCGCTGCATGTCCGGCACTTGACCATTCCATTCAAGAAGAAGAAGTATACTGGGCAGCTCGTCTCTACTGGTCAACGCGTCACCAAATAGCTCAACAGCCAAGGACGGGCGTTGGCTAGTAAGTAGTATGTCTTAGATCTGGCTTAGCACTGTCTCAAAAACACTTTCTTTTTGATTAATGAAGTTTACAGGAAATTTGATGGTGCCCCTATGGGGTCTTCTCTTTCTCCACCTTGTAGCCAACATTTTAATGGCATTTTTTGAGCAAGACGCCCTGAATGATGTGAATGACGTATTTATGATTTGGCAACATGGTGGCATAGAGCTTGACAAGTTCCTTACGTACCTCAACTCTAGCCACTCCTGGATATTTTTCACTTTGGAACTAGATAGTGATGGCTGCTTGGACGTCTTGGTTAGGAAGGGTCAGAATGGTTGTGTTCACCATTCGGGCCACAGAAAACCGACTCACACCAATAGATATCTTAATGCTGAGTCACATCACCACCCATCTCAGATCCAGGTTGTCGTTGACACGCTCTTCTCTCGGTCTCACAAGTTAACGGACATCCATTCGAGGGACCATGAAGTTATTACTATGAGAGAGGTGCTTAGAAACAATAGCTATAAAGAATATGCCAATAATAAAGCGCTACACCGCTAAAGTGTCCTTCCAGTTGACGTGGACGAGAAAGATACAGAGAAAACTGGTACTGTTTTCCTGCCCTTTATTATAGGAACCACTGATCGGATTGGCAGACTCTTTAGGATTCATAGTATACGTTCCATCTACAAACCTAAAATCACCAACGCCAAAGATAAGATCTTCTAGGAAAACCATGGCGTATACAGCGTTTTTTGTGAAGTTTGTAAGAAATCGTACATTGGCCAAACGAACGGACGCATCTCAGCTAGGCTTGAGGAGCACAAACTTGGCCTTAAAAACAAGCAGAAAACGTCGGCTCTGTACAAGCACCACTGCGATACAGGGCATACCATTGATTTCCAGTCTTGCCGACAGATTGCTTAACCCTAGAAGCGGCAGCTGTCGATTTTCCGACAGTTCGTGCGATCGCTAAACTGTAGATGTCGCTTTTACGACACTTGTACGTTGGCCCTTACTACATCGTTTAAAAGTTCCGTATGAATACAATAGATAGCATAGGCTGTTCTCTATTATTTTCTGAACACACACGTGTTTTTGTTTTCGTTCTAGACTGAGGAATGTGTTTACTATTCCGTTTCCAAAAGTAGTCTGACCAATGCGTTCGGAGCCATTCCATTCGTTTTGGGTTACAAAGGCATACGCTCCCTGTATTGTTTTGTTTACAGTGGCATGTATTTTAGGAGTTTAGGTATTTCGTTTTATAATTAATAACTTTATAATAAATATTTGTGAGTGTATATATTATTTAAATTATTCAAAATGTGTGACCGAATGTATGATAGAAGCAGTGAAATAGATGCCGTACTTAGGGAATTAGAAGAAGAGAGTGTTTGTGGAAGTGATATTTCCGATTTCGACGTAAGTGGGGATGAAATTAGTGAAGTGTTTGATGAGTCAACTTTTCAGTTACCATCCGTAAGTAACTTAGTAGAAGGTATTCAGAGTAATGACAGTGAAACAGATTCAGATAGTGATAGGCCTACAGAAGTTCAACAACAAATAATTCCAAATCAACCTCTAGACACTGATCCATTATTACCCGCATCTAATACATCTTCAACCTTTCAAAATTTACCTATTTTTTCATCTCCCATTCCAAGTACAAGTACATCCACTGATACACCTTGCGATTTATCCTGGAATAAAATTCAGCCCTCAGAAGTGCCTACAGAAAATATGTTCACTGCCAGAGGTGTAGGTCCTAAAAATATTCCATGTAGAAATTCAGAGCCCATAGAATATTTCTCTTTGTTTTTCACAGAAGATGTGTGGAATAATATATCGTGTGAAACAAATAAATATGCAGTAAAACTGCAAACTGAGAAGGCAGAATATTTACTTCGGCATCCACACAGCAGGCTGCACAACTGGTCGCCTGTAGACAACAAAATTATTCAGAAGTTTCTTGGTGTCTGCATAAATATGGGGTTAACTCCTAGGAAGGACCATACATCTTATTGGGATAGAAGGCCTTCTCAGTTCATTCAGTTCTATCCCAGTGTAATGCCACTCCGCCAATGGGAGATTATAAGTAGGTGTTTGCATGTCAATGCATCACAGGCTTTACCAAGCAGTCATCCAAGATTTGATCCTTGGCACAAAGTAAGAGTGTTTCTAGATGCACTCAATGCACATTTCAAGGACCACTACATTCCACAACAGAACATTTGTATTGATGAGTCACTTGTGGGTATGAAAAACCGCTGTGTATATTTACAATATATGGCTAATAAGAGACATGCACGGTTTGGAATTAAAAAGTTTGAACTCTGTGAAAGTTCAACAGGATATGTATTACACATATCATTGTATAGTGGGAAAAAATTCTTCCAGTATGGACCAGAGGGGATGGGCCATTCAGTAGTTGTATCCCTTTTGAATGAAGCGAGGCTGATGAATAAAGGTTATCATCTGTTCACAGACAACTTCTATACAAAGATACCTTTAGCCATAGAACTAAAATCGAAGAATGTACATTTAACAGGGACAATAAAAATAAATAGTAAATTCATGCCTAAAGAATTGGTCAATGAAAAATTAAGGGCTGGTGACACTTCCTACTACAGAAAGGGAGACCTATTACTTGTGGGGTACAAAGAAAAAGCCTCCAAGAAACCAGTCTATTGCTTGACTACTGGTGTGCATGCTGAAAATCGGCTAGTGAGAAGTAGTAGTGGAAGAGAGGCAATCAAACCACATATTATTAACCAGTATAATCATTTTATGGGTGGAATAGACTTGAAGGATAAGTCTATCTATCATGTATCCTGCAACCGCCCAACTATGAGATACTGGAAGAAGATTTTCTTCAATCTGGTGGACATGGCTCTTCTAAATGGATACATAATATATTCAAAAAATACAGACAAACCTGTCACTAGGCATAATTTTATTGTGTCTGTAGTGGAGTCCTTGTGCCAAGAGGACCCAGAATCTGCTCCCACCTCAGGCCCTTCAACGGATAGTGGTTCTTCACATGAACTTGCAAAATTGGATGGGAGGAAAGAAAGAACTTGTGAAGTTTGTGGTCATGACCCACATAAACGAGGAAGGTCAACATATTGGTGTCCTGGTTGTAATGTGGGTGTACATCCAAAATGTTTTACTAAATTGAAACATTTCTACCGCACCAATCCCAGAAAAAGGAGGATGGAAAATTAGGTTAATTAGGTATAATTATTCAATTAAATGTGTAAATATATTAAAAGTAGATATTTAGATATAGGTATAAAAAGTTATATAGGCATAACAGTGTATAATAAACAGTGCTTGAGGGAAAACGTTTTATAAATATAATATAGGCTAGGGAGTAGTGTATGACAGTTTTGCCCAAAAAACAGTTTACGCGTATGTGTTCAGCAAAAAAATCATAGAAAATTGGAAACTGCATCAAACTCTATGGAACAAAGGTGAGTAAAATCAGAAAATCTTTCTTTATTATTTGTATATTTCAGTTTTTCAGACAGTAATGCACATGGTTTTTTATTTTTCTTCAAAAATAAAAAAATGATAATTGTTTTTGGAAAAATTCTTATTTTCATAAAAATAACATTCAAAGTAATCAAAATATAAATTTTCTGATGCATAGAACAAAATCTTCAACATGTTTTCTTCAAATAAAATATATAGATGTCAAACTTTGTGTGAAAAATGTAATTTATAGAATTGTTTCAAAATAAGATGTTTATGCGGGTCATTTTGTACTGCCAGTTAGGAAAATAACACTGCCGCTTCTAGGGTTAAATGGATTACTACAGGACTAAGATTATTCGTGAGGCTGTCGAAATAGAGAAGCAAGGGAGCTTAAAAAACGCGATGACACTTTGTATTTGCCCGCAGTGAGGAAATGTGTCGTCAATAGATTTTATCGTTAGAAAGGTGAACAAAAGGAAAGGAATTTTAGTAATTGCTTGGCTCAGGTGTGTGTGGATTGACGTCAATGTGTGAATTGACGTCAATGGGAGTGGCTTCATTCCTCTATATATAGGAGCAGAGTTACCTGCGCTCTCCACTCATGCGTCCCACCCAATAAAACGCATGCAGAAACCTCTCCTCAGATCCAGCCCTAACCAAAAAGCCCTGATCCCATATTCCTACCCGCAGCCATTGTCGTGTGACAGACGCTGCATAACCTCGGGAGCCACCAAACCCCCTCCTTCTCTGACTGCTCTTCGCTCGCTCTTCAACTGTTGTTGGGTTCACTTTGTCAATGCTACATGAGGTTTTAGCGAAAAGTCGGAAATGCGATTTTATGCACTGCAGAATGAGCGGATGTACTCCAGATAAAAACTGTTTATTACATATATATATATATATATATATATATATATATATATATATATATATATATATATATATATATATATATATATATATATATATATATATATATATATATGTATATATATATATATATATATATGTATATATATATATATATATATATATATATATATATATATATATATATACATATATATGTATATATTTATATATATATATATATATATATATATATATATATATATATGTAATAGGATAATAGTTTACAATAACATTTATTAACTCTCTCTCTCTCTCTCTCTCTCTCCCTATATATATATATATATATATATATATATATATATATATATATATACAAAGAAGAATGTACCTAAGAGGTATTAAGCATTCCATTTACAAGAATAGTGGAGTTGAACATCTAAGTGTAGCGGCAGTTCTGGATAATGCTAATGCTATTTTTAGTTTAAATTGCTTTAAACTGATTCAAATAAATCTATAAGTAATTATTGTGTAACTAAGGGAATACTTTAGAGCTTACTTGCCAACCCGTCTCCAAACAGTCGTTTCATTTACGAAGCTGACACTACTAGTAATAGAGCAATTAACAGTGATAAATAATTATAGTTTATTCAGTGAATTCAAGATGATTACAACAAACCACTTTAAAATAAATCATTATGGTTAATAAACTGTTTATATTTATAAAGAATGATTCAGTGGGAATCTGTCAAAACTGCAAAAGTTTATTCCTCTCAAAACAATAGCGTTGAAAAATGTACTTCAGGTCTTAAATAATAGTGTGTGTGTATCTTTGTATATACTAATATATATAATATTTATCGGCCGACATATATATAATATAAGAATATATTTGTAGTATAATATATAATTTCCTGATGTGTGTGAGAAAGTTTTAATTAAAAAAGTAGGAATAAATAAACATAACTCACTATCAATATATTGAAATAATTATAGTAAGAACTACCGAAAAATACGCTAATAGATATTTAGTAACTTATGAAAAATTTTCAATAAAAACAGTTTAACATATTATTAAAAGAATAAATGAGATAACAAGACATTCGTTTTAAAAGAGCTGTTCTAAACACCCTATAAGATTATATAAGTTGTCCCATGAAATCTTGTTATCCCTACAGTTTATGGTAAAATTGTTCCAGCTCACATACGTCACATACTGAACAGATTCAATAAGAATATCTAGAATGTATAATATTGTACGCTTTGCTACTACTTAGTAAGGCACTTCCAAAATTTAGTTTCCAAAGTTAAAATACGGGAATTAAAAATAAATTTAATCCATATATTGGTCCACTAACCGTACACTACTTTACCGAGCGTCGTTCCATCTAGTCAGTGAGAGGTTGATTTTGATTCTTAAAATATTATAGATAATTCCTAAAAACTTGATTTAATTTGAACATATTACTAATAGATTTATTTTAAGAAATATTTCCCACTATAAATTTGCTAATAAGAGACCATATTATATGAGATTGTTTGAGAATATTGAATTAATTTCAAATAACTGATTACAGAGCGATTTGTAGTATTTGTGTGCAACTACCTGCTTCTTGTAGTTACACATTTATCCACCAGGATCATGCTATAGCACGTAAATGGATATATTTTTACCTCTCGTGTTAATAATTTTTATCTTATTCTGGCATTGTCTGCAATAAAATCGTTCTCACACACATTAGTATAGACTTAATAGTGTAACAGATATTAAAAAACAGAAATTAACATACTTATCCAAGCTTTTCTCAAATAATGGTTTAACTTTAAAATTACAATTATTAATTTTCTACAAACAATTTCCTGTTAAGAACATTCATATAAAATTGTAAATCATTTTTTTCACGATATAGCAAAATGTTTTTGAAAAGGATTTTCGACACACATTAGTTTGGTAGGTTTTACAATAACAGCTACAGGTACAGTGGCTGGCTTTAAATTTAGTATCATCTCTTCTTTCTTGAGAATTGCTTTTGGGATTCCACACTCTAATAAATAACTTGCTTCTCCTTGAACTACCACATTTAACTAGTTCGTTCAGGAACTTCTCATCTCTAGAACTAAATGTAGTAAGATTTATTGTAATGTAAATCCATAGATATTTATTAACTGCTGAAAATATTCAATAATAACATTTAAACTACAAATATACAATATAAAAGTAACATAGCCCACGTGTTAAAACAGCTGTTCTGCAACACTAATAACATAATATAAGCTATAGAACTATTATTTGAACTATCATTCGTTAATACAAATAAATGACGTTAGCTAAACTCATATACATTTATTAACTCAACGTTTTATTGCAAGTTAGAGTTTGTAGTAGGAACACTCACTGAGGATAACTTTGTCTTAGAAATGCGCCAGAGATATTAAATGATTGATTTATGACTTTTTTGACGTCTCATATTTGTATTACATAAGCTAGTGTATGAAACCATATGTTATGACTTTATTATAGTTAAACTATGGAGAGTCTGCGAAGAGAACCGAGACTCGCCTCATGATGGAATGAAACGCTTAGGATGAGATGATTCCTCTCCCGTGCAAAGCATGCAGTTATACACAGTGTCAAGATGTGCCGGGGATTGGCATAAATAAGGTTCTGCAAAAAATGGTTTAAATTAAATGCTAGGGTTACGCAGCGATCCAGATAAATACTATATACCATAGAATACAGTCTATATATAATTGATTTATAAAATAAAATGCTAGTTTTAAAAATTATTATTTACTAGGAAGACAATAAGTTAAATATCACTATTTTCAGAAAACCGACTGAAGCGGATATAGTAATAACTAATTATTTGAATCTTCCTTAAAAATAGAATAGTATTACATTCTTATAGCTTACTAAACAGGATGAATAAACTACAATCGAAACATGCATATAAGCTAATAGAATTAGATGTTACTTAGGTAATTGCATGAAGAATTAATATTGAAAATATATTATTTATAAATAGAATATGATTATTTTATGAGTTTTTGAGGATCTGTATGATAGTATTATACATTTTATGCATTTGTCTTGGATTATTTTTTATTATTGAGTTATTGAGTAAGGTATAGCCTAAGTTCTAAAAACGTACAAATCCTGAAGACGTAGCACTGAGAAATGCCCGCACAACAAAATAATTTACTCGCCCCTGCGCAGTTTATACAGTCCTGGTGAGACTCGCACCGTTCCTTCTGCGTTTTTTATCAAATTTATTTTAAATACGTTATACCACACAGTTTACAAAAATCGTGGGAATGCTTGACTTTTCAGTCAAGCGTAAATATAACTTTCATTTAACACAAATATGTGAATGACAAGAAATCCATTTTTTACATAAATATATTTTAGAAGCCTAAATATATTACTATGATGAAAAAGAAAGTACATAGATGAATTACTTACCTAAGTGTTATTCATTAGTATTTCAAATTTGTTTTAAATTTATCATCCATAATGTTACCTCATATAAACTATCTTCCTTCTTATTCGTATTATATATATATATATATATATATATATATATATATATATATATATATATATATATATATAGTATTTGCAGGTTAATGGGCTCATACTCATACGCACCGTCACTAGATATATAAATATCTCGCAAACGTTTCACGTAGAGATCACGTGACTAAGATGGAAGACCTGGAATATGACAAGATAAACATAAATATAAAACGCATTGCTATTCTAACTTCAGGGGAATTATGAAGAGTTTACAATATGTTTTATTTTATTTTGAAATTTATTTGTAGGATCTTTATATATTTGACAAAATTGATTATCATTTATAAATTTTTCTGTTTTTATTATGTGCTCATTTTTATCAATAATGACAATAGCAATACTTTTATCTGCCTTTACTGTAATAAGATTATTATTTTGTAATTTTTGTTTTAAATCTTTAATTTCTGAATATTGTTTGTTATGTGTTTCATTAACTGTATTTTTTAATTTCATAAGCTGCTTCGATTCTGGTATTTTCTTGTAAGCTTGTATTTAGTTTACTAATAGCTAATCCTGTGTCTATTATAATATTATTAATATTATTATTTATGTCTGTTTTTATATTGGTTGTATTGTTTTCAAGTGGTTTTATTTCATTATTATTAAATCCAGTATTTGATAGATTTACTACATTAGGGTGAAAATTATGATATTTAATTTCAGGTACATCTTTTGATTGTTTTTCTTACTTTAATTTTTAAGTTTTTTGTTTATTCTATTTAATTTATATTTCAAATTTTATTTATAAATAAATTGATTTTATAATATTTTTCTTGCCTTTTTATGTTATGCATAATAGAAGTTAATTTTATATGTAGCTTATATATTTCAATCGTTAAAGTATATTTCTTTTGATACAAGTTTTTAATTTCATTCTTAACCCATAATTGTTCGACTTGTTTACATGTTATTTGAGCTATATTATTTTTATTTTTTATTGTAATTTTTGCGTATTTTGGAATTGTATTATTTATAATGCATTGTTTATTAAAGTATATATTACAGTTTGTATTCATTAGTTGAATTTTACGTTTTTCAAAAAAAAATAATCAGGCAAATTAATTAAGGCAACATTACAATTATTAATAGAAATCATTTTAAAGTATATTAGTATAAAATAGGCTGTAATATATTGTAAATATCTGCTTCTAGTGTTATATTATAAAATATTTGTTCCACTATCAATTTGTAAAGATGAAAATCTTCAGTATAATAACTTAAGAAATGATAAAAATTATATATCTTGAGTTGTTTAAAATATCTTTTTCAAACATACGTGATAATACACAAAATTCTAGATATTTGATTGTTTAACCAGTATGTTAAATATTAAATATGTTATCAAAAATTTGTTAGAATTAATAATCAAGTCTCAAATCTAACCTACAATTATAACACTTACATTGATTGCACAACAGTTTTTATATAACCCTGAAAGGTTAATTTTATATAAATATAAAATTATATATTTATTAATAAATACTCTTGTATTTGAATAGCCTATGTTGTTTTAATATATATATATATATATATATATATATATATAGTGTGCGTGTGTGTGTGAGTATGTATTTGTTATTCGTATATATATACTATTGTGCTTGGGTTCTCAGCCAACTCTATTGGTCATTTAGCACTACCCAGGAGACTGGTACAGCTTAGAGTATGCTTTGGACGCGACCAACTCTGTCTCCCTAAAGATGGACGCTCCACATCTTCGGAATTGAACAGCATTGAAAAATGTAGAAGAAGCCAGCATTGTCTGTACTGGGAGGTTATGAGGAGAATGGCAGAAATTCCAATCTATTATTGGATAAAGTAAAGTAAGTACATATATTGTGTGTATGTATGTGTGTACATTGTATATATATATATATATATATATATATATATATATATATATATATATATATATATATATATATTGTGTGTTACGGTGAATGTGAGTGTTGATTTTTAGATTTGTTTCTGGTTTCGTTTTAATTTTGCATGTTAAATTACTAAATATTTATGGTTCGTTAACATTTTATTATTATTTTTGTAGTAGTACTGTTTAATATCTGTGACAATATATTGTTTAGTAATAGTATCGGCGTTTGGTATTTATTTTGAAACTATTTCAATTAATAATTGTAATGGTGGTTAAACAAGATACATAATTGTATTTGGAAATCGCAAAATTCAATTACTGAATACAATTTGCAATGTATGTTTGATAAACAATGCATCATAATAAATATTATTCCGAAATATGTAAAATTACAATAAAAAACTAAAGTGATATTGCTTAAAAGACATGTAAACAAATAGAGAATTTATAGGTAGAAACTGAAATAAGACATTTATATGAAAATCAAAATATTTCAACAACTGAAATATATAAATTACATTTAAATAAGCTTCTACAATGGCCAATATAAATAGAATATATAATATAAAATATGTATACATAAGTTTTAGTCTTTTATAACTTTTTACTTACTTCATTGGATTGATGACGTAAAAAATGCCTATATACCAATTTTGGTGATAATTCTTAGAGTAGTTTCAGAGAAAACATTTACATATATATATATATATATATATATATATATATATATATATATATACAATTATTAGTAGTTTAAAAATATTAGATATTACAAGTAAATTAGGGTTAGTTAGCTATATAAGTAGTAGTAGCAAGAGACTAAAATGTAAAACAACTGCCACCTACTTTTATTGATTTAAGCCTTTTAATTTAAATTTCAATTTGATTACTCTCTGGAATTGCGATACTTTTTCCAGGTAACTATATTTTAAGGGTGTTTGTACACCACATCGAACAGATAGGTACTCTTCACCATACCAAGGTCAAGCAACATTATTAGACGTTTTTAGCGTTTAAGATTTGCCATGGATCACTTACTCCCATGAGCCACTTCCGATTATTTCATACCCCCCGAACCCTGAGAACATAGTTTTCTCCTTAGCTCCAGTGGAGTGGTATCAGTCAGGAACACGTAGCACTATGCTCCGACACCTGTGCAAAGCGGACTCTCCCTGACCAAGGGACGAAGAGCAAACTAATAACGGCAAGCCATCAAGCTATGGTCTTGTCAGCACTCTCAACAACCAATCGTCCTGACCAGTAAAATAACAAAAGAAAAGGTGTTATTATAAAAAATAATTATGTATAAATATGTGTTGTATTGGTATATATATATTTGTAGATTATGCAACACTGTTTTCTTGTATACGCTTATCACTTTCACTTACAAGTGAAACAAGATTCTTGTTTAAGTACATAAGTGAAAGTGATATATATATATGTGTGTGTGTGTGTGTGTGTGTGTGTGTGTGTGTGTGTGTGTGTGTGTGAGCGCGCACGCGTGAGCTTATGTGTATATATGTATAAATTTGTTATTCGTTTTGTATGCAAATTAGACCCTTAACAATATTGTGATTTTTTTTCATTACAAATAAATGTAAATGAAATAAATATATTGTTTCACTATCTTTATTTTTGTAAATTAAATTATGATGTGTTTTAAATTTTGTTTATTTTATCCACTAAAGTTACTAGTTATTATTAACTAAGTTGTTAAACACTATTATTATTATTATACAAACTATCTTCTAAACCGATAACAGTATTATCATATGTCTTTATATTATTAATTTTTATATCATTAAAATAAATACTGTAAAAATATTTCAGATATTAGGCCTATACTTGACAAAGGGGACCCATCGCTAAGAAATCTTCCTGTTTGCAAAATTTATCATTGTATAAAAAGTAATTTTGATTTAATATTATTTTTGTTGTATTTATAATTTCTAATGTGATTTCCCATAAGTCGTCTATAATTTTATAATAAAAAAATAGTTTAATTTCCTTACATTTATCTAAAGGTTTGAACTACAGATTAGAACTTAGAGCTAATAGTTTTGCAAAATGTTCAAGGAATAGAATGAAAATATCAGATTGTATACATCGGCGGTAAACAATAATTTTATAATAAACAATGGTACATATTTTTCATATTTAACACTAAACATTATCCACAAATAACAAATTAAAGCAAACATTTTTAAAACATGTTCAACGAAAATCATAATTTATACATTTCTTATTCAATATTTATTTAATATATTTATATTAATATATTTAATATATATTTAATATATATTTATTTATATTAATATATATTTAAAATTTATTTTTTGAATATTAAAAAAACATTTATTACATGTTTACTAAACACACATTTTTTTAACAATTTTAATTAAAATCAGTTGTTTAAACGTATATTACTAATTTATATATAACGTTATACACATAATGAATGTTTTCCTTTCAAAATTTGCATTAAAAATACATACTTGTATCATATCCTGATGGAATTTATACTGACGCTATTAACCTGGCGAAAATTATATCTTTATGTGCATCTACGTTGTCATTTTAAAAGTGTATATTTAATAGCAATTTAACAAATTTTTAATTTAATACGTCAATGTAAAATAACAATTCAAACATAAATAATATTTAATTCATTTATATATTCGATATTTTAATACATTTATCAAACAAACAAAAATTACATTAATTTAAACTTAAACATAGGCTGTGATTTAAAGTCTGCCCTCTGAAGGACAGATTTATTTCGGATTTGGAGGTTTTTAGACGGAGATGTTCGTAAACTGGTAAAATATTAGTAATGTGTATTATTTAATTATTATTTTACTTATTACTGTAACTTTTTACATAAATAAACCAGTATTGTCTTTCAGGGCAGGCATCTGCATATACATATAGACTCGCAACCTCGTAGCTTATACAGTTCCTGAAATAGGTTCCACCGCCTGGCTTTATCATTGGGTATAGATGGCCATCAGTACTTCTTTGTCACTCATGGCCCTCCACACCTCTAAAAAAAAAATCAATATAATTTCATCTTGACGTCTCGCTGCTTCCTCTCTTCCTGTTATTCCACAAATCCGGAATCCCAGCGACTCTACTGGCCTGTCCTTAGTTATTCTGCCTCTTATATGCGCCATTTTATCTAATGTTACCAAAGCTGGACTAAAGAGTAGCAAAAATAGGTTGGCGCACTCGGAGGAGTAAAGCAAAGTCTACAGAAATTTTGAATTGAGAAATATATTTTATTTTGTATCATTATGAGCTAAAGCTGTTGTGAAATTCCGACGAATAAAATGAAAATATAAGATTGTATTCATAGGATGTAAACTATAATTTTTTTAAAACAATAATACAAATTTTTTACATTTAAAACAAAAATTTGATCTACAAATAAAAAATTAGAGCTAATAGTTTTTCAAAATGTTCCAAGAATAGAATGAAAATATCAGATTTTATACATCGGATGTAAACAATTATTTTATAATAAACAATGGTACATATTTTTCATATTTAACACTAAAATTTAACCACAAATAACAAATTAAAGCTAACTTTTTTAAACCATGTTCAACGAAAATCATAATTTATAATCTCATTCAATATATACCTTATATTTTGTATAATAAAAAAAAAACATTTTTAGAACATTATATGTTTACAAAATACACATTGTTGTACAAATTTAATTAAAATCAGTTGTGTAAACTTATAAGACGAATTTATATATAGCGTTATACTCATTATGAATGTTTCCCTTTCAAAATTTGGTAGGTTACGTGCGTGTGCATGCGTGCGTGTGTGATTCGGTGTATAGAATAATATATATATATATATATATATATATATATATATATATTATAACGAAATTCATTAAGTTAAGAAGGCTGTTGGTAAAATTATTTGAATTTGTGAAATATCCGTAGCTAGCGCTAGTCTATTGTCACATCTATCGGCCGAAATAAGTTACTGCACACACCTGCAAATCATAAATAAAAATAATTCGAAAGGGGTTCATTGTAAGTAAACCAAGACGTGCCTCGTTCATGGGAGAGAAGCTGTACCTAGACATCCACGGACTAGGGAGATTTATGACTAGGAATCCCAGAGAATACAGAAAAACACACGCACCTGTGGGAAAGTTCAAGAAATTCCCACGAAGCCAAAAAAGGAAAGTGCAGGAAGTGTCAAAATTTCATAGGCTAGCCACAGTTTGAGCGTCATAAGGGAGCCAATCAAATTTGAAGAGGGGATGAAACCCATACGGATACCAACCAAGGGAAACAGGAGGAAGTCAGTCAATCTTCAGTACTCGAAAGGGCCAAGTGGTAGGACTCGAGGAGTCATAATGCAGGAATCGAGGGAGAAGTAATGTTCAGTTTGTAGTAAGAAATATCAAATTCAAACAAAGTAACGTGTCAATTTAAAGTAAGGGAGATTAATAAGGGAGATTATTAAATAGAAAGTGAAGTATAAAGAGGGAGATTAAAGGGTAGCAAGTGAGATTAAAATAAGGGAGTGATTAACAAAGTCAGTTACGGAGTAGAAGCATTTCGAGAAATTAAGAAAAGTGAGATTGATAGGAAAATATTAATAAGTGAATTTGTGTCAAGTGAAGTGAAGCAAGGAACCACGCAAGTAATATGTAATAATTTATTTTCATTATAAAGCCAACTCTTTAAAACCAAAACATTTAAGAACATTTAAACTTTTATAAATTCCTTAAAAATTCATAGTTAACTGAAATATAAAATTTATCAAACCGAGTGCAGTAACTTATACACGCCCTTAGATAGATAAAGAAAGTAAATTTAGAATTGTTAAAAAAAAAATCTATAGTAAAATAAGAGTCCAACGTGGATGGCAAAGGTTCGTTATATAAAAATGTAGCCCATCGTGGATGGCTATGTTACGTTATAATATATATAAGAATGTATTTGTATAACATATAATATTATGAAGCATGTGAGAGAGTTTTAATTAAAAGTCGGAATTAATAAACATAACTCATTATCATTATATTGAAATAATTGTAGAACGAATTATTGAAATATAAGTTAATATATAATATTAACTTATAAAAAATATTCAATAACAACAGTTTAACATATTAATAAACAATAAATGAAGTAACATTACCTACCTGTTAAAACAGCTGTTCTACAATAACACCTGCAAGATTATTTTCCCAAAGTTTAAGGTAAAATGATTCCAAATTGTATTTTAAAAGCTGAACCAATATTTAAGAAAAGCTTTAAAAAAATAAGATAGTTTCTGTTTCCTTAACAACTGTTAGACTAATAATTTAAACTAAAAATTAACACGTGTGTGAGAACGATTTAACTGGAGACAATGCCAGAATAAGATATAAATTAATAAAACACTGCAGGTAAATATATTTCCATTTACGTGGTATAGCACGATTCAGGCGGATTAATGTGTAACTAGAAGAAGCAGGTAATTGCACACAGATACTACAAGTTGCGCTGATATCAGTTATTTAGAAAAATTAATATTTTCAATTAATCTAATATAATATGGTCTCTTACAGAAATGCCATGGAAAATTTACAGTGGAAAACATTTCTGAAAATAAAATCATGTAGTAATATATTAAACTTAATTCAAGCTTTTTGGAAACTTCTGTGAAATTTACAGTATCAAAACCAAACTCTCTGACTAGTTGGAACGACTCTTGTTACAGTAGTGAACTGCTAATGGACATTACTAAATCAAATGTATTATTAATACAACATTTATTGATAGAAAAAATAATACATTTTGGAAATGCTTTGCTATTGAGTAGCTAAGCGTAAAGCATTATAAAGGCTAAACACGATTATCTAATCTGCTCAGTATGCAACATTCTAAATACATTTTAATATTATTTTCAAATTAATTGCTGTTATAGAATTCTCCGTAATTAAAACCAATGACCAATGTTATCCCTGTGACTCTACTGTCCTTTCCTTAGTTATTCTGCCCCTTATTTGCTTATTAAACATAAGCTGTGATTTAAAACCTGCCCTCTGAAGCACAGATTTCATTTATTATATGGAGGTTTTTGGACGGAGATGTTTGTAAACTGGTAAAATATTAGGGACAAAATATTAATAATAATAGCAGTTATGTAAAATATATACCTCTCCTGAGTGTTGTGCTAAGTAATAGATTAATTTTATTGCTTGACTTTGTATTTTTATCTTGTTGGTTTTATTTGACTTGTATGATAGTTTGACAATTCGTTAGTAGTAGCCAACCATTGAGTAAGGCGACATCATCGCCGAAACTAGTTTGTTGAGTGTATGTTTATTAAAATCTAATATTTGTGACATTTTGAGTTCACTATTTTGACTTTTACCTTTGTGAATAGTTCTCACTAGCTAAGCTCTAATTAACTACACATTTTCTTATTGAACTCCTTTGAAATCCGTTCATAGAAAGTATTTGACGCGCTTCAGAATGTCTTCATTTTCAAAATATTGAATTGAATATTCATAACTTGTATCGTGACTTGAATATTCATCCTTATATCAGATAATTTGTATTGAGGTTTATCAAAATTTAATTAACTTTTATCATATAACTTTATCCGAATTATTTAATAATAACTTTTTCCTCAACAATATTCAATAAATTATGTAACATACCGTGTTAAAACGGTTGTTTTACAACATTTCCTGTAACATAAAACGGCTGATATAGGAAATCATATGTTATCATTTAATTCAGTTTGAGGTGACTCATTGGTTGTAGTTGACCTCAGTATTTCTTTATTGCTCAGGTTTGCCTACAAGGTTACTACCACTCATGCTCATCTACACCTCTAAAATAAGTAACGTATCGCCGCTTCCTCTCCTGTTTTTTCCAAAAATGCAAAATATCAGCTTTTTCGGGACTTTCCTTAATATCATACCCTTTTTAAAACCTTGTCTACCCTCTGAATAACCTTCTCTGTCACCTGATAGCTACCCAGGAAAATAGATGTTTTAGAGCCAGGATCAGTACGTCACCTATATAAATATGCTTTATACATTTCATTATTAATAATTTCTATTTAGAGGATGATAATTTCCTTATGTGGATAAAATAATATACAAACTGTCCGATTAAAATTTTTATTAGGCCTTTAAAATAATTTTTAAAAAACATACAATCTTTTGGAGCTGTGTAGCCCTACAACGCATCTTGCGGCGACCGCTTCGAATAACTTGGCTCTAACAGCAGTGTCCCATTGCGTAACTTCCGAAGAGTCACGAACTGCTGCACTTCCGTTACTGATGTCTGAACTAAAGACGGCGACAATTGTAAAAAGTTTCTCCCACCTTGCTGTGCTTGAGACGATTACAAGGTTTAGATCAGGTTATGAAGCCACAAGGTCTTTCCTAACACCACTTGTCTCACTAAGTAAGCTTGGTGAATTTGGATGATGCCTCTTTCCTCTAAATTACACATTTGTTGTTTATCCATGAATTACATTAGGCCATGAATGGTGTCAGAGGGTAATGACTGAGCTATAAACACGGGTAAACCTATGGATCACTTTCGAACATGTGCAACCTCCAGATCTCTTGGAACATAGTTTCTCCTAAGCTCCACTAGACTGGCATCAGTCAAGAGCTCGTAATACTGTGCTCCGACCCCTGTGCTCAGCAGTGAACGAAGCTGTTAGCAGACCAGCTACCGCGATTACGTTTTCAGTAGAGCAAACTCACAACTGCATCCCAGTCTTTAGTTTGTCAAGCTCTGGTCTTGTCAGCACTTTCAATGGTTGAGACCAGTAAAATATCCTAAGGGAAGATGTTACTATCAAACAATAAATATGTACAAAATTGGGGTTTTTATTGGTATTTGTGTGTGTGTGTGTGTAAATGTGTTAGTGACAGTGGTGTATTGTTAGACTGGGGTACCGCGAGGGACGCTAAACCTCTCTTATAGGCTCAGCTAGTCTACACCAACCTGCGGCCACGTTTACATATTGTATAGGTGTTAATACAACCACTTTGTCTATTAGATCTGTTATCTTCAGCATATCGAGGTCATGCAACATTGAGCGTGCTTAGTACTTGGTTGGGTGACTGCTATTTGCTTATATTTATTTAGTTTTAACTACAGTAATTTATACCTCAGTATATGCTGCTATTAACGTTATGCTATTCCTTAAGTTAATAATGGCTTCTGGTTTCTCGTTTACGTCATTAAGTATTTCCTACGTGTCATATATTTATTTAATTATAAAAATATTAGGTTTTCGATTCCTATAAAACATGCACGAAAGGACCTCGGTGGTCGATGAATGCAATACTTTCCAATCGACCACTGCATTGTTCCTGGATGTCAGCTGGCCTTGGACCGTATCTGGCGTCCTGGTCTCCTTGTCATTGGCTATCAGCCCCTTCCTTAGCACACCGTCCTTCTGGTCAGATCCTAAGTATCTAGCCAAAACTTCAAGGTTTCTTTTAAACATTACTTTTCTACCCTCCTACCAAACTCTGCTGGTGCCCCACTTGGTTCCGTCCTGGACCCTCTTCTCTACCTCGTCCATTTAAACGATATCGATAACGTTTCTCTCTCATACATTCCTATCCCTCTACGCCATCTGTTTCTCAAGGAAACGTAAACCCCAGATCTGAACGCTCACTCTCGATGGTAATTCCATCGCCTGGAGGGCATCTGTCAAATATCTCCTCACAAGTGTCTCTCTTTCTCCCTAAAATTGGTTGTCTTGAACAGGTTGTGGGTCATTAGGACCAAGCAGTCCCCTTCTCTATCATGCGCAGTCCCATCCTTTAAACACAAAATAAACACTTATCTGATGTTAATCCGTTCTGATATACTGCAATGGTTAGTGACCAATCTTTCGAGTCGAAATATCACAGAACCATACTCCAACCTCCCTCGTTCCTTTTCATTATCACCATTCGAAATTCCTTTAAACCCTGGCGAAATTTATTCTTTCTGTCTAGGACAAACCCTTTGGCAAGGCCGAATTTATCTCTCCACCTACATCTTGACTCCCAGTTAATCGACTGGGTCCACTTCTATTTTTAGGCCACTGCCCAAAGTACTCCTGGAACCTCCATCACCCCTACAATCTACGTCCTCTCCTTGCTTTCACACCTTTCCTCAAGCCCTAAGGTAAATTGTAGCATTAAGTTTTTTTGTTCCTATCTTTTGAGATAATTTGTTAGCTCTACGCTCTCACATTATTGATACAAGTACAGGGCAACTCTTACCCTCCTAACATTCGTGTGCATATTATAGTAGTTATTAAACTACAAAGTTATTTCCTTTTCCCCCTCATTAATCTTAAACCTGTAATTTTTCCGAATTTCATGATTAATATTGTCTACATAATTTCGATTCACAGCTTGTGACAAATTTCCAATTTAAAACATTGTGCTTGTGTATACTATATGTATTTTGTATATAACAGAGAGTAAATAAACAAATGTATTACAAAATCATAAATAATTCTTGTGAAAATAGTGAATTCCTTTTTAGTCGTGGTCTTCGTCATTGTCATTGTCGTTCTGAGTCGTCTTCCATTTGCAAAGGTTATTGTAAAAGTGCTTGAACTCATCTGAGATGTACTGAATAATCTTCTTTACATCATTATTTTTTTTTTTGAATAATAGATACTTGTCCGTCATAAGACTTTTCTGTTGGAAGTACAAGCTTAGTAGCTTTTACCTTTTGCAACGTAAATGTTTCTGAACTAAAGTCATCAATAAACTCACAAACTTCGACACACCCTTTAGCATTCGGTTTTGTATTTAAGATGTCTATATTTTTATGAGAAATTTTACCTTACTGTCTCGAAGACTGGATGCGATTTTTTTGAAAAATATAGGTCACTACTTTTAAAGCTTATGATGTCTCCATTGGCAAGTTGATACACAAGGAAGACATCGCCAGTTTTCCTAGCTGATGCTATAACACCTTTATACTGTTCTGGAAGGAAAATTCTATCATGTCTTCGGGTCACTCTCTTTATACTAGACAAGCTCCTATCACAAGGTAATAAACTATCCCCTTATTGGGTAATACTGCTCTATTACTTTAAAACGACCCAAAATAGTTTCTGCCATCAACAAGCTTGTGAGAGTGTGGTTGCGGTTTTGGTCTCCGCAGGCATTATTAAACACGTGTACAGTCTGTGGGATGTAGCTTTTCTATGTAGTGGAGAAATAAAGCTACAACCTTCATCTGGGCTCTTACGACTTTGACCCTTATGATTATTTGTAAACACCCAATAATTTGTTATTAGAATGGTTATGCTATTAGAATGCTATGCAGGAATGAATGACAGTGACAGGTTTTACATGAAGTCAAAGACTATACCAACTACGTTTCCCCTATCTGTACGAAGGGTGTCATTGTTTGCAACCAATGTGCTCTGACTTGAACAGTAGTAAATTTTTAGAAATACGACACATTCTCGTGAATCATGAGGTCGATGTTTATTTTATCCTTGAGGCAGGTCTCGCATCTAATACCCAAGAATTTTATCAACAAACTGGATATGTAAATTATAATATCAAGAGAGGCCGACAGGTAACCTCGGGCATGCTTGTGGGAGTTAACCAGAATCTCCAGGTTCGCTGCGTGATACTACATGAAATGAACGAAAGTGATAAGTTAGAAGCTCCTCGTGGAGGTCTGGTAAAACAACCAACCTTTCAAAATTATTGGACTATACAACCCACCGGGAAACAAGCCAAATCACAACATCCTTAACAGTCACCTTTCCACGCGTTACATCGTTCTCGGTGATTTTAACGCCCCCTTTGCCAGATTGGGATATTCTACCTCAAAGCTCACGGGTAAAGCAATGGAGGACTCTATAGCTGATAAATTGTTGCAAATCGTACATACAGAAGGGACATTTCTATTTTTGCTGGTCCCAAATCTAGACCCGACCTGGTAATCGTACACCCAAACCTGGCAGGCCGTACACAAGTCCAGCTCCTGAACGATCCTTCAGGATGCGGCCACAGAGCGCTGTTAATCCGAATGTCCTTTCCACAGCCACTGCCACTAAAGGAAAAACGCACTAGGTGGAATTTTCGGAAGGCCGACTGGGAACAATTTTAACAAGACACAAACTCCAAGGTGACTCTCGACTTAATTGGAACCATCCCTGAGATATCGCACGAAGCGTTCTGTGACGCTATTCGGTCTTGCGCTACAAAAAGCATCCCAAGAGGACAAGTTAAGAAACACAAACCATTCTGGAATAAAACACTATCTTCCTTGAAAAAAGCCCGAGACAGAGCCAGGAAGGAGGCGGAACGATCGGGTCAAATCTCGGACTGTGTCAATCTGAGAAAATGCCAAGCTGACCTACGAAAAAACGTCACCCTAGGGAACAGAGATGCGTACAGATCTTTCCTACTCGAACTGGATTTCAGAAAGGACGGAAGGAAAGCACATCGTTTCATCGGCCGCCTGTGTAATGAGAAGATTGTAAGGGAACAAGATCCTCTCCGAGATGGAGACAAGCTACTAACTACCGACAAGGAAATTGCCAATGCTCTCTGTTCACACTATGCAAGCATTAGCAAAATATCAGGGCCAAAAAGTGTAAGACGCACCCTCTAGAAAAAGCCACATCCATCTTGCCATACTAAGCTGGACAACTATATTCTTAGCGCCCCCTTCTCCCTGGACGAGCTAGAGATCGCACTCAAATGTAGTAAAACCCGGAAATCGTCAGGAGTGGACGGGATCTTCCTCGAATTCCTAAAGCATCTCGGAAGTGATACCAAGAACTCTCTTCTTAAATTGATTAATTTGACATGGGATAAACACATACCTACACAATGGAAGAAGGTATGTCTTAAGCATGGCAAATCTAGCGACAAGTTTGAGAGCTACAGACCTGTTGCCCTGACTAGTTCCTGCTCTAAAATCGCAGAAAGAATGGTAGTTCAAAGACTTAGCGCCTTCCTTGATAATCACCGCATCATAGCCCCAGCCCAAGCCGGTTTCAGCAGAAATATATGCACAATAGACCTCGTTGTTAAACCCGTTTTACGGGTTCCACCGTAAAATGTCTACACTGGCAGTTCTGGTCGACTTCAAAGCAGCATACGACCGAGTCTGGAAAAAATGCTCATGCACAAACTATTAAACTGCGGGTTAAGTGGAAACCTGTTGCGATGGATCAAAAGTTACTTTTCTCAGAGACTCATCAGAGTAAATTATAACAACACAAAATCCCGTTATAAAATCCAGAGACAAGGCCTTCCGCACGGTGTCGTAACTACCTGCCTACTTTTCAACATTATGATTAGTGATGTCATAGCAACCATCCATTCACTCACAGGCGTGGAAGTCCTCTTGTATGCAGACGATCTGCTGATTTGGGCAACAAGCAGTAATATTGGAAACCTAGAAACTACTATCAATCTAGCCCTCCAAAGCCTTGCTGACTGGGCTCACCAAAACTCTATGTTAGTAAACGACTCCAAAACTTTTTATTAACTGTTCCCTACGACAAACAGGCCGTGCAAGGTCAATCTAAACTTTTTGAACAAAGAGCTGGAAAAGCAGGACATAGCTAAATACCTCGGAATTAATCTGGATAGAAGACTGAATTGGTTCGCCCACACGGAATCACTCAAGAGAAATGCTTGAAAAGATGTAGATTACTGAACGCCTGTCCGCTACTAAATGGGGTGCCACTCAGGAGGTCCAGGAAACAGCTTACAAAACTTACATCAGACCAGTTATGGAGTACGGAAATGAAGTGCTCGTCACAGCCAGCGCAATTAATACTGCCAAACTTGACCGGGTCCGAAACACTGCCCTGAGAGTCATAACGTGTGGTGCGAAATCCTGTCCGATCGCGGCAATGGAAGCACAAGCCGGGATTGAACCCCTTGATGACAGAAGAATAAAGACATCACTCAAATCATGGGAAAGAATCAAACGAGTTTACCTATTCTGGAAAACTTAGAAAACTCCGACGTCGAGATTAAAAACTCAAACTACGCCTCTCAAGAGGGCTGAAGAACTCCTTAAAGAACTGAACATCCCCGCAGGCACCTCAGAGCCAATCTTCTCCGTAACCCGCACGTTCAGCCACCTTCCCCAGCAAAGTCTCTATCTTTCCGGCCACACATCCCCAAACGACTCATCCCTTGAAGTCGAACTCAGATTGGCAGGTCTTGAAACCATCAACATGCGTTACCCACCCTCCGACTGGCTGCACATTTACACTGACGGATCCTGTGATCCTGAAACTGGCCGTACAGGAGCGGGCTACCACTCCCCACTCTTTACAGGTTTTCCCCTGAGCAAGTATGACGGGGAAATAGCGGCTGTATAAGAAGCCGCTCGAAAAATAACTTCATTGAGAGATTACCGAAAAGCTGTGTTCTTTGTTGACTCTCAATCTGCAATCACGGCCCTCTCCACCAACACTGACACCAATTGCAAGCGAACTTTCAACTGTCGCGCTCTATTAAGTGATCTCTCTGAAAGAGGTTGGGAACTTACTCTGCAATGGATTCGAAGCTATGTTGGAATTCCAGGGAATGAAAAGGCGGACGAATTAGCAAAATAAGGCCTATCCTCCACTCAGCCAATGATGCCTCTGCTCTTGACCTCCTCCAAGACAAGGATTGATCAAGCGGTGAGGGCAAGAACATCTGCCAGACACAGGTACGCCGCGGAAGGGAAGAGCTGGGTAATCTATCGTCAAGGACAACCCACTTAACCGAATGCTGTCATGTCCAGTTGGTGTGGCCGCCTTTCGAACTCTGACAGGACACCATTACCTCTCTACCCATCTGACCAAAATAGGAGTACTATCCTCCGCAGACATCCCGCTCTGTACAGCCCCTAAAGCAATTTTGAACGCCCAACATCTGTTTGAATGCCAAGGACTGCGGGACGTCCGCGATGAAGCATATGGCTCAGACTTTGAGCATCTCGCCTCCCTCTACTGGACTGCGCAGTACCGAATGACTGAAATGCCAAGAGTGGGCGTTTGATAAAGTAAGTAAAGTCTATGTTGCCCATAAGATATGTAACTCGTTCGTTTTTTGTTCTATTGCCATATAAAGACATAATCAATTTATCTTTTTCTACAACAGGAAATTGTAAGGCACATGCATCAGGCAGTAACAATTTGGACCGGTAGGTTTTGATGGAACCACATTCCCTTTACTTTTTCTATATCCCTTACCATGAGGACTTAATATTTTCAAACCTCAAAATTGCACTTATCAGCATGAAACGAAAAGTTAGTACATCCAGAACACTCACACATAAACTACTGCCTATATGTTACACGGTTTGTAACTAAAACACATTTTATGAATACACGGTAAAATCTTATTAACTTGAAAAAGCAATGCACATCGTATTCTCTTCATGAGCATTACACAACATAAGAGCTCTGTCACGCCTTGTAACTAACCTATCTTCACGATCCTGTCTGGACTGAGCAGATGACAGAAGAAGGACACAACTACTGCAGATATTCCCTTCTTCCACTCATCAATGTTTTCGTTTTAATGCAGGCAAGGGGCTGTGCAGATATTCCTTTTTTGCTCTCAGGACAGGAGTAGACACATTTTCGACAAAATGGTAATGTCAGTTAAACAATGACAAACATTGTACTTATTCCGTTTTCCACCCTCCGATTTAATTTAACTCTAACAATACCCTGATTGAACTAGAGCCCTCTATTTTATATTAAATATAAAATTATGATTGTCTCTGAAGGAGCTTTGTAGAATCTCCAGTTGCTGCACCCCTTAGTAGAGGACGTAGTCCCTCCCAGTGGTCCTTCCTTAAGTCCATCTTTAGAAGAGGGATATATATATCCCTCGACCACTTCAGAGCCATTAGACCAATAGCAGTACCACTACGACCACTGTCCTCCTATATTGTGATTAGAAGCAATGCCATAGTCTTGTCGCTATTGCTGACAATTTGAATCTACAGGATTTTCCAGATAAAATTGACGCCTACAATGCGTGAGCAGAATTTTGCAGCGCTGTGCTATAAAGTGTGTTATCAACCAATGTGGGGGCGCTATCACAAAGCTGAACAGCACTGCTTCCATACTGTTTGGCCACTTTAGCACAAAACCTTACACGCTCTTTGTAAATTGTCCCTAATCTCGCAAAGTAAGTTATTTGAACCATGTGTCCAAGCAAGAATTTGGAGTCTGTAGTCTCATGGTTCAGATTTACCAGAAAATCAGTTCTGGTCTTCGAATGATTTTTAACAAGTTTTTCAAATGTTTGGTTGCTAATTTACTTTGTATTTAGTTATTCCTTTACTATTTAAATACAGCACCACGGTTTTCTTGAAATAATATTTCCTTTGTGAATCATTTTTGAATCGAGTTTCAGCAGCTTGAGAGCTATATTTTATCTATCTGTATATATATATATATATATATATATATAACTAAACCTATAGAATACAAAATATAAAAAGCTATGTTACAGCGGGAATTAAAAGAATTTTATATACGATGCCAGTTTGAACTATGGGTTAGTCGATAAATGACAAAATATTAAAAAGATTAGGATTTGGGGGGTCATTGCAACAGGTCGTTATTAAAATATAATTTTTAAAAAATGTTGCCATTGCAGCTATTAATAAAAGAATATAGTATAAAATATACTTTATTACATGGTGACAAATTTACTGAACAGACGTTTTACTGAAGGAATTTATTTTAGGTTTGTAAAATGTTTTTATAAGGATTCTGAAAAGAAGGTTTTAACTAACAAATCGGAATAAATAAATATATTTACAAAATTACCATTATACTGAAATAACTGTAGTAAGATTTATTGAAATATAAATCATAGACATTTATTAATTTATAAAAAATATGCAATAATAACATTTTAAATAATTAATAGCATTTTTATTAAGTAACATAGCCTACATGTTAACTGCTGTAATACAACAACGCCAAAAACATTGTATAAAGATGTATGAAATATGATGGATGATATGGTTCAATTTAAGCTAAGATAATTCCAAATTGTAATTTAAAACCTAAACTTTTAATTTACTTAAGGCAATGATAAGTATGATAAATATTTATTTATTTAACAAATGGTACGAATTATAAACTGAAAATTAACACGTATGTGAGAACGATTTAATTCAGACAATGCCAGAATAATGTAGAAATTAATAAAACACGGAAGGGATGTATATTTCCATTTACGTCGTACTGCACGATCCAGGCGGATTAATGTGTAACTAAAAGGAGCAGATTGTTGTGAACAAATGTTACAGGTTGCACTGTAACCAGTTATTTAAAATTAAATGAATAATTTCAATTAATCTCACATAAAATGGTCTCTTATTAGTAAATTTATGGTGGGAAATATTTCTGAAAATAAATTTCTTAGTAATATGTTAAAATTAAATCAAAATATTTGGAAATTCCTATGAAATTTTAAGAACCAAAACCAACCTCCCACTAACTATGTGGAATGACTTTCGGTACAGTCTTTACGGGTAGTGGGCTTGTTATCAAAACCCAAATACTGCAATTAAGTTATTTCAGTGGCAGCACATCACAGGTAGAGAGACTTAGCCAAGTTCCAAGAGAAATAGTTTGCTAAACTTATGCAGTCATTGGTTCAGGAAGCTGATGCTTATATATTAAACTCTACAAATTTTGTTCGAAGTTCTGCAAGGAATTCAAGTTGAAGAAAGTAACATAATGGCTAGCTTGGATGTCAAATTCTTTATTTCCCAGTCCCGCAGGGGAGGTGCGGACTTACTAAGAGGGGTTTGGCGTCCCTCGCGGTACCCCAGCCAAACATAAACTCCTAACAACACCAACTTCACTATTACACACTTATACACTCTCTACAGACACCATATATTCTACACAATCTCTAAACATTTAAACACTTATATTAATTAAAACAACCTCTTACCAAAAACTCAACAAATATTTATTAGGTTACATTAGGCACATTAGTTCTTCTTGTTTCTAGGAGGGTGTATGTGGTCAATGTAACGGAGAAGGGCATGATCCCTTAATCTATTTTACCAGTAATTCAGGAAGACCTCGTTTTACATGGTGAGCTGAAACCCGGGCCAAATCTTTCGCTAGTCATAAGGCGCTAAAGTAGTATCTCCGGACCAATGTTAAAAACCTATAGGAATAACAATTTTAAAACGTTATAGAACGATTCAATTGCAGACAATGTCTAAATAATATAGACATTATTAAAACACGGAAGGTAAATATATTTATTTACCTTAAACAATTCTATTTACGAGGTACAGCTCGATCCAGACGGATTAATGTGGAGCTGAAAGAAGAAGGTAATTGCATACAAATATTACGGTTGCGCTGTAATGAGTTATTTAAAATTAATTCAATATTTTCAATAATTCTCATATAAAATGATCTCTTATTAGCAAGGTTATAATTGGAAATACCTCTGTAAATAAATCTTTTAGTAACATGTTCATGTGAAATCACGTTTTTAGGAAATTCCTATGGTATTTCAAGTACCAAAACCAACTTCTCAGTATGGTATTTTTCTAAAATGTTTTTATATGTTAGGTTTCTCTTATTTAATTCAAAATAGAAATTGCGTCGTTCAAACTGTTAAGTTTTCTTACTGCTAAAAACATTATAATATTATTTTGAAAATAAATGTAGTTAAAGAATTAAACTTTTTTGTAATTGAAACCAATAAAATAATGAGTTCACCAACACAGTATCGAAGTAGTAAACAAATATGCACTTGAAGTCTGAAAAAATAGTTTGTGTGTGTGTGTGTGTGTGCAAGAGTGCGTGTGTGAGCATGTGTGTATATATATATATATATATATATATATATATATATATATATATATATATATATATATGTATGTGTGTGTGTGTGTGTGTGTGTGTGTGTGTGTGTGTGTGTGTGTATGTGTGTGTGTGTGTGTGTGTGTGTGTGTGTGTGTGTGTGTGTGTGTGTGTGTGCGTGTGTGCATGTGTGTGGGTGTGTTTGAATGCGATTGAGTCTGCGGGTGTGTGTGTGCATGCGTACGTGTTATATAAAATCTTATGTTATGGTAAAATGATACGCTGATGACGTGATTCAGCGCTTGGAGTAACTAAACAGTATTAAAGACGGCCTTAAAATCGTTCATTTGTGTCCGCTTGAACATTCCAGACTCCAGGGAACAAACCTTGGGAGAAGAGAAGTGAGGTGCAGTGAAGATTGTTGGGGCAAGTCAAAATTTTAATAACAAAATAACCATTTATTAATTTAAATACAAATTTTAAAGTTATAGATACAGATTTCAATAAATACAAAATTATTATCAAATTGATTTTTCATTAGAATAAAAAATATGTAAGCAACTGACTTTTTATTGGAAAAGTATCTAAATGGAGGAGATTAAATATAAATTATTCAAATTTAAATTACTGATATCAAGATTAAAGTTTATCAATTTGTTACAAGGTCAAATTTAAAAAGTTAAGACTAAGAAAAAATCCAATCTCATTAATAAAATTATATATATAAATTCAATGAGAAAAATTGAATGAGAATTTCAATACGAAAGTTTAAATTAAAATCGCTTTAACTTGGTTAATATCGTTTATTTTATTTCCATTAAAATTACATCATACTACCAGTATTAAAAATCCTTAAAATTTTTTAAAAAATCCAAAAAAATGTTGTACGAATTTTTTAGATTTATATTTGGGAGCACAAATGTAAATTGAAATTTAAATGATTCGGAAGTAAACTTGCGCTTACTTCTAACAATAAAATAATGGAAATGAACATAAATGTCCATGTATAATGGATATTTATTATAAATATTTCTCATATTCTATTCATAGTTGTAAATTTTATAATTTATGTATTTTAATCAAAGCAATAAGAACATTTGAAAACCATTATAAGCTATTTATCTTTATTTTAAGTAAAAACTGTTTTTGTTAGGAAATAATTAAATAAATCTTTGAGATAAAATTGTTAATAGTGAATTTTAATATTATATTGTTTAAATGTCAAATTAATTAAAAATCAAGTTGAAACTACAAAATGTTTTAAAATGATTATTATAAACCTGTGGTAAATCAGTAATAAAATTTCTAGAATTTTTCCAATTATTTTAAAAAATAAAAGCAAACATTTCAAATCAAGTTAGAAAAAAAGAATTCTAATAAATATTTATGCAATAGTAAATAATTATATTCATTTTAACATTGATAAAATAATTAATAATGAGCTTAAAATCTATCTAAATAAGATAGAGCATTATGGTTGGTTTTATAAATGAAGTCCACGGATTCCATCCACTGGCAGATCACGCTCGGCACACTACAGGTACCAGGACATGGTAAGTCGGGTGGGATCATATTTTGACCGCGGCTGAACTGTCGCGTTTCGGCTCTAAAGCACTCATCATCAGTAAGTCAATGTAGAGCGTAAAACATACACGGCTGAGGGTGTCGTTACAGGGGCTGGAAGCAAGATTAGCGCCAAGAAGCGAGTTTTGGCCGCGGCAGTGTGTGTGTGTGTGTGTGTGTGTGTGTGTGTGTGTGTGTGTGTGTGTTTGTGTTTGTGTGTGTGCATATGTCTATATGTATATACATTTTCTATTAGTTTTGTATGCAAATTTGACACTTAAACAACATTGTGATATTTTTCTTTTAATTACAAGTAAATGTAAATGAAATAAATATATAGTTTCATTATCTTTATTTTTGTAAATTAAATTATGGTGTTGTGTTTTAAATCTTATTATTTAGTTTATCTACAGTTTTCTTTTTAAAAGATTTCTCTATTGCTATTTTATAAATATTGCATTTCTCTCTTATATTATATTTATTTTATCCAGTTTACACTATTATTATTCTTATTATTATTAATTTATATATATATATACAAACCATTATCCACTTATCTATACCTATAACAGTTTTATCATATGTCTTTATAATATTTTTTTTATATCATCTAAATACTGTAAAAATATTTCAGATATTATACTTGAAAAGGGGACCCATCGCTAAGAAATCTTTCTGTTTGATAATAAAAAATAAATAAACTTTCTTACATTTATATATAACTTTTGAACTACAGATTAGAACTTAGAGCCAAAAGTTTTGCAAAATGCTCAAGGAATAGAATGAAAACATCAGGTTGTATACATCGGATGTAAACAATAATTTTATAATAAGCAATAATACAGATTTGTTATATTTAACACTAAAATTTAACCACAAATAACAAGTTGAAGCTAACATTTTTTGAAACATTTTCAAGGAAAATCAAAATATTTACATTTCTCATTCAATATTTACACCTTATTTTTTGTATATTAAAAAAAACTTTATTAGATGTTTACTGAATACACATTTTTTAACAAATTTAATTAAAATCAGTTGTCTAAGCGTATGAGACGAATTTATATATAACTTTATACTCATTATGAATGTTTCTCTTCCAAAACTTGCATTGAAAATACATACTCGTAGCGTATCCTCATTGAGTTTATATTGCCGCTTCTAACCTGGCGAAAATTGTATGTTTATGTCCATCTACGTTGACATTTTAAAAGTGTATATATATTATTGCAATTTAACAAATTTTTAATTTATTACGTCAATGTAAAATAACAATTTAAACATAAATATTGTTTAATTCATTTACATATTCTATATTTTAATACATTTAAGAATCAGAAAAAAATTACAATCATTTAAACTTAAACATAGGCTGTGATTTAAAGTCTGCCATCTGAAGCACAGATTCCATTTATTATTTAGTGGCTTGTGAACGGAGATGTTTGTAGGGTGATAAACTATTCGTAATGTGCATTATTTAATGGTTATTTTACTTATTACTGTAACTTTGGACATAAATAAACAAGTACTGCCATTCAGGGTAGGCAATCTGCATATACATATAGACTCGCCCCCTCGTAGCTTATATAGTTCCTGCCAAGGGTTCCACCGCCTGGCTTTATCATTGGGTGTAGATGGCCATCAGTACTTCTTTGTCACTCATGGCCCTTCACACCTCTAAAAAAAAACTAAAAATAAACAATATCATTTCACGTCTCGGTGACGTCTCGCCGCTTCCTCTCTTCCTGTTTTACCAAAACTCCGGAATCCCAGCGAAACTACTGGACTTTTCTTAATTAATCTGCTCCTTATATGCGCCATTTTATCTAATGTTACCAAAGCTGGAGTAAAGAGTAGCAAAAATAGGTTGTCGCACTCGGGAGAGTCCAGCAGTCTACAGAAATTTTGAATTGAGAAATATATTTTATTTTATGTCATTATGAGCTAAAGCTTTCGTAAAATGTCCGACGAATAAAATGAAAATATACAATTGTATACATAGGATGTAAACAATAATTTTTTTATTATACAATAATACAGAATTTTTGCATTTGAAACCAAAATTAAACTACAAGTAAACAATTAGAGCTAATAGTTTTACAAAATGTTCAAGGAATAATATGAAAAGTTATAAGATTGTATAAATAAGCTGTAAATATTATTGTTATAATAAACAATAGTACAAATTTTACATTCAAACTAAAATTTGAACTACAAAAAAGTTATAGCTAATAGTTTTTCAAAATGTTCAAGGAATGAAATGAAAATATAAGATCATACAGAGAAGATGTAAACATTCATTTTATAATAAACAACAAAGCAGAATACACATTTTCTTATTGAACTCTTTTGAAATCTGTTCTTAGAAAGTATCTGACGCGCCTAAGAGTGTCTTCATTTCCAAAATATTGAATTGAAAATTCATAACTAATTATTATCGTTATATCAAATTATTTGTATTGGGATTTATTAAAATTTAAATAACTTTTATCAAATAACTTTATTAGAATTAATTAATAATAACTTTTTCCTCAACAAAATTCAATAAATTATGTAACATACCCTACGTGTTTAAACAGTTGTTTTACAACATTTCCTATAACATAAAACGGCTGATATTGGAAATCATATGTCATTTAACTCATTGGTTGTATATTTTTAAATAAATAAAACCTCTAAACCACAAATAACTTTTATTTATACCTTATGTACATTTCAGTTGCCCAGAACCATCTTCAGAGGTATTTAAAAATACAACTCCTGAAGTTGTATTTTTTAAATACCTCTGAAGATGATTGCTGAGTAATTTAAATGTGCATAAAGTTTAAATAAATGTTATTTGTGGTTTAGAGGTTTTATTTATTTAAAAATAAACATTACGCCACAGTTGCTTCATACAGTTATCATTGGTTGTAGTTGGCCCCAGTATTTCTTTATTGCTCGTGGTCGCCTAAAAGGGCACTACCACTGCGCTGAGTCATTAGGGCCTCAGTACTTATTTGTCACTCACGCTCATCTACACCTCTAAAAAAGGTAACGTCTCACTGTTTCCCCTCCTATTTTTTCCAAAAATTTAAAATATCGGATTTTTCGGGACCTTCTTATTTTCGTACCCTTTTTAAAACCCTTCTCTAGGGTTAAGTACGTCACCTATATAAGTATGCTTTATAAATCTCATTATTAATAAGTTCTATTTAGAGGATGATAATTTCTTTATATGGATAAAAACTGTCCGATTAAAATTTTTAGTAGGCGTTTAAAATAATTTTTAAGAAACATACAAACTTCTGAAGATGGGTAACACCCAGAACGCTTCTTGCGGCGTACTGCGCCAGTGTTCTCGGAGCAGAGTCCTTGAACTAGTCTTTGTGTTATTTATAATACATAGGAAATTTTTCAATTATTTTAACAAATGTTTCAGTATAATTAAACACAACATTATTAATTTTCAATCAAATGATTAATGGTTCTATAAATGTAACTTTTTATGTATAACTGTTTTCATGGTAAATACATATTCTTCGGCAAAAAATATACAATAGGCACCAAGGAATGAGGCCATTACATTAGGCCATGAATGGTGTCAGAGGATTATGACTGAGCTATAAACACGGGTAAACCTATGGATCATTTTCAATCATTTGCAAACCCCTAGATCTCTTGGAACATAGTTTCTTCTAAGCTTCACTAGACTGGCATCAGTCAGGACCTCGTAATACTGTGCTCCGACTCCTGTGCTCAGCAGACTCTCGCTGAGCAGTGAACGAAACGGCTAGCAGACCATAAGACCAAAACATAAGATGTTTACTGAATACAGTTGTTTTCAACAAATTAATTTTTAGAACAGAGTTTTTATAAAGATCTGATGCGTGTGAGAAAGTTTTAACTAAAAAAGTCGGCATAAATAAACCTAACTCATTTTCCTTATGTTAATACAAATGGAGGTTATGTTAATACAAATGAAGGACGTAAACACAACTCACAATCATTCATTAACTGGGAGTTTTTTTGTACGTCTCTTTTGTATTATATAAGGTGTATGTATAAAATTCATGTACAAAATGTATATATAAAATGCATGAAAGTAAAAACTACTGTTTGGGTCTCTTCATCTGACAGAAGCCATAGAAATCTTAGAAATATTGTAGTTTATAAAAAAGATGCGGGAATAATGAAAAAATCAAATCCTACGAACTCAAGGGACACTATAGATGCAGAAATGTTTATGTAAGGAGATCTTAATCATTATTGTAGTGGTTGTTTCTTACAAATTATACTTTTGATATCACTTGGCAAAATACCATTGCTTACTGATATTTTTCAGCAAACGCGTTTCGCACTAGATACTGACCTAGGCATTGAGCAATGCACTGACCTAGTGCGAAACGCATCTACTGAAAAACGTCAGTAAGTAATGATATCTTTGCCTAGTGATACCAAACGTGTAATTTGTAAGAATTATTTCCCTTCAAAAACACCGTAAACATTTAGTGAGGTTTAATTTAACAGGGAAGAATACATCTAGGGGAAATCTCGCGCCAGCTGTAGCTAACAAAACGTTTCCTGACGTATGTTTATATGAAAATTCTTCGGTGTTTTCACCTGAAGAACAAAACCTGAGAGTCTTCCTAATGCTTGCAAGGGCATCCTGTAGACTAACAAACAATGTATCCAGAATATTATTCTTCCAAATCATGGCGTAATGTTGCTCAGAGAATAAGAAACTCGCAGAAATAAAATATGGATTGAACATGGAATTAAATTTTGAACATGAAACAGAATTATTTTTTAAAAAATACGATGAAATAGTCTGCTATATCACATGTCTTAAACCAATATAGAATTAGTAATATGCTATATCAATATCATTTAATGATATCATATACCGATATTATACACCAATATCATATACCAATATCATTAAGCGACGTCAAATACCAATATCATATTCTCATATCACATAAACTATAAAATATACCAATATTATATACCCATATCAAATAACCGATATCATATTATTTATTATGGTTTATAGTATGATCATACTATATTATGATTTAACACTATATAACTTATGATTACCGCTATCATATACCAAAATCGTATCCCGATATCATTTAAGAAAAATATTTAGTAACACAATATCTTATACTAGAGAAAGTTTCGGTTTGAAAACGTTGCGCCAATTATTGCATCTATTACAAGGGAGTTACGGTTAGTTAGCTATTCAAATAGTGGCGGCAAGAGACGAAAATTAAAAATATCTGCCATTTACTTTCACTTACTCCGGCCTTTTAATTTAAATTTCAGTTTGGATACTCTCTGGAACTACTATACTTGAACAGATCGATTCTCTTCCACATACCAAAGTCAAGGAATATTGGACGTGGTTAGTGGTTGAGGCGTAATATTTGCCATCAAGTCTAGGTTGTGTTGCCTTGTACAATTATCTAGAACAGACTTTTCCTTTGTTATTATGCTGAGGATCGCTTTCTTCCATCCAAACTTTAGAAAGTTAGAGGAGCAAGCAGGGCCATCACCAGCACAGTTAGGGGTATTTAGGGCATTTTTAGAACCTTTTCCCGTATGACCTCCAGATCCACACCTCAGGAATGGAGGATGACGAGCTTACGTATCTGATGCGTTGACGTTTGATATAGAAACTAAATCGACAACTGAGGAGGGTAGGAATAAATATCAGAATGAGAGTGTGGGCAAATACATTTCAGAAGAAACTAATATCTAAGTACTTCAATCACATATTCTACAGCATATTAACTCAAGTATTTCACACATATTTAAGTTAATGGAAACATACCTTCAAATAACAGATTATGAGGAAACCTTGATCCACATCTGTAGACATACACGTACTACAGCATACTACAGCATATTTACTCAAGTATTTCACACATATTTAAGTTAATGAAAACCTATCTTCAAATAACAGATTATGAGGAAACCTTGATCCACATCTGTAGACATACTCGTACTACAAAAGTTCTAGTTGTTACTACATTTTAATTAATTTTTAACAAATATACTGTATATAATCCTCCCAAGCGAACAATTACGCATTGACATTTAACTCTAATACCCTCAATAAACTAAAGCACTCTATTTTGTATTAAATATAAAATTATTATTGTCTTTGACGACTTATTATTGACATGACCTTCCCATAGTCTTTTCTAGTAGAACGCTAAATAACAGGGAAATAAATTATTCTGAAATATAAAAGGAACTACTTGCGATTGTACGGGCGACAAAACATTTTATGCCATATTTATTTGGAAGGGAATTTTCTACTTATTCCGACCAGAGATCCTCTTTCATCACTATTTTCGGTTAAAGAAACAAATTCGAAATTGTTAGGATAGAAACTTAAAATAGAAAAAGTTGATTATCAAATTAAATAACAGAAATAACTGCACCAGAATGTGAATGTCCCATCAAGAATTCAATTGAATGTTGGACAGGAAATTGATAAACCTAATCTTCGCAAAAGACTATGAACGAGGACTATGAGAAAAATAATGAAGAAGTCAGCAATCAAACGGTGCATTGGAATTCCACGGGAAACTCTAAAGTGGAAATAACAATTTCTGATAAACCCTGAATCTTTGGAAAAAAATAAAACGTCTCTATCTCTAATAAAATATCATGCGAAACAAGTGAAAAAATTAACAATATTTGTGACTTCAAAAATGCCATTAATTGCTATCAGAAAATATTGTAAATAATGGGCTTAGTTATCTGCAGAAATCCATATTTATAACAAATCTCACTTGGTACATTTGTGAATCGACTTTCGAGAGGTCGAAGGAATCCTTGAATGAATTTCTTTTTCTCGTTTTATATTAACACAATTAAACGACGCTTTCATAAACAAGAATTTTTATTTTATTTTTCTTAATACATTAAAGCTTTTCGCTGATTAGCAGTATCAGCATTATCAAAATTTTCAATGTAGGAGTACCTTATAGTTCTATGGCTGCATCTGGACTCAAGTCTTGAAAGTCAAAAGCTTCAATGTATTAGGAAAAATAAAATAAAAACTCTTGTCAATGAAAGCGTCGTTTAGTTGTATATATATATATATATATATATATATATATATATATATATTATTTTTTTTTAAATTTTATTTTTTTTAAACAACATAGGTTATTCAAATACAAGAATATTTATTAATTTATATTCAAAGCTTCTCGTTGGTAAACAGTACCAACATCATCAAGAATGAAAATTGCAATAATTATAATTGTAATTATTGTAGTTTTCATGTGTATTTATTATGTAATATTCATTCCTGATGATGTTGGTACTGTTTACCAACGAAAAGCTTTGAATATAAATTAATAAATATTCTTGTATTTGAATAACCTATGTTGTTTTAAATTATTAAACAAGAAAACGTATTATATATATATATTATGTAATAAGTATGTTTGTGTAATAATGAAAAAATAAGTGTAACTAATAATAGAATAATTATTTGAATTATTCAATTGAAAGATTTTGGTTGGTTATTAGTACAAACATCATCAGGAATAATATAAAAAGTCATACTTACAAGTGTTAGTTAGATCTAACAAACAGTGTTGCCAAATCTATTAATATAATATCAGTGTTATTAATTTGCTTGCTTAACATTACATATAATCAATATAGTGTCAAATTTGGATTTTATCTATATCGGTTCATTTATCAATTTGTTTTTAATATTATATTTATAAATTTTAGAGCTTCATAGATATTCATTCTTAGGCCTTTGTTAGTTTATTTTATAAGTATTATATTATCTGTATTAGGAAATATGTGATTAATATTGCAACAATGATTAGCAAATAGATTTATATACGAGTATGTTTGGATTTTTATAGCATTGAAGTGCTCTTTATATCAACTATAAGTGTTTTAGATTGCCCTACATAAACTTTATTACAGTATTCGCATTCTAATTCATATACGCCGTTTGTTCCCATGCATGTTGATAATTTTATTATTATTATTAATTATATTTATTAATTTATTATTAGTTTTATAAGCAAATTTGATGTTGGTACCCTTAAACCGTTTTGTGATGTTTTTTTATTTCATTACCAATAAATGTAAAGCATGTTCATATTCTTTTAGTATCTTTACTTTTGCAAATTATATTATTATGTTATTTTTAAAAAATATTATAATTAAGTTTTTCTTAGAGTTATTAGTTTTCTTTCTTGCACCTTCTCTCTTTAAACATTTAGAAAGTTTTTAATTGAAAGAATTCTGTAACATGACAATAATTATGAAAATGATTATTTAGTCATTTACATGAAAGTTTTTTTTATGAAGGATAATAATGGTTGATAAATTAGTAAAATTAATTTATTTGTTTTAAGGACGTTTTAGCGACGGGTTTGTTGCTTTTTTTTTGTTGAATGGAAGGACTTGCGGTTTTTTTATAGTAAAACAGTTTTAAAATTTCAGACTTTATAAAAGTAACAAATAAGTTGTCAAAATGTTATACTAAGTAAATTAATTTGACTTCCTTATCTTTCCTTTATTAGTTTTCTCACAAAAAATTCTAATAATGAGTCAGCCTTGATTGCAGCTTACGTGTAATCACCATAAAGAGTTCTAGTATGTTTTTTTTAATATTCAAATTTATAATGCAAAAACTAAACCACTTAAATTTGTGTATGTAAAACTAAAGTTATGTTATAAGGAGTAAAAATGACATGGATAATGTTTACACTAGTGTTTAAAACTACATCAGAAATAAATATAAAGACGGGTGTTACAGTTAATTTTTATTACAAAATTATTGTTTTAAATACTCGTCAAATATAATATATAGTTTCCTACTGTTTTCTTGAATAATATTTTACTATTGCCTTTTTCATTTAAATCTTTATTATAGAGTGACGAACAAAATCATGGGAATGCGAGCACTTTCAAGTTGGCATATACAGGTCTGTTTATAGTTTTTTAAATATAAATATCAATTGCGAATATCCCTGGATTCTGTATCTCCGTCTAATAATTGGGGATGTGCCAATTCTTTAGTATTTATAGATAAACCTAACAGCATTAACCAACATTTTTTTAAAGATGTTCAAAGGAAAAATAAGTATTTATTTCATGTTTCCACGTGTTCGATTTTAGCGAAAAAACTATACCGGACGACGAAGACAGTCATTAAATCTAGTGGTGTGTTGAAATGGTGTGTCCTACGTTTGGAGAGTAGCATAACCTGGCACTTGGCCACGTTCACCCTAACTCTCCAGTAGCTCAGCCATGATTCTAGTACTGCAATGTGGTCCTGTAATATAAGTGTATTAGATGTGGTTCCCATGACTGAGCGGATAACGTGGTGTCATCTACAAATATGGTCACTTGTGTGTTGAGTGTTGTCGGTATGTCGTTGATGTAGATGTTGAACAATACGGGCCTTACAATTGAGTCCTGAGTGACTCCGGCCAGTATAGTCCGTAGTGTAGATTGAGATTGATCTACATCAACTCTAAACTTACGGTTGGACAGGTATGAGCTAACTAGGTGTATAAGCCCGTCTGGAAAGCCATAGTGACGTAGTTTCACTAAGAGCCCGTTGTGCTAGACCCGGGGTTATTTCACAATATGGGCGCGATATCACACAGATGTTCAGCCCTGCCTCCATATTGTTTGGTCACTTTGGCACAAAACCTAACTCGCTCTTCTTTGTACGTTCTTCCTAAACTCGCAAAGTAATTTATCTGAACCATTGGCCAAACAAGTCCCGTGGAGCAGATTTACCTGAAAACCAGTCTGGTCTTCGAATAAAAAATATTAAGAAGTGAGTTTAGCAAGTTATTCAAACGTGTTTAAAAGTTTGGTTGCTACTTTACTTTTAGATTTGGATATTCTTTTACTATTTAACTACAACACCACGGCTTTCTTGAAATAATTTTACATTTTTTTCTACTTAAACAAGAATTTCACTTTACATTTGTTTCAAGCTACTTTCGACAGCTTGAAAGCTATACTTTATCTATCTGTATATATATATATATATATATATATATATATATATATATATATATATTTACCTAAACCTAAAGGATAAAAAATTGTAAAACGATTTAGAACGATTTAATTGCAGACAATGTCTGAATAATATAGAAATTAATAAACCACGGAAAGTATATATATTTTCTATTTTCGTGGTACAGCTTGATAAACGGATAATTGTGGAACTAAAAGAAGCAGGTAATTGCACACAAATATGATGAAATTCTAAGTACCAAAACCAACCTCTCACTTTGGTAATAATCTAAAATATTTTTATATGTTAGATTTCTCTCATTCAATTAAAAATAGAAATTCCGTCATTCAGATGGAACATTCCAGTCACACCTATGGAAGAAAATACAGTGGATGCTAGTAATACCTAAAATGTACAAAAACTAGGTAACATATAGTATGTTAATCGAACACACATTTAAAGCATATCTTCTAACATAAACTATTTCTGCTTATACAATAACAACGCCAGTTTAACAGAAATTAACAACACATGGCAGGTTTGTACTACCTGCTGGGAGAAAGAGGGGTTTGATGGCCCAGGTTAGGAATTTGGGAACATGGGTTTTGGTAGAGGGTTGGATTTAAGAGAGATATCTACAAGAAGGATGTTTAATGTGTAAGATGGGCGTTTTTATCCTTGGGGACTATATTTAATAATATTACAGGCTGATTCTATTTCTCTCTTTTTATTTAAGTTTATTATTTTTTCCCTTAATCATCGTTTTTCATCATATATGTGGCACATGTGTGTGGATGTAGTGTTACATAGAGAGTGTAAGAATGTGTATGGACTTGAGTCTAACAAATATTTATAAATACATCGATCAACAAAACTGCTACCAGCAAAGGCTTATATACAACATGGACCTACTCAAGGAAATTTAACATAAACACTACCAAACAGCCACACAAACAAACCACAAAAAAAACAAATATACATATCTCTTACATACCACAACAAACACACACACACACAAAATAGTTTCAACATACAGAAAACTCAATTACCATATATCATACAAAACAGACTATTTTATTAAAACCAACTGACGAGTTTCGACGATAGTGTCATCATCATCAGAGCTTGGTTACTACTAAATAAAAGCGAAGCCAAGTTTAAAAAACTAGTGTGTTTGTTTTAATAAACAAATGTGTTTGTTTTAATAAACTAGTGTGTTTGTTTTAATAAACAAATGTGTTTGTTTTAATAAACTAGTGTGTTTGTTTTAATAAAGTAGTGTGTTTGTTTTAATATAATGTCTGTTTGTTTTAATAAACTAATTTGTAGTGAGATTTCGAGTAAAATGTTTTAATTTGTATGGTTGTGTTACAAAGAATTTTGATTTACAAAATGAAACCTATTAACTATATGACACAAATGTAAGGTAGCATTAAATCATTTTGTACCTATCTTTTGAGATAATTTGTTAACTCTACGCTCTCACATTGTTGATACAAATACAGGGCAGCTCTTACCCTCCTAACATTCGTGTGCATATTATAGTAATTATCAATCTACAAAGTTATTTTCTTTTTCCACACACACACACACACACACACACACACACACACACACACACACACACATATATATATATATATATATATATATATATATATATATATATACACCAATTAACAACACATATTTATACATAATTATTTTTTATAATAACACCTTTTCTTTTGTTATTTTACTGGTCAGGACGATTGGTTGTTGAGAGTGCTGACAAGGCCACAGTTTGACGGCTTGCAGTTATTAGTTTGCTCTTCGTCCCTTGGTCAGGGAGAGTCCGCTTTGCACAGGTGTCGGAGCATAGTGCTACGTTTCCGACTGATACCAGTCCACTGGAGCTAAGGAGAAAACTATGTTCCCAGGGTTCGGGGGTTATGAAATAATCGGAAGTGGCTCATGGGAGTAAGTGATCCATGGCAAATCTTAAACACTAAACACGTCTAATAATGTTGCTTGACCTTGGTATGGTGAAGAGAACCTATCTGTCCGATGTGGTGTATAAACACCTTTAAAATATAGTTACCTGGAAAAAGTATCACAATTCCAGAGAGTAATCCAATTGAAATTTGAATTAATAGGCTTAAATACGATAAAGTAGGTGGCAGTTGTTTTACATTTTAGTCTCTTGCTACTACTACTTATTTAGCTAACTAACCCTAATTTACTTCTAATATTTTTAAACTACTAATAATTGTATATATATATATATATATATATATATGTGTGTGTGTGTGTGTGTGTGTGTATGTAAATGTTTTCTCTGAAACTACTCTAAGAATTATCACCAAAATTGGTATATAGGTATTTTTTACGTCATCAATCCAATGAAGTAAGTAAAAATTTATAAAAGACTAAAAATTATGTATACATATTTTATATTATACATTCTATTTATATTGGCCATTGTAGAAGCGTATTTAAATGTAATTTATATATTTCAGTTGTTGAAATATTTTGATTTTCATATAAATGTCTTATTTCATTTTTTACCTATAAATTCTCTATTTGTTTACATGTCTTTTAGGCAATATCACTTTAGTTTTTTATTGTAATTTAACCTATTTCGGAAAAATATTTATTATGATGCACTGTTTACCAATTATAAATTGCAATTTGTATTCAGTAATTGAATTTTGCGATTTCCAAATACAATTATGTATCTTGTTAAGCCACCATTACAATTATTAATTGAAATAATTTCAAAATAAATACCAAACGCCGATACTATTACAAAACAATATATTGTCACAGATATTAAACAGTATTACTACAAAAATAATAATAAAATATTAACGAACCATAAATATTTAGTAATTTATCATGCAAAATTAAAACGAATCCAGAAACAAATCTAAAAATCAACACTCACATTCACCGTACCACACAATATATATAAGTACAATGTACACACATGCATACACACAATATATGTACTTACTTTACTTTATCCAATAATAGATCTTGGAATTTCAGATAAATTAAAAAAGTAGTATAGTAATATCACATAGAACATTATTGTAATTTTATTTGTCAAGTATTTTCATTTGTTATTCATTTGGTATTGATAAATTGATAAATAATACTCAATTCTATTTACTTATTTACATGTTAGCTCCTACATGATATTTTATCTGTATTTTGTAAAAAACATATTTTCTACTTAGGTGTGATAGAGGAACAAAAAATAAGTATGCATTATATAAAAAAGGGCTTAAAATATTTTGACCATCAAGTGTGTGTTTGTGTGTGTGCGTATGTCTATATATATATATATATATATATATATATATATATATATATATATATATATATATATATATATATATACATTTTCTATTAGTTTTGTATGCAAATTTGACAATTAAACAACATTGTGATATTTTTCTTTTAATTACAAGTCTTTTAATTACAATTAAAACCGTCTAGTTTACTCTGTGTGTGTTGTGTGTGTGTGTGTTTGTGTGTGTGTGTGTGTGAGCGCACACGAGCGCGCTTATGGGTATATATATATATATATATAAATTTGTTATTCGTTTTGTATGCAAATATGACCCTCCACAAAAGTTACTAAGTTTACACTATTAATATTATTATACAAACTATCTTCTAAACCGATAACAGTATTATCATATGTCTTTATATTAAAAATTTTTGTATCATTTAAATACTGCAAAATATTTCAGATATTAGGATTAAACTTGACAAAAAGGGCCCATTGCTAGGAAATCTTCCTGTTTGCAAAATTTATCATTGTATCAAAAATAATTTTGATTTAATATTATTTTTGTTGTATTTATAATTTCTAATGTGATTTCCCATAATTCGTCTATAATTTTATAATAAAAAAATAGTTTAATTTCTTTACATTTATCTAAAGGTTTGAACTACAGAATAGAACTTAGAGCTAATAGTTTTGCAAAATGTTCAAGGAATAGAATGAAAATATCAGATTGTATACATCGGATGTAAACAATAATTTTATAATAAACAATGGCATAACAATATATAACGTTAAACTCATAATGAATATTTCCCTTTCAAAATATGCATTAAAATTACATACTTGTAGTGTGTCCTAATGGAATGTATACTGACGCTACTAACCTTGCGAAAATTGTATGGTTATGTGCATCTACGTTGTCTTTTTAAAAGTGTATATATTTTAGTAATTTAACAAATTTTTAATTTAATATGTCAATGTATAATTACAATTTAAACATTAAAAACTTTTTTTTCATTAATATATTCTATATTTTAATACATTTATCAAAAAAAAAAAAAACAATAATCTAAACTTAAACATAAGCTGTGATTGTGTCTGCCCTCTGAAGCATAGATTTCATTTAGGATTTGGTGGTTTTTGGAAGGAGATGTTTGTAAACTGGTAAAATATTAGTAATGTGTATTATTTAGTTATTATTTTACTTATTACTGTAACTTTGGACATAAATAAACAAGTACTGCCATTCAGGGTAGCCAATCTGCATATACATATAGACTCGCACCATCGTAGCTTATACAGTTCCTGCCAACGGTTCTACCGCCTGGCTGTATCATTGGGTGTAGATGGCCATCAGTACTTCTTTGTCACTCATGGCCCTCCACACCTCTAAAACAATCAAAAATAATCAATATCATTTCATCTTGACGTCTCGCTGCTTCCTCTCTTCCTGTTTTTCCACAAATTCGAAATTCCAGCGACTCTACTTTCCTTTCCTTAGTTATTCTGCCTCTTATATGCGCCATTTTATCTAATGTTACCAAAACTGGAGTAAAGAGTAGCAAAAATAGGTTGTCGCACTCTGGGGAGTAGAGCAAAGTCTACAGAAATTTTGAATTGAGAAATATATTTTATTTTGTGTCATTATAAGATAAGCTGTTGTGAAATTCCGTCGAATAAAATGAAAATATAAGACTGTATTCATAGGATGTAAACTATAATTTTTTTAAAACAATAATACAGATTTTTTACACTTAAAACAAAAATTTGAACTACAAATAAAAAATTAGTGCTAATAGTTTTTCAAAATGTTCCATGAATAGTATGAAAATATCAGATTTTATACATCGGATGAAAACAATTATTTTATAATAAACAATAGTACATATTTTTCATATTTAACATTAAAATTTAACCACAAATAACAATTTAAAGCTAACATTTTTAAAACATATTCAACTAATATCATAATGTATACATTTCTTATTCAATATTTACAATTTATTTTTTGTATATTAAAAAAAAACATTTATTAAATGTTTACTAAACACACATTTTTTTAACAATTTTAATTAAAAACAGTTGTTTAAACGTATATTACTAATTTATATATAACGTTATACTCATAATGAATGTTTCTCTTTCAAAATTTTCATTAAAAATACATACTTCTATCATATCCTGATGGAATTTATAATGACGCTATTAACCTGGTGAAAATTTTATCTTTATGTTCATCTACGTTGTCATTTTAAAAGTGTATATTTAATAGCAAATTAACAGATTTTTAATTTAATACGTCAATGTAAAATAACAATTCAAACATAAATAATATTTAATTCATTTATATATTCGATATTTTAATACATTTATCAAACAAACAAAAATTACATAATTTAAACTTAAACATAGGCTGTGATTTAAATTGTGCCCTCTGAAGCACAGATTTATTTCGAATTTGGAGGTTTTTGAACGGAAATGTTTGTAGGGTGATAAAATATTCGTAATGTTTTATTCAATTGTTATTTTACTTATTACTGTAAGTTTGGACATAAATAAACCAGTACTGCCATTCAGAGTAGGCAATCTGCATATACATATAGACTCACCCCCTCGTAGCTTATACAGTTCCTGCCAACGGTTCCACCGCCTGGCTTTATCTTTGGGTGTAGATGGCCATCAGTACTTCTTTGTCACTCATGGCCCTCCACACCTCTAAAAAAAACTAAATATAAATAATATCATTTCAAGATGACATCTCGCCACTTCCTCTCTTCCTGTTTTTCGAAAAATCCTGAATTCCAGCAACTCTACTGGCACTTCCTTAGTTATTCTGCCCCTTATATACGCCATTTTATCTAATGTTATCAGAGGTGGAGTAAATAGTATCAAAAATTGGTTGTCGCACTCGGGGGAGTAAAGCAAATACTACAAAAATTTTGAATTGAGAAATATATTTTATTTTGTGTCATTATGAACTGATTCTGTGAATAAAATGAAAATATAAAATTGTATACATAAATGTAAACTATAATTTTTTAATAAACAATAATACAAATTTTTTATGTTTAAGACTAAAATTTGAACTTCAAATAAAAAATTATAGCTAATGGTTTTTAAAAATGTTAAACGAATGAAATGAAAATATAAGAATATACAGGTAAGTTGTAATAATTCAATTTAAATTAACAAAGCAGATTTTTTACATTTCAAACAAAAATTTGAACTACAAATAAAAAATTAGAGCTATTAGTTTTTCAAAATTTTTAAAGAATAGAATGAAAATATCAGATTTTATACATCGGATGAAAACAATTATTTTATAATAAACAATGGTACATATTTTTCATATTTAACATTAAAATTTAACCACAAATAACAAATTAAAGCTAACATTTTTAAAACATGTTCAACGAAAATCATAATTTATAATCTCATTTAATATATACCTTATTTTTTGTATAATAAAAAAAACATTTATTAGATGTTTACATAATTCTAATTTTTTAACAAATTTAATAAAATCAGTTGTTTAAACATATAAGACGAATTTATATATAACGTTATACTCATTATGAATGTCTCCCTTTCAAAATTTGCATTAAAATTACATACCTGTAGTGTATCCTAATGGAATGTATACTGACGCTACTAACTTTGCGAAAGTTGTATGTTTATGTGCATCTACGTTGTCATTTTAAAAGTGTATATATTTTAGTAATTTAACAAATTTTTAATTTAATACATCAATGTATAATAACAATTTAAACATAAAAAGATTTTATTTCATTTATATATTTTATCATTTTAAGGTCAGCGTGCTGAAGGCGAGCCTCGTGTTGATCGTTCAGTTATTTCAGGCAGGGGGCACCACGTGCAGGCGATCAACATCACCCCGCACATTGAAAGCATTGACTGGAGTTCGCTGGAGAAAGCTGTCAAGAGCTTTAATAAAACAATCCTAGAATGCAGCACGTCCTGCATACCAAGAGGTCAGGTCAAAGCCTACCGGCCCTTCTGGAGTAACAAACTAAATGAACTGAAAAATATAAGGAATGCAGCAAGAAGGGAAGCAGAAAGAACAAATGATATCCTCGACTGTTCGGCTTTACGCAGGGCACAAGCACAACTTCAAAAAGAAATAAAACAGTCTAAAAGAGAATCCTTCCGAAAATTTCTAGGCACCCTTGACTTTCGGAGGGATGGGGCAAAAGCACACAAATTTATATCGCGACTCAATAGTGACTCACCGCCTGCAGAGCAAGAACCCTTCATGAAAGGAACAAGATGCTATACTGAACCACGAGATATCGCTAACCTACTGTGTAAGCACTATGCGAACATCAGTTGTGTAAACCAGCCTAAAAGTGCATACAAAAAGCTGTTAAAGCAGCCCAAAAGCTCATGCCCAACTATGAGAAGACAGCAGAATATGCTCAGAGGATTTCACGTTGGCCGAGTTGGAACAAGCACTCCAGGAAACAAAAACACAAAAAGCTCCAGGTGTGGATCGCATTTTCTCGGAATTCCTAATTAACTTGGGCCAAAAGGCAAAATTGCTCTTCTTGGAGATAGTGAACCTATCCTGGGCTAGCCATGTACCTCATCAATGGCGAAAAGGTGAAATAATCCCAATCCATAAGAAAGGCAAACCTATCAGTGAAGCAGGAAGCTACAGACCAGTTGCTCTAACGAGTGCATGCAGTAAAGTAATGGAAAGAATGGTTGCCCGCCGACTGAGCCAATTCTTCGATTTACACAACACCATCGATGATGACCAAGCAGGATTCAGACCGAGACGAAGTATAATGGATCAAATAGTATACTTCTCACAGTGTGTCAAAGACGGCTTCCAAAGGAAAATGTCCACCCTGTCTGTACTAATAGACCTAAAAAATGCATACAACACCGTTTGGAGAGAAATGCTCATACACAAGCTAGCCCAAAGTGGAGTTAGGGACAATTTATATAAGTGGAACAAATCCTTTATGTCGCAACGACTTATTAGAGTAAGATATACAGGAGGAATGTCCAAATATCGTATCCAAAGACAGGGATTGGCACAAGGAGCCGTAATCAGTTGTATACTCTTTAATTTGGTGATCAATGATGCACTCACGGCAGTTCGCGCAGTGCCTGGAGTGCAAGGCCTACTCTATGCAGATGATCTAATTCTCTGGGCTAGTGGTAGCAACATCAAATCACTAGAAGAAGCAATAAACAAGGCACTAACTAACCTGCTGCTTTGGACGGAGACTAACGCGATGTGTGTGAATGCGAATAAATCAATTTACCAACTTTTTACACTTTCAACAAGGCGACCTGAAATCTATCTGCGATACGGGAATAGCGAACTCATGGAGAGCAATATCTGCAAATACCTGGGAGTTTCAGATTCCAAAATGACCTGGAAACCAAACATCAAAGAAAGTGCCAACAGAGCCATTAAAAGAGCAAGACTGCTGAAACGCCTAACTGCCACAACATGGGGAGCAAATCAGGATGTACTGAACACAGCGTACAAAACATATATACGCCCCATACTCGAGTACAGAGCTGAAGCAACAATCACAGCGTCAAACACCACATCCAAAATCTTGGATAGAACCCAAAATGCAGTGCTCCGAGTCATCGCTGGTGCACCAAAATCGACCCCGATAGCAGCAATGGAGGCACAGTTGGAAACAGAGCCAATGCAGTATAGAAGAGACAAACTCAGCCTCGGGTTTTGGGAGAGAAATAAAAGGACGTACAGCCACCGATGGGCAAACTTTAAAGAAGCCACAACGAGGCTAAAAACACAAAAAACTCCGATAACCACATATAAAGAGTTGATTAAGAAATACAACATCAACATTGGCACTCATACAACAGATATCGGGACACATGAAGTGTTCAATTCACTGCCCAAGGGAATCCTAAATCTTCTTGACCATAATATCCCAAAGAAAGATTGTAACCCCCTAGAACTAAAGGCTGCAGCCCTCAGAACCATCAACACAGTCTATCCAGAGACACAGTGGCTACATGTATATACCGATGGATCGTGCCTCCCAGACAAAGGACAGACTGGAGCTGGTTATTACTGTAATCTTTTCGAAGGATCGCTAGCAGTTGACAACAACCAAAGTAACTTTGACGGTGAAATAACCGCCATACTAGCCGCATCAAACGAAATGAAGAAAATAAAGACACCCGCACAACAGTCTTTCTTGTAGACTCAATGGCTGCAATAATGGCCGTAACAAATAACAAGAAGACCGATTGCAGATCCACTCTAGCCTGTCGTCAAAATTTGTCAAAACTAATGAATAGGGGATGGAAAATTGAATTACAATGGATCCCCAGCCACGTGGATATAAGAGGTAATAAATTAGCCGACTCATTGGCAAAAAAAGGAACAACGCTCCCACAGCCGAGCGTGGGAACTTTGCTCCCCTCCATAAAAATACAAATAAATGCTGCAATAAAGAGGAGCACTCAAGCCTACTTAAGGGAAGCATCTCTTAATAAACGTTGGGCTATTCTTGTCGAAAACGGGCAAATTAACAACATGTTACCCCGACGGGACGGGGTTGCACTTTTTAGACTCACAACTGGACACGACTACCTAGCTGCACACCTAAACAAGATACACTTCTTCTCGTCTCCCAGGTGCACCCTATGTGACAGCGGGGAGGACAAAACAGCTGAGCACCTCCAGTCATGTACAGCTCTGGACCAAAGACCCCTGAACGACACGAAGGAAGAAGAGATTTCTCGCCTCTACTGGTCAGCGCGACACCAAATGGCCCAACAGCCAAGAGTGGGCGTTGGCTAGTAAGTAAGTAAGTATTTATATATTCTATATTTGAATACATTTATCAAACAAAAAAAAAACAATAATCTAAATTTAAACATAAGCTGTGATTTAAAGTCTGCCCTCTGAAGCATAGATTTCATTTAGGATTTGGTGGTTTTTGGACGGAGATGTTTGTAAACTGGTAAAATATTAGTAATGTGTATTATTTAATTATTATTTTACTTATTACTTTAACTTTGGACATAAATAAACCAGTATTGCCTTTCAGGTTAGCCAATCTGCATATACATATAGACTCGCCCCATCGTAGCTTATACAGTTCCTGCCAAGGGTTCCACCGCCTGGCTGTATCACTGGGTATAGATGGCCATCAGTACTTCTTTGTCACTCATGGCCCTCCACACCTCTAAAAAAACAAAAATAAACAATATCATTTCATGGTGACGTCTCACCACTTCCTCTCTTCCTGTTTTTCGAAAAATCCGGAATCCCATCGACTCTACTGGACCTCTCTTAGTTAATCTGCCCCTTATTTGCCCCCTTTAAAATTGTCTACAATTTTATAGGATGCTAACAATAATATTTTAATAAACAATGATACAGATTTCCTTATTTAACTCTAAAAATTATCCACAAATAACAAATTAAAGCTAACATTTTTAAAACATGTTCAACGAAAATCATAATTTATTCATTTCTTATTCAATATTTACAATTAATTTTTTGTATATTAAAAAAAACATTTATTAGATGTTTACTAAAAACACATTTTTTTAACAATTTTAATTAAAATCAGTTGTTTAAACGTATATTACTAATTTATATATAATGTTATACTCATAATGAATGTTTCCCTTTTAAAATTTGCGTTAAAAATATATACGTGAATCATATCCTGATGGAATTTATACTGACGCTATTAACCTGGCGAAAATTGTATCTTTATGTGCATCTACGTTGTCATTTTAAAAGTGTATATTTTATAGCAATTCAACAGATTTTTAATTTAATACGTCAATGTAAAATAACAAGTCAAACATAAATAACTTTTATTTCATTTATATATTCTATATATTAACCAACGTGGTTAACTCCCTTGCAGAATGCTTCAACACCAAAAGTCACAACATCGCTGTATTCGTGGATATCATCAAAGCGTTTGACAGGGTATGGCATGAGGGCCTCCTGTACAAACTGGCGAACATTCCCATACCTCCATGCTATGTACACCTCATTCATTCGTACCTCAACAACAGGTGGTTCCAGACGTCCGTCGAAGGTACTCTTTCCACGCGACGTCCGATCGAGGCTGGAGTGCCTCAAGGCTCAGTTCTGGGGCCGTTATTGTATCTTGTATACACCAATGACGTCCCCCTATACCCATCTGTCTGACTGCGACTCTTTGCTGACGACTCCATGCTTCAGTATCGCACTCTTAATATTAATTTTGGAGTTCGATACATGCAGAGACAACTAGACCTTCTCCAACCGTGGCTTCGGAAGTGGAGAATCGCAGTCAACACGGACAAAACCGAAGCCGTTTGTTTCAGTAACAAACGAGCTTGTCCTGTCGCAACACTCTTTCTCAACAACAGTCCCATAGCATGGAAAACCACAGTACAGTATCTAGGGGTGACGCTTGACAACAAGCTCACCTTTCAGCCCTATCTTCGACGTGCCATCGGAAAGGCTATTGGAGCCCGTCAAAAGCTTTTCCCTGTCATCCTCAGAGTTGGGAACCCTATCCCAATGTCCGTCAGTCTGATGGTGTACGAAACGTACATCAGACCCATCATCACCTACGCAGCCCCCGCTTGGTTCTCCCTTCTGAGCAATGCATAAAAGAGGAAGCTGCACTATTTCCAAAACGCCACGCTCACACTAATCACTAACTCCCCGTGGTATGTGAAAAACACGGTAATAGCCACGGGACTTAACATCCCATCCCTAGATGATTTCATTATACAACTAACTACGTTACTTAGAGATCGAGCAGAAAGCTCCTCCCATCCGTATCTGTCGGCAATAGTTACAGATCCGGCACCGCTTCCACAGTCGAGGAATCGACCCCTGTGCTTCGTCTACGAGCCCCCATGAAGGTCGAAAATCTAAAATCCACACCTCACTAAAATCCAAGCCAAAACAAATCAGTCCAATCAACAGCAAAGCATATCATACAAAGCTCAAATCACCAAACAACCACGTACAAAATTTACATGTGAATGACCTCACGAATGCCTATAAAGCAATTAGTCAATCAAAATTCTCAGAAAAACTACTATAAAGTGAATATAATACTAATCACACTGCTGTAAATGAGATTTCAGAAAAGGCATATCACAGGAGCTAAACATGACAGCTCCGCCAAACAAGCCAAGGTGTGTCATTGGGTGTAGATAGCCATCAGTACTTCTTTGTCACTACTGGTCATCCAAACCTCTAAAAAAACCAAAAATAAACAATATCACTTCACGGTGGCGTCTCGCCGCTTCCACTCTTCCTGTTTTTTTCAAAAATCCGGAATCCCAGCGACTCTACTGGACCTCTCTTAGTTAATCTGCCACTTATTTGCTCCCTTTATCTTAAGTTACCAGAGACAAAATAAAAAGCTACAAAAATAGGTTGTGGAACTCGGGGGAAGGGCAACAGAAGTGAAAACTTTTAAGCAAAATCTACAGAAATTTTGAATCTGGAAATAAATTTATTTTGCCAAGTTATGAGCTAAGGCTAAAGAGACACTATAGATGCAGAAATGTTTATCCAAGGCGAGAGCAAGCATTATCACTTGGAGAGTTTGTGTGGTATTTCTTGAGGTGTTTCTTATAAATTACCCTTTTGGTGTCACTTGGCAAAAAACCACTATTTACTGATATTTTTCACACTAGATCTTTGCATTTTTCAATGTCGTGAGCCACGGACAATGCATTGACCTAATGTGGAACGCGTCTTGTGCAAAATATCAGTAAGTAGTGCTTTTTGCCTAGTGATTCCAAACGAGAGCTCATCCGTTTAGCTTACATACACTGGCAACCTCATCTTCCTTTCCCTGCATAAAATATATTTTAAATTCTTATATAGCCGTTATGACATTGTTTTCTACCAGGATTTTATAATCCAAAATTACTCTAACCTCAATTTGTGAACAAATTCCCCTTATTCTCCTGTGCCCTTCATATTACTTATCCTAAGCGGTAATATTTAAAACAAAGGTAAATAAATATTTATTACCTACATTTCTGATTATTACAATGTAAATATTAGTATAATAATATAACATATTATTTTATAGATAAGTGGTGCTAATATAAAATGTTTTTATATGTTAGGTTTCTCTTATTCAAATTAAAAATAGAAATGGGATGGATGCGATTACCCACTGCTAAAAACATTTTAATATTATTTTCAAAATAAATGTTGTTATAGAATTGAACTTCTCCGTGATTAAAAACAATGATATAATGAGGTCATCAACACAGTCTGGAATTAGTGAAAAAATATGCAAGTCTAAAACATTAGTTTGTGTGTGTGTACGCGCGTGTGTGTGTTTGTATGTATGTTTGTGTGTCTTGCATGCGCGGGCGTGTGTTTGTGTGTGTGTGTGTGCTTGCATGCATTAGTGTGTGCTTGTGAGCGTGTTTGTTGTATGTCTGTGCGGATAATTGTGAGGGTGTGCGTACATGCGCGGGTGTCTGCTTGCATGCGTGTGTGTGTGTGTGTGTGTGTGTGTGTGTGGTTGGTTGGTAGGTTACGTGCGTGTGCATGCTTGCGTGTGTGATTCGGTGTATAGAATAATATATATATATATATATATAAGAAAGTATTTGTATAATATATAATATTCTGAAGCATGTGAGAGAGTTTTAATTAAAAGTCGGAATTAATAAACATAACTCATTATCATTATATTGAAATAATTGTAGAACGAATTATTGAAATATAAGTTAATATATAATATTAACTTATAACAAATATTCAATAACACCAGTTTAACATATTAATAAACAATAAATGAAGTAACATTACCTACCTGTAAAAACAGTTGTTCTACAACAACACCTGTAAGATTATATAAGTTGCTATATAAAATTATTGTTTTACCCAAAGTTTAAGGTAAAATGATTCCAAATTGTATTTTATAAGTTGAGCCATTATTTAAGAAAAGCTTTAATAAGTCAGATAGTTTCTGTTTCCTTAACAACTCTTAGACTAATAATTTAAACTAAAAATTAACACGTGTGTGAGAAAGATTTAACTGGAGACAATGCCAGAATAAGATACAAATTAATAAAACACTGCAGGTAAATATATTTCCATTTACTTGGTATAGCATGATTCAGGCGGATTAATCTGTAAGTAGATGAAGCAGGTAATTGCACACAGATACTACAAGTTGCGCCTATATCAGTTATTTTAAAAAAATTAATGCTTTCAATTAATCTAATATAATATGGTCTCTTACAGGTCTATTACTAAATCAAATGTATTATTAATACAACATTTATTGATAGAAAAAATAACACATTTTGGAAATGCTTTGCTATTGAGTAGCTAAGCGTAAAGCATTATAAGGCTAAACACGATTATCTAATCTGCTCAGTATGCAACATTCTAAATACATTTTAATATTATTTTCAAATTAATTGCTGTTATAGAATTCTCCGTAATTAAAACCATTGACCAATGACATCCCAGTGACTCTACTGGCCCTTCCTTAGTTATTCTGCCCCTTATTTGCTTATTAAACATAAGCTGTGATTTAAAATCTGCCCTCTGAAGCACAGATTTCATTTAGGATTTGGAGGTTTTTGGACGGAGATGTTGGTAAACTGGTAAAATATTAGGGACAAAATATTAATAATAATAGCAGTTATGTAAAATATATACCTCTCCTGAGTGTTGTGCTAAGTAATAGATTAATTTTATTGCTTGACTTTGTATTTTTATCTTGTTGGTTTTATTTGACTTGTATGATAGTTTGACAATTCGTTAATAGTAGCCAACCATTGAGTACGGCGACATTGTCGCCGAAACTAGTTTGTTGAGTGTATGTTTATTAAAAACTAATATTTGTGACATTTTGAGTTCACTATTTTGACTTTTACCTTTGTGAATAGTTCTCACTAGCTAAGCTCTAATTAACTACACATTTTCTTATTGAACTCCGTTCATAGAAAGTATTTGACGCGCTTCAGAATGTCTTCATTTTCAAAATATTGAATTGAATATTCATAACTTGTATCGTGACTTGAATATTCATCCTTATATCAGATAATTTGTATTGAGATTTATCAAAATTTAATTAACTTTTATCATATAACTTTATCAGAATTATTTAATAATAACTTTTTCCTCAACAATATTCAATAAATTATGTAACATACCCTACGTGTTATAACGGTTGTTTTACAACATTTCCTATAACATAAAACGGCTGATATAGGAAATCATATGTTATCATTTAATTCAGTTTGAGGTGACTCATTGGTTGTAGTTGGCCTCAGTATTTCTTTATTGCTCGGGTTTGCCTACAAGGTTACTACCACTCACGCTCATCTACACCTCTAAAAAAAGTAACGTATCACCGCTTCCTCTCCTGTTTTTTCCAAAAATCCAAAATGTCAGCTTTTTCGGGACCTTCCTTAATATCGTACCCTTTTTAAAACCTTGTCTACCCTCTGAATAACCTTCTCTGTCACCCGATAGCTACCAAGGAAAATAGATGTTTTAGAGGCAGGATCAGTACGTCACCTATATAAATATGCTTTATACATCTCATTATTAATAATTTCTATTTAGAGGATGATAATTTCTTTATGTGGATAAAATAATATACAAACTGTCCGATTAAAATTTTTATTTGGCCTTTAAAATAATTTTTAAAAAACATACAATCTTTTGGAGCTGTGTAGCCATACAACGCATCTTGCGGCGACTGCTTCGAATAACTTGGCTCTAACAGCATTGTCCCATTGCGTAACTTCCAAAGAGTCACGAACTGCTGCACTTCCATTACTGATGTCTGAACTAAAGACGGCTACAATTGTAAAAGGTTTCTCCCACCTTGCTGTGCTTGACACGATTACAAGGTTTAGTTTTAGATCAGGTTATGAAGCCACAAGGTCTTTCCTAACACCACTTGTCTCACTAGGCAAGCTCGGTGAATTTGGATGATTCCTCTTTCCTCTAAATTACACATTTGTTGTTTATCCATTTACATTTGGCCATGAATGGTGTCAGAGGGTAATGACTGAGCTATAAACACGGGTGAACCTATGGATCACTTTCGAACATGTGCAACCTCCAGATCTCTTGGAACATAGTTTCTCCTAAGCTCCACTAGACTGGCATCAGTCAGGAGCTCGTAATACTGTGCTCTGACCCCTGTGCTCAGCAGTGAATGAAGCGGTTAGCAGACCAGCTACCGTGATTACGTTTTCAGTAGAGCAAACTCACAACTGCATCCCAGTCTGGAGTTTGTCAAGCTCTGGTCTTGTCAGCACTTTCAATGGTTCAGACCAGTAAAATATCCTAAGAGATGATGTTACTATCAAACAATAATATGTATAAAATTGGATTTTTATTGATATTTGTGTGTGTGTAAATGTGTTAGTGACAGTGGTGTATTGTTAGACTGGGGTACCGCAAGGGACGCTAAACCTCTCTTATAGGCTCAGCTAGTCTACACCAATCTGCGGGCACGTTTACATATTGTATAGGTGTTAATACAACCACTTTGTCTATTAGATCTGTTATCTTCAGCATATCGAGGTAATGCAACATTGAGCGTGCTTAGTACTCGGTGGTCGATGAATACAATACTTTCCAATCGACCACTGCATTGTTCCTGGATGTCAGCTGGCCTTCGACCGTATCTGGCGTCCTGGTCTCCTTGTCATTGGCTATCAGCCCCTTCCTTAGCACATCATCCTTCTGGTCAGATCCTAAGTATCTAGCCAAAACTTCAAGGTTTCTTTTAAACATTACTTTTCTACCCTCCCACCAAACTCTGCTGGTGCCCCACTTGGTTCCGTCCTAGACCCTCTTCTCTACCTCGTCCATTTAAACGATATCGATAACGTTTCTCTCTCATACATTCCTATCCCTCTACGCCATCTGTTTCTCAAGGAAACGTAAACCCCAGATCTGAACGCTCACTCTCGATGGTAATTCCATCGCCTGGAGGGCATCTGTCAAATATCTCCTCACAAGTGTCTCTCTTTCTCCCTAAAATTGGTTGTCTTGAACAGGTTGTGGGCCATTAGGACCAAGCAGTCACCTTCTCTATCACGGCGCAGTCCCATCCTTTAAAAACAAAATAAACACTTATCTGATATACTGCAATGGTTAGTGACCAATCTTTCGAGTCGAAATATCACAGAACCATACTCCAACCTTCCTCGTTCCTTTAAATTATCACCATTCGAAATTCCTTTAAACCCCTACTCTTGCGAAATTTATTCTTTCTGTCTAGGACAAACCCTTTGGCAAGGCCGAATTTATCTCTCCACCCACATCTTGGCTCCCAGTTAATCGACTGGGTCCACTTCTATTTTTAGGCCACTGCCCAAAGTACTCCTGGAACCTCCATTACCCCTACAATCTACGTCCTGCCCTTGCTTTCTTACACCTTTCCTCAAACCCTAAGGTAAATTGTAGCATTAAGTTTTTTTGTTCCTATCTTTTGAGATAATTTGTTAGCTCTACGCTCTCACATTGTTGATACAAATACAGGGCAACTCTTACCCTCCTAACATTCGTGTGCATATTATAGTAATTATTAAACTACAAAGTTATTTCCTTTTTCCACTCATTAATCGTAAAAAGGTAATTCGAAGGCATCCTTTGGTATCCCTTCCTGGTCTGGTGCATTTTTTCACCTTCTTCTTGGTTAGCTTCTTACAGAATATTGGAGTGTTATTTACTATAAGGTCATACCTTAGTGTGGTAGTTACTGCGGTTTTAAGATAAAGGTTAAAGATACGACGGAGAATCGCTTATCCGTCATTCTGTCTCATCCCCAAAATATAAAAAATGTTGAATCATTAGAAAGTATCTAGTTTTAGTCGTCACTGACTGTACTGCTACCCCAGAGGATGCACGACAATGAACCAAGGTGTCTTGGAAAGAGTTAAAAAGCATTATCGAATTAAGCTACTATCAACATTGTTAGAACAAGCTGGTGGTGGGATAGCTGATGTGATAGCTCATTTGGAAGCCATTAACTTGATGGATGTTGCTTATTGGATTGCAAGGGGCTAGGCTGATATAAATGTGTTGACAATTGCCAAATCGTGGGACTAATTATTAGGCTTAAAATTCAATTGAAGATGAAGATCCAAGAGATAATGGAGAATGCATTCTTCCTTTTGCTCAACGCATCACTGGATGGGTGGAAGGAACTGTAGAAGATGTTGAAGCTTGGTTGCAGGAAGACATCTTCATAACAGATTTAGAAATTGTTGATGTCGTAAACAGTGCTGGCAAGAATATTTACTATGGAGAACCTGTTGTTAATCTTTCATAAGTATCCCACAAAGATGTAGCAAAGGCCCTAGATGTCACCATTACATATGTTGAGTATTAGAATGAAGCTATGAGGATCGACATAATGATGTTGCAGAGACCGCAGACCTGCAGCAAGAAAACAGCAAATATCGCCGAAACAGATAAAGATAACATTGTTTACTTCTTCATAAAGTATGTACATTCAGAGCTTTTACTCGATTTACTGTACCAGTCAAACCTTAAGCAAAGTGTTTCTAATCATGAAAATTATCAACTTAATGCATTAAAAATGTGTAAATTGTAAACCTTTTTTGTTTTACCTGATTTTTTAACTTTTTCTATTTTACGACAGTTTTGCTTTCCGAGGTCATGGAGTCCCTTTTACAACGGATAAGAGAGCCTCTACTATATATCGATTATTGCAGAAATAAATTACACTGAATGTTACGTAATATTCTTTGTAAAATTAATGTTGAATGTTAGGGTAACTACTCCTATCGACCGATCTTTGCCCTGTGCAAGATTTGGCAAGTGAGTTCAACAGAGATGTCTTTTAGGCAAGACGTTAATCGAGTGACATAGTTTTGGTGAGTTCGGTGCCAGTCTCCGATATAACAGCATCTCTCCCGTTATGTTCAGTGCGACACAGATTTCTTTAGTTTTTTCTCCTGCTGTGTAGGGAAAACATTATTGGACGAACTAAAAGATTATGTTGTGTAGTTATTAGCATATAATGGTGACTATTTTGATTTATATGTAAGAACATTACTTTTAGTTAGGTAATGTGTAGTGCGCAAACCGGGTGCACTTAAAACTCGTTGTTATCCATCTAGAAGACCACAGTGAACTGGACATTTCAGGAACAGGTATATGCACTTTTATGTTTGCTATTTATTGTGTACTGTAAATATTATATGACCGCATTTGTGTATTTACAGCTACCAGAAATTTAGTATGGTTTTTATCTCAATGGTCCACGAGAAAAATTAATTGAATCATACATTACGATACATATTTTGGTATGCCGTACCAGAATACATAATACTGACTTTACACCAAAGCAGCATGATAGGCAATTTCTAAAACTAAGAGGCTTTCATGGTACATTTCTTTTCATATTATGTTATCAAGGTTTCAAATATATTAAAAAGGCTTGAAGTCATGGAATTCTATAGATTTAAATTTTTAGATGCTTCGGTGAGCCAGTTTGAAAAATTGCTACCACTTCTTGTATGTATTGATAAGTATGCATATTATTGGTGGTTTCCTATCACATCGTTCAGTGAACATATGTTTGAAATATTTACCTCTTTACACTCAACATTTACTTCGTCTGTCAAAACTGATGTATTTTTTTCAAGTTTCCATATCTCAATTTCTAGTGGGATAGAAGCCTAGGAACGACATTGCTTAACCCATTTATTGTTGATTTCTCACAAATCTCATAAAAGGCTGTAAGATAATTTCGACCTTTCATATTATTGCAGATTTAATGTATAGTTCAATCCCTCCAGGATGGTTGAACTCCCTATTTCTTATTTTATTCAAACCCATATAGGCTCTTATGTAATATATCTACACAAGTTAAAATTTATTTTATTTGAAGAATTCATTCGCTATCAAGTTACTTAAAGCTTAGCAAGTGAGAACAATTCACAAAGGTAATTATTAAAATAGTTCACTTTAAATCTCATTTCACACTAGTTTAATAATACATACATAATAGTATCGACGACAAAACTGCCTTTCAGTGATTGGCAACACTCCTGAGTAAGGATTTTTGAGTTCTTCAGGTTAGGATAGCTTTATTGTTTGTCTTTTTTAAATGCATTATATTGTTGGTTTTATAGTTGTACGATACATAGTCTATCGCTAACTAACATTGATGAGGTTCGATGAAATTGGTTAGTAGAGGCCAATCGCTGAAGAAGGTGATTAGTCTGTAAGTATTAATAAACTAGTGTGTAATGAGATTTTGGTGGAACTATTTACTAGTGTGTAATGAGATTTTGGTAGAACTATTTACTAGTGTGTAATGAGATTTTGGTAGAACTATTTAAATTCATTTCTTATTTAAGGTAAGAGATTTTTTTTCAACATGCATTAATTTGTTTTTCTGCTTTGGAATTTTCTATGATGAGTTTGCTAAATAATGATTTGCCTGTCAAGTATTTTTATTTTTAATAAACTGAATTTTGAATAAGTTTTACATAAATACGTGAATTGCATACCACTACCATAATTAGCAAACTTTGTAACTCCATAATTTTATGAAAATCGTTTTTTGATTCTAACCTCTCAAATAAAGTATTATCTACATAATTAACAGTTGTATTATGTAGATATAAATCTATGTTTACGTTTTTATTGTCTCCTGTAAAATTTACTGTTTTGAAGTTACAAATGTTGCTAATTAGGGTAGCGATAAGTACATTATATACTGTATAATCTTTGAAACATTACAGTACAGTATGTAAATATTGTTATGTACAGTGAGCCCATTGTGACTACTGTTTGTACTTACCATCACGTAGTCTACAGCACTCCATTCCCTTCCTGGTTACTACTAACAGACACTTCTTACCAAACTCGATGACCACTGTTTGACTAAGAGAGCTTATTTAATAGAACTGTATAGAGAGTATGTATTGTTATGTACAGTAGGACCATTGTGACTACTGTTTGTACTTACCATCACGTAGTCTACAGCACTCCATTCCCTTCCTGGTTACTAATAACAGACACTTCTTACCAAACTCGATGGCCACTGTTTGACTCAGAGAGCTTATTTAATAGAACTGTATAGAGAGTATGTATTGTTATGTACAGTAGGACCATTGTGACTACTGTTTGTACTTACCATCAGGTAGTCTACAGCACTCCATTCCCTTCCTGGCTACTAATAAGACACTTCTTACCAAATGCGATGGCCACTATGGACTTAAAGAACTTATTTAATAGAACTGTATAGAGGGTATGTATGAATAGTACACTTTACAATTTACACGTAAAAAAAATAATATGAATAGAAGTTTTAGGCTGTTAAAATCAATAAATTTTTAGTAAGAAACATCTTCATCTGACAGTGGAAAAGACTCGGTGTTTGAAAAAGAACTCCCTATTACATTTTGTGATTCTGACGATGTTGATGGGACAGATGAAGATAATTGGCACTATTTTTCTACTTGAAAAAAAATTGTGATAGGGAATTTTTTTTTTTTATTTCATTGAAGACTTGCTGAAGAAGCTGCATGACTTCCGTAATCATTCTGTTAACTCTAATTTCACGTTCCATAAGTGGGCCGTGATCCATAAGTTTTTATATCAAACTATGTAACATCCGGAAACCGTCTCCAAATTTTTCCCGCGTCCATGTCAGAGATGGCGGTTTACGATTGATGAATGGTTGAACATCAACTATTCTTCGATTCTCAGCGTTACAGCAAATCGCTGGTAACTGAAACCGTTGATACCAATGCCGTGGATACTGAGGCATAACTGTATATATATATATAGATTTTTTGGACTAGGAGACTGACAGACTTACCTTGGTAAGAGTCCACTCTGTAGTCTTGAAATAGAAACACATAAAAGCACTTAAACAATGATATATTTCAACCACACAGTGGTCTTTGTCAATCGAAGAGAAAACACAAAAAGAAATATGAGAGAATTAAATAAAATAATTGTAATCACAGATTGTGTAGAGTAGAAATCAGATGTCACAGATGCACAGATTAAAGATATATATATTGTTTCCATGAACATATGAGTGATTATAGTTTATATAAGTCTGTCAGGGGAAAAGAGATAAGGCTATTTGGGGAAAAAAAATAAAAAATAAATAAAATAAAATAAAATAAAAAAATGTAGATCTACATCAGCCATCACCTTTTTGGATGTAGAGATAACACTCCAGAATGGAAATATCAACACAGGAATTCACATCAAACCTACAAACCACCTACAATATCTCCATTTCGACAGCAACCACCCAATAAACATAAAACGATCCATTCCATACAGTCAAGCAATCAGGGGTAAGAGAATCTGTTCGAATGATAGGGAATTGGAAGATTTTAATAGAAAGATATCAACAGCCTTCCAGAGAACAGGATACCCAAAAAAACTCATTGAAAACCAAATTCATTCAGCACAATCCTCGGTTCACCATAAACCACAAACAGAACAAAATAAACTGTCTTTAATAACAGACTACCATCCTGGTCTACATAAACTCAACAAGATATTGAGAGATGGCTTCAAAATTCTTCAAGCTTCCGTCCACACCAAAAATCTTTTCACCGATCCACCGCAAATTTGGTACAAGCAACCTCCCTTGAAAAACATCCTAGTACATCCTAAACTACCAGACCCTGATGTAGAGAAACCACACAAACTTCCTCATGGCTCCTTCCCATGTAATAGACCTAGATGCAAGACGTGTCCAATACACCCCTCAACAAATAGTTTCAACAGCCAAACAACAAAAATGGTCTTCAAAATACAGGGTCATCATAATTGTACATCGAAAAATGTCATATACCAGCTACAATGTAAACTTTGCTCAGCACAGTACATAGGCCTGACCACGGATGGTCTGAATATCAGAATGAATGGCCACAGACATGATGTTAAAATTATGAATATGGATAGACCAACAGCTCAACATGCTGCGAGTCACAACATCACAACTTTTGATGACTGCTATACCACAAAAATAATTAAATCACTCCCCCCTTATTGCAATCCCTCAGAACTGAGAAGGTGGGAACTATCATACCAGTGGTATACCAAGTCCAGAGAATCCCCTAACCTCAACATCAGATAAATCCATTCATTATTATTATTTTTATTTTTTTTTTTTCCCCCAAATAGTCTTATCTTTTTTCCCCTGACAGACTTATATAAACTATAATCACTCATATGTTCATGGAAACAATATATATATATATATATATATATATATATATATATATATATATATCTTTAATCTGTGCATCTGTGACATCTGATTTCTACTCTACACAATCTGTGATTACAATTATTTTATTTAATTCTCTCATATTTCTTTTTGTGTTTTCTCTTCGATTGACAAAGACCACTGTGTGGTTGAAATATATCATTGTTTAAGTGCTTTTATGTGTTTCTATTTCAAGACTACAGAGTGGACTCTTACCAAGGTAAGTCTGTCAGTCTCCTAGTCCAAAAAATCTAAATAATCTTTACCAACCAAAACTAACCTAAAATATATATATATATATATATATATATATGTATATATATATATATATATATATATATATATATATATATATATATATATACAGATTGTAATTTTCATTCCTGATGATGTTGGTAATGTTTACCAACGAAAAGCTTTGGATATAAATTAATAAATATTCTTGTATTTGAATAACCTATGTTGTTTTAAAATATATATTTTACGTTGTCCATTATTTTTCCGTTGCACTGACTTTATGAAGTTGATATATTACTAATGTAAATACTTTTATCCACCACTAGGTGCAATAATTTTACCTTGTTGTGATGAGGCACCTTTCGGTCGACAATGGTCAAGTGACCGAAAGGTGCCTCATCACAACAAGGTAAAATTATTACACTTAGTGGTGGATAAATGTATTTACAATAGTAATATATCAACTTCATATATATATATATATATATATATATATATATATATATATATATATATATATATATATTTATTTATTTATTTATTTTTTCTTGATACTATTTATTTATATATATGTATGAAATATTTTTTACCATGGTATATTATTTAAATTCAATTATTTATTTTTAAGTGTAAAGATATTATCCACACCTTAGACTACAATTTAACTAGTTGATGCATAAAATTCATTTTCTTTTACAAACGATCAATTTTCATTGAATATTGCAGGAATTTTGTTACATTATGACAGCAGTATATTATTACTAACATGCTGAACTTATTTCATTGTGATACATATAAACATGCTCACGTATCTTAAACTGCTAACAGTAATATTGGAAAGAAATTTAAAACAAAATGTACTGTTTATTTGATTTATTTCACTGTAAGTGAATTAAAATAAATAATATTTATATTGAACAACCATCCCAATCAGTTATTGATACAATAAACTAAATACGAAATTGTGAGGATAGCACATTCTCTGATCTATATCTCCAGTCTTCCACATTGTATTTCACAGGGCATACACTTTACCCTCCTTCATAAGGAAACTCTGTATACCTGCAAAATATACAATACTGCATTTTATATAGAACATTATTCTAATCTCTTAGTAATTTAAAACATTTAAACCACAATTGAATATAGTTTCAACAGTTATACTTATAGCATATACTAACGCATTTGGTATAGGCTACATGGATCCAGATGACTGGTTATCTCCCACAAGGAGCGCCCAGTCGGAACCTGGTGGATTCACTTGCCTTTGTTTACTATTTCAATCTGACCTCAGCTCTTAAAGAGGAAAATTGATTGTCTGTGTCCATTTGTAGAACAACCAAAAACATTGTGTGCATAATTTTTATTTTATGGCCTTTTAAGACTTAAGTACAGTTATAGTGAAAATGATATTATTATTATTGGATATATTGTTTAACATTTCATGTACTATACACTACTTTACTATGTATAATTCACAAGAAAGCATAGATTCACAGTAATTTTAGTTCTGAATCTAATTCCGGATGAACAGGTATTTATTGTGCTGATTATGAAATACACTTAGTACAAATCATGTTTATTTTACAAAAATAACAAACTTTTTGTTTTTTACCTGATTTTAACCTTTTGCACGCGTATAACGTGATTTCTCGTAAGGCTGAAATCTCTTCTAGCGCGTATTACGAGAAATCAAGTATTTACAATATTTTGTTTATGGAAGTCCTAGTTGTTTGTTTAAAGTCCATTACAATGTGTGACAATGTTTGTTTGGTGTAAATAAACTCCTCTGCTACGTTAGCTTCTACTAAATGTTGTATTTTGTGTTGTCATTGTGATTGCTAGAGTTGTTTACTGTTTACGTGAGTGACCTTTGTTTGTACTGTAGGAATAATTTATTGTTTGTGATTTGGTGAATAATAATTTTAGTTACTTTAGTTTTATTTTAAATGGATTTATTGATATCTTGACTTACCTTGTGTAAAAATATAAAAAATTATAAAAATAACTAGAATATATTTTTTTTTGTTCAAATACATCTTTAGGAATTCGGAATTAAATAGAACTTTTCGGAAAAAAGTGTTTTTTTATCTAATAGCACGTAATCTGTTACCTGCCCTTTATATGTCCCGTGTGCTATGGGTTAAACCTATTAAATGGATTTACAAATTCCAAAATATGTTTATGGAATTAAAATGTTATTTTACAAATTTTAGTGACATGTCTTGTATATAGCAGAGGGTAAGACAATGGTCGGAGTAAGCGGGAGGCATGAAATTGTGTAAAAACAACTATATTAAAAGTGATTTCGAACCTCATTACAGACCAAACTTGAAACAAGCAGAAGATTTATTGACTAAATATTGAATAACAAATTTTAAGTTTCTAGGGGTAGATTTCATGCTACGGGCCGCTTCATCAAATTTGTTAGCCTTGGAAACTCCTTACAAGAAAAACAAAGACTTGATATAAGCTGTAGAAACAGTTGTATGAAAATGCCTTTAAAATCTAAATAAAAATTCCAATTGATGGACAAAAACCAATCTAATGCTTTAATACCTATACAGATACATTAGAAAATGTATGAAATAGCCCATTTATGAAATAAAATAATTATAGAGTTGTCAGTCTTAATGGCTTTTTAAATGTTATTATTACATTGACATTATTTTATAAAATTCAGCCTCATATATCAGATATAACAGTTCTTTAGTTTAGACAAAAAACTGGCAAACTAGAATAAAATCTCAAATAGTAGGTATACCAATACTAACCTGGATAAAAACATTTTAACTAATTGTAATTAAAATATATATTTGATTTATTATTAAATAAATTTAAATAAAAAAAAATGACGCATAAAATAATATATTTTGGATAGAATAAAGCCATTTTAAAGTATAAACCATTTTTTAAAAATGCAATTAAAATATATATATTAGACTTAGTATAAAATAATATTTAATAGAAAAAAATTAGATATAAAACAATTTAAGGCTATATCAGGGGTTCATAAACTTTTTGTACCACGCCCCTTCTTCTCCCACGCCCCCCTCTACTTTACAATAAATGGTATGGGCATATGAAAAAGAAACAAATAAATATATATATTCTTAATATTTTACGTTATCCATTGTTTCTCCGTTGCACTGACTTTATGAAGTTAATTATATATATATATATATATATATATATATATATATATATATATATATATATATATGATTCAAGATCAGGGTTATCATACTTGTACATCCAGAAACATACCAGTTGCAATGTAAATTTTGCCCGGCACAGTACATAGGCCTTACCGCGGAATATTAAATGAGCATCAGAATGGCCACAGACATGACGTTAGAACCATGAACATAGACAGGCCAACTGCTCAACATGCTGCTAGTCACAACATCATATCTTTCAATGATTGTTTTATACCACCAAAATAATTAAGGCCCTCCACCTGACTCCAATCCTTCACAATTGAGAAGATAGGAGTTATCATACCAGTGGTACACCAAATCTAGAGAGCCTCCTATTCTCAACATCAGATAAAACTCCTTTTACATTCCCCCAAACTTATATCAGTTTTAACAACTCCATTTACCTTCCTTCTGACAGTTTCAAGTAATCAATATTTACACAAATCTCATATAACAATATTTACACAAATCGCATATAACAATATTTACACAAATCACATATAACAATATTTACACAAATCACATATAGCACTATATCATTAACTATAAATCTGTGACATTTGGATTTTTATACATATCTGTGGTTCATTTCAGTCTTTTGTTTTTCTCTTTTTTGACTGATGAAGATAATTTTTTGATCGAAATATTTCAATAGTGTGTTAAGTTTTTATATCTGTTTATTTCCAAGAGATTGCAGTTTTGGACTATTGCAATTAGGTAAGTTTGTCAGTCTCTGATCTAGTCCAAAAATACCTATGTATGTATATATGTGTGTATATATATATATATATATATATATATATATATATATATATATATATATAATACGTTTTCTTGTTTAATAATTTAAAACAACATAGGCTATTCAAATACAAGAATATAAATTAATAAATATTCTTGTATTTGAATAACCTATGTTGTTTTAAAATATATATATATATATATATATATATATATATATATATATATATATATATATATATATATATATACACTCATTGCAAACAATTTATTTATTTATACATACTTTCACAAGAAACATGACAACATTTTAAGTTCTAATTCGGAAAGTAAATTTTAACTGATAAGAGGAAAATTTGTTAGTGAGATGGATGAGCTTGAATTTTTTTCACTAGCATGCCTATTTGAAGTTGTATTTTAGTAAATGCACAACACAAATCATTAGGAACATCAAGTTTGTTCCTAAGTTTATTGCAACAAGTGCTAAATTACAGCTGTTGCTAAATTGAACAACAAACATTCACATTTGTTGATTCCATCTTCGCGTGAGCTACTAGTAATCACTTACAACTTTTTTAAAAAAATTGTTTAAACTTGCCTATAGTAGCACTTACTTTTTTTGTGTTGAGGACGGCCGTTTCGGGAGATGTGTCCCTTTGTCAACTCAGACCGTAACCGTTACGGTCTGAGTTGACAAAGGGACACATCTCCCGAAACGGCCGTCCTCAACACAAAAAAAGTAAGTGCTACTATAGGCAAGTTTAAACATTTATTAAAAAAAGTTGTAAACAAACATTCGTTTAGCGACACTTTTGTACTATTATTCTTTTCTAGCTGTCATCTTGATTTAATTTCAAATTTACAAAATTTGCACAACCTTTACTTACATTTCTTTTTTAAATACATACATTTCATTTAAATTTTCTGAACATCGTTGTCAATAAAATTACCTATGTAAAAAAAATCGGAGGAGTAAATTTAGTTTAAATTTTGATAAAATGTGTACTTAAATTTTAACTAACCAAGAATTTAGCTTACTATTTTCTAACTGGTCTCGCTTCTCCCTTTCACAGACCACAGTTTGGGAACCCATAGGTAAGATAGACTAAAAACAACTGAAATAGGTTTACCACAACTAACCTAAATATGAACGATTTAAAAAATTATAATTAAAATATATATTTGACAGTACAAAATAATTTTAAAAACATTTTGATTACATTCATAATATTAATAGGAAGAAATATACATAATTTCTAGCAGTTACAGTTAAAATGGTAAAATGTGGAATATCTGACAATAATATACAACAAAACGATTATAACACTTAATATTAAATGATGCGTACATAAAAGTCCTCATGTATATTATATAGTCTAAAACTGCAGAACTGTACTTATTTTAAATCATAAAACCATTTTTAAAAATAATAAAGTAGATCAGAAATATTACAAAAATAATTATGTTTTAGCACTTCAATTACTAAGCTGCTGCTGTCGTTAGCATATGCATTGTAACTTGTTATGAGTAAGAAATTGCAGCTAATATAACATAGAATGAAGGCTTAGTCTTTACAAAACATTTAATTTTTGTGTCTAGTAAAGCAGTGTTGTTCAATTTATTGATTTTAATAGTAGTTCACTCTTTCAAGCAAGATCAACTTTATTTTGAAATCGTTATTGATCAACTTTGTATTAAACTATATCACTTTAAAAATTCAAATCATCTTACAGTAGAGTGTCAATAATCTGAACGCCTCCTTTAACACTTTGCCACACGGGCTGAGGGCATTCCCGCTTTTTAGTTAATTTTGTAATAATGCTAAACATGCGGATATAATTGAGTGAAACTCAATGACTCTTCCCTTTACCCACCAGACACCAGAAAAAACTGATTCAGTTGATCTTGAGACGATAGTCAACCCACAAAGACAGTTTAGAGTGGTTATGGCGGTGAATCCCCTCCTATCCGTGTAATGGTGTAATTCTTTCGTGTTAAAACATTATTCTATGACTTATATATATATATATATATATATATATATATATATATATATATATATATATATATTTAGGTTAGTTTTGGTTGGTAAAGATTATTTAGATTTTTTGGACTAGGAGACTGACAGACTTACCTTGGTAAGAGTCCACTCTGTAGTCTTGAAATAGAAACACATAAAAGCACTTAAACAATAACAATCATTGTTTAAGTGCTTTTATGTGTTTCTATTTCAAGACTACAGAAAGGACTCTTACCAAGGTAAGTCTGTCAGTCTCCTAGTCCAAAAAATCTATATATATATATATATATATATATATATATATATATATATATATATATATATATATATATATATATATATATATATATATAATTATAGTTATTTGTAAACAATTTTTCCACCACTAAGTGCAATAATTTTACCTTATGTAACAACAAACTTTACAAACCAAACAACAAAATAATAAAATATCTTAATAACACAAACCACAAAACAAATACAGAAAAACATAACCTATCTGAAATCTTAAAAATTACATGTAACGACTGCAAATGCATTTTACATAGGAAAAACAACCAGGTCATTTAAAATAAGACTTGCAGAACATTACAGAACATTCAAAACTAAAAATACAAATGCATCAAATTTAGCAGCACACCTAATATCACATAAACATGAAATAACAAGTTACAAAAATAACCTGACCATACTTGAAATAAATAATAACCCAATAGAACTAAACTCACTAGAAAAATACCATATCTATTAAAACATACACAACAATTTATGAACCTACAGACAACATATGCAGATGACATACTATTCAAAAACATCATACACGCTCAAGAAGAAATATGTATGACGTCAACAAATACCAACATCACGACCGAACAAACATACCAGAAAAATAGAGAAAATTAATTCAGTGATTCGACAATGATCAAGTGACCGAAAGGTGTCTCATAACATAAAGTAAAATTATTGCACTTAGTGGTGGAAAAATTGTTTACATTTAACAATAATAACTTTATAAAGTCAGTCCAACGGAAAAATAATGGACAACGTGAAATATCACGATATATATATATATATATATATATATATATATATATATATATATATTTAGGTTAGTTTTGGTTGGTAAAGATTATTTAGATTTTTTGGACTAGGAGACTGACAGACTTACCTTGGTAAGAGTCCACACTGTAGTCTTGAAATAGAAACACATAAAAGCACATAAACAATGATATATTTCAACCACACAGTGGTCTTTATCAATCGAAGAGAAAACACAAAAAGAAATATGAGAGAATGAAATAAAATAATTAATTATTTTAAATAATTAATCAAAATAATCTTTACCAACTAAAACTAACCTAAAAAAAAAAAAAAAATATATATATATATATATATATATATATATATATATATATATATATATATATATATATATGTTGTAATATAAATGATTATTTTTGTTTGTCAACATTGAAGTAAGATAGATGGATAAAGTCATAATTTAGAAGGACTTTATTAATTTAAAGAGTATTTTATAAAACTCCAATGTGAAACCTAAATTGACGAAGAATCTACAGAAATTAAAGATCTGCTAGTGGGATTTGAGGCATTTAGATAAATTTTTCAACTAACTTTACCTATTAATAAACAAAAGAAGCTTTTTGTGCAAGAAGGTAGTTAAGGTTCCAAGGATTGAAAAAATGAAGCGCTTGAGATTGTGAGAGAAGTGGTCATGTTATGCCAATTGTTCCAGGCTTTCAAGAATGTGACGAAACTTACGTCGTAGAATGCTTGGATCTCGATAAAAATGACAGGCTGCGAGATCCCGGATGATAACAAAATCGTATCTTCAATGCAAGAGCCAGAAAATCAACAATGCAGTGAGAGCATAGAAGAAGACGCAGCAGACGCTGAACCTTTACATTCTGAAGCTTTTACGCCATTAGAAATATTGATGTGTTGGTACGCAGCGCAGCCAGAATGCACTCAAGCTTAGTTCTTGCTACTTAAGCGAATGAAGGATTTGGCTGGCAGAAAACGAGTTTCAAAACTCACACAGCCAAAAATTTTTCATATAAAATATTTCAGTGATTTTGTATAGTTATGTTTATTATTTTGGAAATAGATACTTACGTTTCTAAATATGTAATGAATTTCTTTTGTAAAATAAGTTGCATTCTTCTGGATTTAAAGATTCAAGTAAATCAAAGTACAATAGTTATTCACATACGTAAGTACATAAAGTGTTTATTTTCATTTATCTTAACATTTTTAGTGTAACTAGGAATTTCTAGGTTATGTGTTCTAACAAATCGGAAATATGAACAAATTAAAAATCAGAAAAAATCGGAAATCCGAACGCCCCCAGTTCCAATTAGTTCGGTTTTTTGACACTCTACTGTATTAAATTTATTAGCCTCTATGGTATAAAATTATTAACCTGAGAGAGTTGTATGGCAAATACGTTCCAAATTAAAGTTACTTGTTGTAATCATCTTGAATTCACTGAATAAATCATAAGTAATTACTGAGCAGTTATTGAAATGATTGTTTCAAAACAAGTCAGCAAGTAAACTGAAAGTTTTCACTCAGTTACTCAATAATTATTTAAAATTCCAAATGTATTTAAAACCTATAATTCACTGACAAATGTAAATTACTTGAATAACAATCAGCCCCCTTAATGGACTACTTTAATAGTGCAACTGAAAACATGCTACACTGAAAAATTACATCCTTACTTGTCTGACCTAACTTGCTCTTGAATAAATTTCTGTTTTTAATTTTAAGACCGGCAAAATTTTACTATTTTTGTTTGTTTCTAGCCATGTCACATATATTTAATTTAAATAAACAAACCTAAACTAAATTACATCATTACTCACCATTTTTACTATTACTATTGCTAATAGAAGCCATTCCAAAAAAGGAAATGTGCTGTAGAAGTTCTTTTAAACTTGAATCAATTTCTGTTTCCACATTGATAATTGGTGCTGGCCTCTTGTTTGTCTGTGTATGCCACACGAGAACCTATTGTATCCATACAAGAAATATTAATACTATTTTAAAATCTATGAATGAAACACCGATAAATATAAACACAGAGGCCAAAAATATTACACTGACAAAAATCATCCAGTATCAGAAATGAGCATAGCAAATTATTTTTTTAAAGAGCCTAAATACTTTATAAAATAACTTTTTTACAACTTATGGATAATTAAAAAAATGTAATAGTTGTTTTAAGCATACTTCCCCTCCATCTATATATGTTTATGTCTTTTAACTAAATCTATAAGCAACTGCTGCTTAGGCAAAAATGAAACGACAAACAAAATTATTTAACACGTCTTTATAAAGCGAGAATCAGAAGTTTCTAAGAGTGGTATGCTTAGTCCCTGGCATTAACAAAAAAGTATTAGTAATCAAAAAAACAAAATTCAACCCATTGCAATTTACGGACTAGGTCAGTAGTGGCGACAATTTATTAATGGTATATGGACCAGTTAGTTATGAATGTGCATGTTATTTGATTGATTTGTTTGCTACAAAAGAATACCTTGTGTAAATATAAATAGTTACCCTATTAGCAAGACAATCTCATCTACACATTACAACAGATAGAGCTAGATGTTCTTTTTAGGTTTATATTTATGTGGTGACAAATCAAAAGCGTCAATAGAATGAATAAAGTAAAACAGGAAGAGTAGACAGAGAGTGATCTTTTTGGAGTCCAGGGGTACTACACTCAAAGAATAGAGAACATTTAAAAGATTCTCGACATTGAGCCAGCATTCAAAAACTTACATTAGACGGTACATGTTTTAAACTATATTTTATTGATAAGTTAGGGAATGTTATTCAACAACATGTTTTTTATAGATCTCAAATCGGGGGCTATAAATTTGTTTTGATTCCTGGAAAGTCATAAGTCGAAATATAAGCCTCATTTTATTTCCATGAGAAACATAACGTTAATTACCAAACTTTGTCTGAAACAATTCCTAAAATTTCATTTTGAACGTCATGACTTGTACAATTAAAATAAAGTTCATATTGTTCTTTGAACTTAGTCATATTTAGAAAATAACTCGCATACGATCAAATTAACAACTGACACTGCCGAGTATATTTCTTGTCAGCACTATTATTATTTTTTTAGTATTTTAATGAGTTCCTTATAGTAATTACAATGAGTAATTTATAGGATATATAATTAACTATCAATTAACTCTTACTCGAGTATTAGTTGGTTTAAATGAATTAAACAATTAAAGCAAATGTCTATTTGAGATCATGAAAATATTAATAATATTTATGACGCAACAACAAAGACGATCGGAAGCATTTTTGGTCCCGTTGTTTGTCACCACTCTTCTCGCTCAGCTGTCTCACTCTCACTCGGGCAGGCACAATTCTTACTCTCTCCCCCCCCCCCTGGCTACCACCACTTCATAGATACAAAGAAAAAGTAATTCCAATATCTCCATTTATACAAACTGAAATGGCTATTACTGATGTTATATTGTAATTGTGACTGAAGCGCATATCTTTAACTTTAAATAAACCATTACTTTTATCCAATATGTGTGTCATCCTTTCAGAAAGTTCTATTCATAGATCAAGGTTGAAGGTTTTGTGTAGCCTATTACATAGAACTTTTATTAATATGGAGTAACTTTATTATTACAGTTTCTATTAATATGGAACTTTTAAAAGGTTTCACTATAGGGCCGAGATGTTAACTAAATTATTTATTAGAGAATATTAAATAGGCCTATATAACTTAAAAGAATAAAAAATCAACTTGAGAATCGAAATCGAAAATTGTAGGTATCAGTCCATCCCAAAAAATATAAAAACTATGTTGAATGTAGCCTTCAATTACATGTTTGTATGAGAATGCCACTTAAAAAAAATTAATTTTTATTTGCTCATTTAAGGGTCAGTTATATTTAAAGACTACGCCAAGAGATAAAAAAAACCAAACCAAACATCATGACATGCAATTGATTTCTTATATATAAGTATTGCATTTCAGAAAAAAATTAACCTTAATTACATTGCTTTTTTTAATAAAACTTAGAAACTATTGTTCTATTAATTTAATGAAATATTTTAAATTATTTCACACAGAATAAAATTTGTCAAGGAAAGGCACGGAGCCCCAAAATACTATAATGAAAAAAAAAAAAATTAAAAAAGCACCCAAAAGCTCTAAGGACCATAGTGAAACATAATTATTTGCAAAACAACACACCCAGCCTATATTTATAAATTGACATTTCCAGAAGCTACCAAATCCCCAATACATTTTAAAAAATATCACAACAACTAAATCTAGAAAAAATATTACAGGTATCTTTTTCCTACATATACAGTAGAAACAAGATGTTTTTGAGAAAATATAAAAATCAGTTTGTAGATATTCTACATATTTTTATTCTTCTCTAAATAAATATTACCAACAGTGTTTTAGTAATTTAAAACACAAACTGAAGTACTGGCCGTCAGAGTTTTATATGTGTATACACAGTAGACGGATTTGGTTGTGATACGATGGCGGGAGAAATAGTGGTATGGGTAGTATAGCAGTGGAGAGGGTATTTGACAATGCATCTGTTTGGCACTCAAAAGTCAAACTAAATGCATTATTAGGAGTGTATTTAAAAACATGCGTTCTGAACATGTCATGCTCCGTAATTCAAGACCTTGTGATAAACCTTTATCGAATATCTGTTCATCTATTAAGGAAATTATTGACTGAGGGAAAATGACTAGAAGAAAACAAAACACATAGTACATCAGGTAAAATTTGTCCAAGAAATATTTAAAAAGTTAACATCAATAATTTTCTAAAATATATCCTACAAAAAATAGTTCTAATTTCCATAAGACTAATAGCACACTTCCAACGTTGAAGAGTGTGTTAAAAGCTTTAAAGTCTAAATATCCAGAACTGGAATATAATTTTACTCATGGAATTTTGTGCAAACATTTTAAGATCCATGAGATTTAAATGAAATGATACTCCTATAAAAATAACAGGAGTATCATGATCACAAAACATGAAATAAGATTTAAAAAGTATGCTATTTGAATAAAATTTGAGAATATATATATATATGGCGGAAAATATGCCTATCATATTTTCAGATGAGTCGCATATGCATTCGAACCATACCACAAATTTAGCATGGACTGATTAATCTATTAATGGATACAAGGAAAATATTTCAAAGGGATCAAAACTAATCACAGCCCACTCTGACAGTGAAACAGAAGACTGTCACAACTACATGAATGCGGAAAACTATGAGAAATAGATTCAAAAGGAGTTTATGAGAAGTCTTTTGAGAAATTCAATTTTTGTGATAGTTAAGGCTCAATACCATAATAAATTAGAGACAGCTACTCCAATTCAAACAGCAAAAAGTCGATATTGATGTCATGGCTAAAAGAAAGAAATATTCCATGTTCTGAAGGTATGTTAAAATGTCATTAATGTCCAGCAACCACAGACAAGACAACAATTAGTTGACTGTTAAAGCTACGATCAGTTCTTAGCGAGGGGTAAAATAAACTAATGCACACATCAAATGTAAGCCATCCCTTCCATAGCTGACTGCATTCCCCCACTTACTCCTCATTTTTCCATAAACTACGTTTACAAAACTTTGACGGCCTGTAAATACTTTATAACTCTTGACTATCTTAGACTGACCTCAGTTTGCATTTATAGTGCAATGTTTGTCCAACTAAGGATCTTTTTCTATTAATATATATTATTAATAAGAATGTGTTTCATTACAAACAAAAAAAACTTGCTCCCTCAGTTCATAAGTTTATTAAATTAAAACAAAGCTAAATTGTTGAAACATAAATTAAGTTTTAAAATAACAGTCGACCAATGAAAATATTGTAACACTACCAGCCTACTCAATTATTTGTTTGGAGTAAACTGAAACGACCTGTGTTTTACAAGGATTTTTTCAACAGAATTATTTTTGTTCTACATCTAAAATCTCCTTACAAATCTTGCATATTGGAAGCTGTCTGTGAGATGGCTGGAAACTGCATGACAATCCCATATCACACACGGCCAATCCCATGGAGAAAATGCTCACCTCGTTTAAATGGGATGTCCTGACCTAGCACCTTCAGATTACTATCTCTTTATCTCCCTGAAGCTGCCCATGGGTGGAAAAAGGTTTTCAACCAACAAGGGTATAAAAGAGGTGGAGAAGTGGAGGAAGGGGTTGGAGGGAAGTGAATAGGTTGGCTACTTCGAGGAAGGCATCAAAACGTTCATACCCTGCTTTACCACCTACATTGAGAAGAATTGAGGGACTATGTCGAAAAGCTGCTTATATAAGTACTAAGGTAACCATGTAATTTCTTGTTTAAATAAATAGAAATTCTTGTAACCTACAAAATTCAGTACACTTACTTTTAATTTTTTTCTTATTTTATAACAAAACTAATGGTCACCAGATGCTTCGTAGCACTGTTTTATAAAACATTAAATTATTATATAGTTGTTTTACAATCTATCATCAAATTTCCAGTCATAGTACATTTGCTAGTAAAATATATAAGTTTAATAATACTAACATCCAATGAAGCAACTAATTAGGTTATATTAAGATAATTCATTTTTTTCCCAGAGGCAAACATATCCCAACCATATACATTCTTATAATAGTTTTGTTTTAAAAAAACCGTTTCACAGTAGCAAAGCAAAAGACACTAAAAAAAAATTTATATAACTTGTTTTTTCTCTAAAACTTGATGTATTCATGGAGGTTGCATATGCTTCGCTTTAGCAAATGTTTGTTTACATTAGCAAACATAATTGCTTTTTTTATAAGCAAACCTATCCTAACCAGATACGTTTCACTTTACTTCAATACACCTATAGTCATATCCTAAAAAACCATGTGGTAATTCCTGAAGAATTGCTTGATAAAGGAGTGTAATTCTAAAATAAGGTTATTGTTAATGTACGTTTTAATTACTATTTATGGTTGTGACATTTACAATCACTATTTTTTTGTTTAGCATCTATTTATCTATAAGTTATACAAAAATCTAAAAACTTAAATTGGATCAATGTTGGACTATTACTATAAACTGTAAGTATTAACTCAAATCTTCAAAATGTACATTAAACTAAAAACTACCTTAACAGTGAAATTAATGGTCAGCTCAAATATTAAAAAAATATCAGGACACTGATCTACGGCCAGGTCATACTCTGATTGGGTCTGAAATTTTAAACATATGACGTTTGATTATCACTCGGCAAAAGATTATGTTGGGAATTGATGTATTTGCATAGTAAATACAAGTTGACTCTTGCTTGAGTCCAATGTAATTCTGGAAATATAACCTTCTTGAAGATTTACAAAAACTTGATGATAACGATTTCTCAGAAAAATATCACTTAGCTCATTGGATTGCTGAAGTTAAAAACCCCAATTTACTAATTTTTGTAAAAGTCTTTAGAGTAGATTTAGATATTTAAAGGTTTTCGAAAATTTGATAATGATTTTTCCAAAACTTTTCAGTTAGCCCACTGGATTGCTAAGGTTAAAAATCCCCTATATTAATTTGGTAAAAATCCTTAGCGTAGTTTTCGAGAAAAATTTACAAATATATAGGCCCAAATATACAATTTTCTGAAAACTGATTATGCCAATTTTGCAGCAAATTTTGAGTTAGATCATTTGATTCCTACGGTTAAAAAGCACCTATATACCAATTTTAACGAATATTTATAGAGTAGTTTTTGAGAAAAAATTTACATATTTATTTATACAATTAAATAATCAGATATATACTTATGGACAGTAATATACAATATCTAGAGCGCAGTGGTACAATAAATTACAATAAAAATATTGAAAAAATTCTAATACTACAGTAATAACTGATATTACAAGTTACTAAAGATTAAACCCTTATGTACATTTGGATGACCATGTCATCATCATCAGAGGGTCATATTACAAAATTACAATCTAAAATACAATAATTTAGAAACTAGACTGACTTTGGTCTAGGTCAGTCTAGTTTGTAAATTTTTGTGGTCTAGACTGTAATTTTGTAATGAGGCCCACTGATGACAATGACATGGTCATGCAAATGTAGTTAAGGGTTTAATCTTTAGTAATTTGTAATATTAGTTATGTTTTATTATTTTTGTGGTATTGGGGCCGTTTTCAATATTTTTATTGTAATTATGGATAGTAGGTCTAATTAATTACTATCAAATGTTCTATGTTTCATACTTAATGTCTGTAAAATATATTTATTTGAATACAATATTAACAGATACTACTAAAATTATTCATCTTTTAATGTATCCCATCCAATTGCATTTCACTTTATATACATAATAATAATGTATATTTGATTTGCTAACATGTTCTTTTCAATACATTTTTTAAGCCGTCAAAATTCAATTAAAATTTTTTTAAAAATAAATACAAGGTTGAGCATGTATCACGAGGTTATCAAAATAATTTTACAAATGTAACATGATCAATATCCATAACCGTAAAATGTTAATAAAAGCTTTTTTTGCAACTCTCTGTAAGACATTTTCCAAAGTAAATAACAAATCATTATGCAAACATAACTATTTACAGCTTGTACATAAACCATCTCCTCAGATGTCAAATTTTTATGTCTATATGTATTCTACCATTCAAGCAAAAACATAATGATCAAATTTATTGTGGTATAATCCATTTGGACCTCAACCTTATAATAGCCATTGTTGTGTTTAAATTGGAAATTCAGAGATTTGATGAAGAGTGTTGAAGTCTTATTTCTTCCTGCTAATACAATATTGAAATTGCAACCTATGGATCTTGGAATTATTCCAAGTTTCAAATAAAACTATCCCACAAAAGCTGTATATCTGATATTACAAATACTGGGACAGGAAAGTCAAAGCAACAACAATGTCCAACATCTTGTCGACAAAGTGTAGTCTGACGTCATTGAAAATATAATAGAAAACTGATTTCTAGAAGGTTTTTCAAAAAATTGAATTTGCTGTGTCGGATATTACAACTGTAGTTGGTTATGTTATAGACCAAGTAGTTTTCAAAAATAGAGCCAATTTTCAACACAATTTGATTTGCGGGAACTTTTGAGGAATACCTTCACTCAGATTGTAATTTGTTTTTTCAGATTCTGATCCATTTGCACCAAGGTGCCATACCTTCTCTTGATATTATTCAAAGGTTTTGCAAAACCCAAGAAGACGTGACATAAAAAATTGATAACTATTGTGAAAATAAATGAAAAGAACGAAGTCAGAAAAAGAATAATTAATTATGAAACAGTAATGTAATATTAATTATGTTAGAATTATTACAAGTAGATAGAACTTTAAACAAATATTTTTATGAAGTACATGGCGTTTAAAAAGTTTGATTCCCCAAAACGAGCATCACGTATTTTGTATTAAGAACAGCCTAAATGACTCAGTGCATTATTTTGTCATTACTCAAAATATCTATCACTCAAATAAAATTTACTAATTTTCGGAGGTTCAATTATAAATATTTTGCTGTATTTACAAATTCAATTAAATACAATTATTCTTTTACAAAAATAATTTTAAAAATATGTTAAAATAATCTGTATTAATTTATAATTTAATATTTAAATAAATAAAACCTCTATACCACAAATAACTTTTTCCTTTTTGTGGGATTATTTGTGGTACAGAGGTTTTATTTATTTCAATTAAACATTACGCCACAGTTGATTTATGTAACTAAACATATATTAATCTTGCATGATACTTAGATTCTGTTAAAACAAGTAACCAACATTTTACGCAAGAGGCTTAACTGGACTACATTATTTAAAATTGCAGTTAAATTTATTAAGATAAAATGCAGTGTCATTTAATTAACCTCCAGATAACTTCATAGTGTTAGTAGATATGAGGAATAAACCATTAGGGTAACATCGTTAACAAAACTTATGATGACCAGGATTCTCTCCACATCCAACACTCATGGTACTATTCATAAAATATTGAACAGATATCACAAGTCTATTTATATTATGTATTGTAATACACAAATGTATTCATTAGTTAAGCTGTTTGACAATCATACCAGATCATGTTTCTATGACAGACAAACAGATATCATTAAGTTGAATGTGTTGTGTTTTTAATGGAGTCCTGTTATTTTGTAGCTGCATAATTTTCAAATTAGCAACAAAATAATAAAAAACAAAGCTTAGGCATGTGATTTATTACAGTGAATACATTACTAGGTATGGTCACAGACATTACAAATTATTCTCCAACTAAAATGAGATAAAATTTCTTAAAATGAGATGAATAAATGAAATAAACGAAATCTTTTTGTACTAAATGAATATAAAAAATTACATTGGCTTTGTAGTTGTTTACTTTTATCAAAATCCTGTAGGTTTTGACTCTAGTAATGTTACATAGACGTACGTCATCAGTTTAGGCAAAAATAGGCCAAACATACTTTATTTCTGTATTATAACATGTTTGCATCAAACTTTGTTCACAGGTAAAACTTTCGTATTTTGTAATCTAATTGTGTTGGTAAAATTTTTTAAAAAAACTTTTTTTTTAACTTTTAATAATTTTGTAATTTTTTTTATAAAAACCTTTTTTACTCCTAGTTTTGAGCTCAATTAGCGGAATTACGTACAAAAAGTGTTTAATAAAATGTTAGTAATTTCATTTTTTTATGTTGAAGTTTAATTTGTTTTCTAGATTTGTAACTGATGAAGATCGCCACGGAGCGATCAAAAACGTTCTGTTTCAGTAAGATTTTACAAATTTACAAAAAAATTAAAGTTCGGATAGTCATAAACTAATGTAAAAGTTATTAATTAGGCTTCACCCAACCTAATTGACTGCAAAATTCAAGGGTTTATTTTTTTATCTTGAAGCATAATCTGTTTTGTAGATTTGTAGCCAAAACCATGCTAAAGCTTGAATGGATCCTGAAGTAACAGAGTTCAATTATTGGATTAAATGGAGTTCTAGTACAAATTTATGAACAAAAAGTTTAAAATAAAATGTTTCTGGTTTCTTTTTTTCATCTTGAAGTATTATTTGCTTTGTAGATATGTAACCAAAAATATGCTAAGATTAAATTAATCCCACATTCAAGGTATGATTGAAATAAATAGTCACTCAGTGGGTGAAAATGAAAATCAAATTATCAAAAATGTCTACATTTAAATTAATTTACTGCAGGAAGAATTAATGAATTTAATTAACAGGATAAATTTATAAATTAAGGAAACTAATTGACCTTTGTCTTTAAGCTACATAAATAATTCTAAGAATGCTTTTTTTAGTTCTTGTTCCCTTTATAAAAGCAAGAAAATATAAAATCTTGTTATAAGTGTTTCCATAGTGGAATTATTATTTTTATCTAATAAATTTTAATAAGTATTCAACACTACTTCCATTTTGTACATTATTTTTTTAATGAAACAAACATTATGGACAAAAAGCCAACTGTAACAAAACATAATACAAACACACAAAACATTACCAGACAGAACAGCAGAGTAATTAGCAGACAAGATACTCAAAACTGAGATAATAATCAAAGGCAAATTCTTAGACTGTACCTTAAACATTTTCCTTCTACAACTGCTGCTTACAAATCAAGATGTTTCAGTTACTGTAAAGATGAACTGTCTTTCGTGTCCCTTCTTATTAACAAAAGCAGTTAATAATAAACAGTTGATTCTTAACCAAGATTTACCTGGCAATAACCCAACACAAGTTATAACATGCAACTGAAAGAAAAATTGATGGTAGAAATCTGCGATCGGATTCCACAAGATATGTTTCCATAAAAAAAGATCTGCAAAATTAAATATTAACTGCAGGTGGAAATGTCATTCTAATAAGTTTTATTCTCTTATAATTAAGTTGAGGAAAATTTATTTCTGACGAAACATATTAGCTAGATCATTGTTTAAATTTTTGTATAGAGCTAGAGAAAATTAATACAATTACACACACATAATTCAAAATGCTTCATATTCAATGCATTTCATTATTCAATGAATATACATATCACTTATACTATAATGTACTTAAACAAGAATCTTACTTGCTATATATACACGAGTCAACTTTCGAGGACTTTAATTAAATGTCCTAATTTTCGAGCATCAACTGAGACCAAGAGCTTTTCGCAGATTGCCAGGTGTGTGGCACATAAATAGGTATTTAATGTAATTAATGTTGTACTTACATTTTTTAGTAGCCTGCATTATATATCATACTTACAAATACACTACGTTAGTCAATTTTCATAGAATACATAAAAAAGAATATTAAGTATTAAATCTGCTTATGTTTTACTTTTTAAAAAAGTTTTTTTTGTATTAAAGAATTCTTTTCTGACGTTACTACGTGACAGTGCAGACGATGTTTGTTATTAGTGATTACAGAAGGTGACGAATTAGAGAGTTCTACTCTACAAGGTGGTTAGAATTACAAAAAAAAAAAATAAGCAAAGAAAAACAAATAAGAAACATATTTCAGTATTATCAAAAGTAAATTATCAACTGACATGATTACATTTAGTGCTGCAAATAAGTATGCCGAGGCTCTCACAGCCGAGGGATTTTATTTTTTTGACATGTTGGCTAAGTGAAGAATGACTTCTCTCCTCCACAATGAGACAGTTTGAGGTCAGTACATTGAGAACTGTCGACAGGACATGTTTTGTGATAAATGTCAATCCAATTTCTCAACAAGTGCGGAATACGTGACGTCATCTGTTATCTCATTTGGAAGGGAAACTAGTTGAGGCATATAGTGTGCAGCCCAAGTTTCATCTCCAGTAACGATGGAGTGGAGAAATTCATCTTTATGGAGTTTGCAGTGCATCAAAAACTCTTGGCCTGCCTCCACTTTGATTCAACTTGTGTTGGTATATCAACTGTTTTGAAACCCATCTCACAGACAATTTCCTATATCCACTGGTTTCTGTGGTGGTTTTGAGTATTAGTGACATGGATATTTGCAGAAACATTAAAGAATGTCATTCACAGTCAATTGCGATCATCATGGAGCGCATTTTTTATTTTTTCCATGATTGAATGTTTTTTGATCCTGTGACCACCATGCACAGACGTATGACCATATTTAAACTCGTGATACCACTTGTACACATTTGTATGACTCATAGATTTACCACCATATGCAGTTTTCACTTCATTATAAACCTTAACTGGAAGTTTTCCCTTCCAAACAAGATAAAGGATGTCACAGCGTATTTAGCACTTGGCAGGAGATTGGATTGACATTTTTCACGTAAAGAGTTGTCTCACCGACAGTTCTAACATACTAACCTCGAACGGGTCTCTTTGTGGAGAGGAAGTCAGGCTACATGGAAATGTAGCCAAAATGTTGAAAACAAAATCTTTGACTGTGAGACCCTCAGTACATTTACTATGCTTTCTGGATATGCCTCTTATCAAGCAACAAAGGAAATCGTCAATGTCACTAATCTTTTTATTTTTCAGATAAAATGTTAAGTTTTATGATAAAAAGGTACAAAAATACAAACAATAAATATTAAAACTCATTTCTCTCAATGCTCATATACTGAAACCTCGACCCATCGTTTACTAAGGAAACTCTACTCCCTTGTAAATCTGGGGAAATAGAGAATGTCAGAGGTTGACAGTATCTTGGAAACAAGAAGTTCTATATTCAAAAAAGGAATTATGTGTAAAGTTCTTTAAGCATGGGATGATGGTAGTAATGATAGGAGGTTTATATTGTATAGTAAAATGAAAGTTTTTGCAAAATGTTAATGTACTCAACAAGAAGTAAAACAAGTATCAATAATTTTTAAACAGGATATAAATTTTAAATGGTCAAAAACTATGATTAACATTTCAATATATTTGTTTATTTTATATGTAAGGAAACTTAATGAATAATAAAGCCACTATCTAAAGAAATTGTGCAGTTTCAGATTTTGAGTGAATCTTCTTATTCTTTTACATTTTTTATAACCGAGATACTGATATCTTGGTATTCCCCAAATACGCACCTAATTATCTCAAAAGTGATGGATTCATTAAAAAAACCTCCCAATAAGGGTGAATAGGCCTTTGGTTATATGAAAATACATAATATTGATTATTATTTTATTCCATCTTCCTATTAGTTTACTCTTGCACACTTCAACATTTACTAGTATGTAAATGTAGTGCATAAAATTGCAGTTCCAACGTCTCGCCAGAATCTCATCTATCTTAGACAAAATAAACCTAACCAATGAATGAATATACTCCAGATATTAACTACTCATATTATCCTATCCTTGAAGGGATTCGTATCAACATATATACAAGAATATAAACAGCTTTGCTCTTTATATAGAGTAAAGCCTACTGACGCCATCGGTACACATCTGAATTAAACAATTGCTTGCATTCACTTCATTTTGTTCACAAACTGCCAATAAAATCTATGGATGACAAATAATTATTGTTTGAAATTATTAAGAGGAAAAATAATTACTATAAAAATACCTGTTATATAACTTATGTGGTGACTTGAGATATATTATAATATAGTTTTATGTTTTATTGATAAATATGTAATTATGTTGGTTATTGTTTTAGTATTGAAAATGGTCATAAGATAATGTGAATAGTTGAAACATCGGTGATAAAAGGAATAAATTTAATAAATAATAGTTAATACAGTCTTGTGGAGTTCATTTTTTTCTTCCTGGTGAAAAACCAACTATGGTTATCATTGCAAAATAAAAAACTAACACAAAACGCAATATTTAAAATAAATCAAAATAAAATAAATTTTAAATAAAACAAAAATTACAAAACAAATAAAACTTGAACAAAGCAGCAATATATAAAATAATTATGTAACCATAAATATATAACAATAAGAAAAACATAACAATAAATAACAAAAAAACAACAATAAATCTATAACAATAAAAAAACGTAGATTAGGAAATAAATAGAAATATTGAAAAAATAATAATAAAAAATATAAAACTATAAATAACAAAATAACAACAACTTACAATATAACTGTAAATAAATAATAATATTTAAAAGAACAATAGTCAACAATTTAACAATAAATAAATCTTAATAGCACAATAACAAGAACATAAAATATATTAAATTTAAATAAATAATAAAGAATATACGCAGATTATAATTAAAATAAATATAAGTATAAATATAAAAGCATATATTTTAAATATTAAATTTTAAAAAATACGTTCAAGTGGTGCAAGAAAGCGATGACTCTGTCAATGGCCGAGGCATCGTCCCTTGACACCACCTTCAAACTGCCTTTTAAATTAAAAAGGGCACGAATATTACTTACACTAACACAATCAACTAAATTATGTTTTATTGTGACGATATCACCTCAGTACTGGCAAATTGGTGGATCTTCACGACACATCAAATATCTATGAGTAGCAAAAGAGTGGCCAACGCGAAGTCGTGTAACCACCACTGCCTCCCTACGTTTTGAACGAATAGAAAACCTCCATGGACGGACGGTATCTTTAATTCCCCTCAGCTTATTCTGAATCACGGTATGCTATTTATCATTCCAAACAGCGAGCAATGAATGTTTTGCAAAACACACGATCAGATGCTATAACTCGTTAAGTAATGGGCACTAAACTTGTAGCATTCTTCGCGGCTTCATCCACTTTTGTGTTTCCGAGTATTCCTCAATGTCCAGGAACCCAACAGAATGTTACCCCTACACCCCCCAATTGAAGCCTGAGTACAGCACACAAAATGTCCCCAACTAAAGGGTTAACACAGAAAACATCCTGAAGAACCCGAAGAGCATTTTTGGAATCAGAACACAAAAGATAGTGGGTAGATCGAGATTGAATAATAGTTAAAGATTTAATTATAGCAAATAGTTCTGCCGTGAAGACACTACAAGCTGAGGGCAATTCGCACTTGTAGATACGTCCAGACGCATAAAACGCACACCCAACGACACTATCCGGTTTAGACCCATCTGTGAAAATAACCTCACTATATTGGTGGGATCTGTAGATTGCCAAAAATTCCTAGTGGTACACCACATTAGGAGTATTGCTTTTGATAAAACTGGACAATGAAAAATCGAAGCTTGGCGTTTTTATTATCTATGGAGGTAGATAGCACATCGATCATTCAAACGTAGTAGGAAGTTCTAACTCAAGATTATTAATTATGAGGGATGTCCTAATACCAAACTGAGCGGTTGAACGTTCGTGCTCATTATAATATTCATAGCTATTAATAAACACTACATTAAATGCCGGATGTTTAGGTTTGCTTCCAAGACCAGTTATGTAAGATGTTTGTAGCATCTGAGGTCGTCTTGAAAAAGCAGGTTCCCCAGCCTCGACAAGAGGACTAGGGATTGGGCTAGTTCTAAACGCACCATGGGTAAGTCTAAGTCCAGAATGGTGGACGGCATCGAGAGGTTTCAGAACTGTAAGTCGTGCGGATGAATAGGCTTGACATCCATAATCTATGCGTGATCTAACTACCGCACGATAAAAGTGAAGCATACAAGTTCTGTCTGCTCCCAATTCATACCACTAAGGACTCTTAACATATCCAGTTTCTTGCTGCATCTCACTTTCAAATCATGAACATGTGGGAGCCATGAAAGTCTTTTATCAAATAAAAGACCTAAAAATGGAACACTATCCGTGGTTTGAAGTTAAATCCCATCAAGATAAAGGATCGGCCTCTGGTGTTGCCTACAATGACTAAGTGCCTTACATTGGGTCTTCGAAACAGAGAATTTAAAACCTGCAGTTCTTGACCACTCCTCTAATCTGTTTATTGCTAACTGCAAAGATCTTTCCGCAGTTGCCGTACTACGAGCAGGCACATATATACAAAAGTCATCTACAAAGAGTGAACAGTGTACCGGAGATCGTATATAACTCGTGTTACTATTTATTGCAACGGCAAATAGCGTGACGCTCAGCATGCTGCCCTGCGGTACCCCATTTTCCTGTTTATAACTGTTTGAATAAGTGCCTCCAAGACGAACGAGGAAAGATCTGTTTAATAGAAAGTTAGCGATGAATGATAGGATATTCCCTTGTATACCACATGATTTTAAAGTGTTCAGAATTCCTCTTTTCTATGCCATATCGTATGCCTTCTCAAGGTCAAAGAAAACAGCAACAAGTGTTTGATGCAAGAGAAAGGCATCTTCAATAACGGATTCTAACAAAACCAATTGATCAACGGATGATCGTCTTTGTCTGAAACCATACTGTTTGTTGCAAATATGGTCAATGGTTTCTAGGTACCAGACAAGACAGAGGTTGACTATATTCTCCAGTAGCTTGTACAAGATGCTTGTTAGAGATACAGGCCTGTAACTACTGGGATTGGTTTTGTCTTTATCTGGCTTTAAAAGAGGAATTACTGTCACTTCTAACCATGCATCGGGGAAAGACTGCTCCTCCAATAAACGATTGTATATTCGAAGAGTACAATTTTCGCCAACGATGGTAGATGTTTCAGCATGGAGTATACAATGGAATCAGGACCTGATGCAGAATCCTTCGTTGATGCAAGAGCTATTCCAAGAGCTACTAATTCCCCTATAGAGAAAGGAGTGATCAAAGGAGAGTCCCCAGACAACCCAACAGTAAACGGTATTGCTTCTTCCTTCAGTTTATACTTCTGGAATAATCTATTGAAGGCTGTAGTAGCAGAAAAGTTAGAAAATGATGTTCCCAGTACATCTGCAATATTACCACTGTCTGTGATCAATCTTCCATCTGGATGCTTTAGCCCAATGGAATGGAAGTGCCACAAACTGATCTTAATTTCCTCCAAGACTGTGGAGGACGGGATTGTTCAGCTAATTGTGCTAATGTACTGATCCCAAGAGTTCTTCCTATTCAGCCTAAATATCCTCCTTGCTTTCACACAGAGTATTTTATATTCCTGAAGGTAGTCATTGGTTGGGTTTCGCTTAAATCTCCTCAGCCCTCTTCATCGTAAACGGAGGATTTCTGTACATTCATCGTTCCACCACGGCACAGGCGGTCGGCGTGGATTCGCATAGGTTTTCGGAATGGTCTCTACAGAATTTAAAATTGCTTTTGTAAAATTTTCAATTGTTTCATCAATAGGTGTCATATAATCCATGTCAAGTGATACAAGGTAATTCGAGTAGGCGCCCCTTTTGGCTTTGCGCAAAATCCAACAGGAATGTCGAACATAACAGAGTTGGGAATCACATTAATTGATCTTAATAGGCACATGGTCGCTTCCATACAAACCATCAAATACCGACCATTTGAATCTAGTAGCTAAATGAGGGCTGCAGATCGATAGGTCAACAGCTGTCCATCCACCAGTAGATGCTGCTAAATGAGTAGGCGAACCGTTCTTTAGCAGACATAAGTCCAGTTCCGTTCTTACACTCTCCATAAGTTCACCTTGAGAGTTGCTAGTCGGAGACCTCCAAGCCAAATGGTGGACATTAAAATCTCCTACCCATAAGAACAGAGTCGGTAACTGGCTTATCAAATTCACTAAATTACTGTTGCAGATTTTCTTGTGGTGGCAAGTAGACACAACACACAGTGATTTTATCTTCACAGGCTCCGACACCCATGCACCGCGGACACTCCCTGACCAAGGACCGAAGCGGCTGGTAGACCAGAAACCTCGCTTGCATCTTCAGCAGAGCAAGCTCACATCAGCGTCCCAGACCAGAGTTTGTCAAGCTCTGGACTTTTCAGCACACTCAACGTGAACGGTTCTGACCAATCCAAAATCCCTAAGAGAAGGTGTAAGTGATGAAATGTTTAGAGATTGTGTTGAATATGTGGTGTCTGTATAAAGTGTATTAGTGTATATTAGTGGAGTTCGTGTCGTTAGTAGTGTATATGTTTGGCTGGGGTACCGAGAGGGATGCCAAACCCCTCTTAGTAGGTGCGGCTCGTGCAGTTCATTAGAGACCTGAACTTATAAAATAATAAAAACAAGACGACAGATATTGTCTTCGATTAAAGTTTGAATAATAAAAATACCACGATTCAAAATATAAGAATATCTAATTATGCATTTTTTTTAGTTTGCAACAACATACAAACTAATCTGTCTTTACCTGTGGTTGCAAAAGTTGTTGAATGTAATCAAAATTGTAAACAAGTGGAAATATTACTCTGTGATTATTATTCATTGAAATTCAAAACATTTTCTGTTGAGGTTTTCCTCTTTCATGTCTTACCTACCTAGATTATAAATAATGCTTGTTTTACTCAAATTAATTTTTAATTTTTTTTTAACAACAAAATAATGAAACCTATTCATGACTTTTTTCAATTAAAACTTTAGCTGCCATGTCATTGGCTCAATGGCACAGTAGGCTAAGCCAAATACTGTCTGGCCACTAGAACCAACATTGTTGTCTAGTGACGTTTTATAATTATTACTACTACTCTACCGGTGTTGCTAATTTTGTAAAAATGAATACATAGTATTAAACAACAAACTTCACATTACTTACAGATATATTTATGATGATATTAGTTTGATAGATAAATACCGACGTTATTTTAAACGTGATGTTATTCTAGGAGCTTTTTCTCGGGAGTTACATCCCAACACACTTATTTGTGAAGTTAAGTTATTTGTAATGTTTTTGTGAAGTTAAGTATTCCAACCGAAAGAATTGGTTCATTGAAAGAAGTTTATCTTTATATAATCTAATAATATAATAAATAACTTTTAATGATGCATTATATTGATTTTTACTATTCTTTTCAAAATTTCATAAAACCTAAAAACTAAGTCAGAAATATTGACTAAATATTTAGTAGTAAAATAATTCTTGAAAAAACTGATTTGGTTGAAGTACAGTACAAACATTGGTACACTTAGATAAACTTATCCTTACTAGGAAGTAAATTATAATGTAATTTCCTTAAAAAGTAAATTATTAAGTTTTAAAACTTTTACTTGTTACGAATCTTGTATAGTATTTATCGGATCTGAAGCATTACTTATCAGAGAGAGAATATGTTTATACTTCTGTTCTATATACAAAATATTTATAAACTCAGAAATCAATCACAAGTGACATGTTTACATGTCTTCGGGATGAGCGCCAAAACACTTTTCTCCCCAGTCAGCTTATTATGTAGGTAACCGGAACATGAAATTGTGTTTTTTTGTTTATTGTTTACACAAAATATTAAGACAGTGTTGCAAAGATAAGAAAATATAATTAAATCAAAAACAATGTTGGGCCAATTGGCCAGACGGAGTTTATTTAAGTATCATAAAAGAAACAGTCGGGCCAATGGTCACGACATGAGTTTTTATAAATATTATGATATGAAATATATTTACGTACTTAGATATGATAGAGGAACAAAAAATAAGTACATGTTATTTAAAAATAAGCTTAAAATTTTGTGGCAATTCTCATGTAAAACGCTGATATTGTGGCCGGCAGCTGAAATGTTAAATAACAATTACCACGCTGATAACAAAAAACCAATATTAAACTTTTCCAACTATTGGTTTATTATATATATGATTTCCAAATTAAATGATATAATACAAAAATTATATGTATGAACAATCTAAAAATTCAAAAATATTCCTTGCTTATTTCTGAAAATACTTACCTCTGTCAGTTACTGACAACATACAAAAGAAACATGCAAAATAAAAAATCTGTTATTAAACTTGATCTGAAATGGATTGTTTAACATTTTTCAGAAAAATATTCTTAAATACATTAGTATTATCATAAATATTTACTCAGAATTACTTGTTTATATCAAGTGACAAAAGATACAATCATATAAATGAAATTAATTCTATTTCCAATCATTATAAAATAAGCACTCTTTAAAATTACTATATTTGTATCATAATTTCCAACCATTTTAAATATTCATTATATTGAGCTTCAAATAATAAAAAATACTGTTGCATTAATGTAAATAATTTTTTACACAAGCTATCTCTTGACAAATATAATTATAAAGAGTAACCTAACTCTTTACAAAAAAATACCACGTTCATAGTTTTTTTTCAAATTTGACAGTATTTCCTGAAAAGAGAATATTATTACCTGAAACCATCATGCTAGACATTTTACATGATAGCTACCTGAGTACAGCTTTCTGCTTTAGGTTCAATCTCATCCAACGATAATTTAAGACTCCGCAGAAATCGATCCTCTTCGTATCCCGCTCGATATGGCATAGTAGCATTAGGATATTTTAGAAGATATTCAATATTAACAGCAAATCCAGCCATATCCACTGGAAACTTACGTTTGGCTAACCACGAATCATAAAATCCAATAACTTTTCCCTATAAAAATAATTTTTTTATAAATTAGATTTGAATTTTAAAAAAAGTAGCGAAAATAATTAATATTAATGACAGCAGAAACTATACATACCATTTTTAATTCAATTTCAAATAATATGTGCAATCATTAATAAAAAACTATGTTTTAATCTTGAAAAACCTAAAATTGTACATATAATTTATATTTATACAACTATAATTTATTTGTTAAATTATATATTTATATTATATAATTAGATTATACTATATATTATTTTTATAATTTATATTTATGAATCCTAATGTAGTCACAGAGCTATATAGTATTAAATAAGTTTTGAAAATGCTAATAATGTTCATCAGCAAAAAGCTTCATCTTAAAATAAATCTATAAAATATTCTTGTTTATGAAAGTGTTTATATAGCACGTTAACTGCTATGACGGTCACCCGTGACCGACAATGGAAACCTAACTTCAGATCACACAAGGCTGTAGGGTACATTCACAATGTATTTAACCATATGAGATGTCTGACACGGTCTCTGTGTGTGTTCCTGCAACTTGACGTTCAGAATTTTTTTTTCCACAGCACTAAATTAATTGGAAAACTAGAAGTTCAGAATTACAATGAAATATTAGAAGGAAATAGTTTTTATTTACATTTCTCTGTAGAACTACATTACGTTTTAAAAATTGTTACATTTGATTTGATCCTAAAAAAAATTCCCCTAAAAAATCTGAACAATTCGAAAATTAGAAACGGCCTTGAATGGGGAATGCGTAGTAAGCCCGACAATGTGACCTACGTTGCCTCATATAAATATTTACATTGCGCCATGACGATCACCGGTATCTGACAAAGATTATAAAGTAAGCTATTTTAAATGAATAAACACACTAAAAGACAAAATATTATTATTGTTTTGTCATTATTTAAACAAAAAGTACAAAAGAAAATTGTGTTTTATAGTTATTGAAAAACTGGTTGGCAGTAATTGTGTTAACCATATAATTTATAATACATATAATCTTAACATTTACTTCTGCAGTAAGTATTACATATAATCTTCATAAGTTATGCATTCTGTAGAAACCATGAAAAGTTTTACTGCAAAAACCCAAATTAGACATCATCAATATGAGAAATGAATACTGTAAATGATTACCTCTTTAACGATAGGAGAACTGATGCTATACTCCCCTATTAATCCAACAGGAAACATTGACACTTTTTTTGTATCTCGTATTTCTTCAAAAAGTTTGAGATCAAAAGTGTTATCATCGTCTCCAAAATAGAGTACTCCATTCTTAACGTTAGAACGGATCCAAGCGAGAGCGGCCCTCCTGTTAGCCACACCTCTTGGTACTATGCTCACCGTACGGTACACTTCTGGCATAGGGCTTGCAAGATGTGTAAAAGGCACACCTACAATTAAAAGATAATGTATTGTAAGGCATAGCTAAGGTAATAATAACTTTGAGCCACTGAGGTATAATTTTCAATTATAAATAAATAAAACATTTTAAACCACAAAAACTTACTTACTTACTTAAACCAACTCGCACTGACATCAGTACCGACACAACGGTTCTTTGAATTGTATTTATCGTAAGTATGTAATGAAAAATTTATTGTTCAAATAAGTGCGGTTTATTTGCGAGTCAGGTACAACTATTTATTTACTAAGTCAAAGTTTCAATAACGGCTACTTTATTGTCATCAGGCCTTATTCCTCCTACACTCAATTAAAAAATATATCTTCATAAACATATTAAGGCTATGTCATGGTGCTATTTTTTAATTGAGTGCAGGAGGAATAAGGCCTGGTGAAAAAATGTGCCTGTTATTGAAACATTGCCAGTTTAAATAGTTGTACCTGACTCCCAAGTCCATTTATTTAAACAATAATCTCTGCGAGTTTTAACATGATTAAGAAAGTTTTTTGATTCAATATATTAAAAGGTATATGAGAAATGTTTCTGTTAATGTTTAGACTATCTTAATAGTACTAGTAAGAGCTAAAATAAATCATAGTTTTATACTATATATCCTAATAATTGATTATAAAAATACATTCAAATCTGTCAATATTTGATAACATACATAAAAACGTTACATCTAAAACTCCATCTAACATCAAATGCATGTGGATTAAGAAAACTGATGCCAAAAGGCTACTACAGACACATAACACATTTACAAAGAAAGACCATCTTCTGATTGAAGCATAGTGAGTTGTCAAGTGTGAATTCAATGGAATGGGAAGCTACTTTTAACCATGCAGTATAAACCTGGAGCAGCTGAAAGTGAGAAACTCACAGAAAAATCACACATAAACCCTTTATTATCTAATAGGGATTTGAGAAAGGATGTAGTGATTGATAAGTAAGGGACTTTGTATTAAGAGAGAAGAATTGCATCAACGATCCAGTAGCCTTCCTCCTAGCAATCACATATATTTGGTAATATATTATTTTTGCGAGATTGTATTTCCTCCAATATATCAAAGAAAAGATGCATAAAAATAGTGTGAAACTGTACAGGCTGTGAAAATCAGGGTATTATTTTAAAATTTCTAGTTTATGCTGGATCTCAGGATAAGACTGTAGGTTGGAAAGGTCATACTGAAAAGGTTGTCATGCACTTACTGAAAGAAAAGCTTGGAAACTGTCTTGCAGTTTACATGGACAACTTTATCAACAGTTACAGTTTGTCATCTAGGCTTCTTGCTAACAAGACCTATTCCACAGGAACGCTAAATCAGGATCGTAAGCATACTCCGACTGAAGTAAAGGTAATGAATTTGAAGCAAGGAGAAACTATTGCCAGATATGGGAATAGTGTTATGATCAGGAAATGGAGGGACAGGCGAATTGTATTATACATATCTAGTGAACACGAAAATTACCTAATAGATTTTGTAGACAAAAATAATTATTGCAAAAAAACCACTTCTCATTGTTAAATACAGTGCTCACATGATTGGAGCCAGTAGCTCAACAGAGCCAGTAGCCTTCCTCCAGTAATCCCATATATAAGGTAATATATTATTTTTTTGATAAGCCGAATATTCCATTGATCTTAAATTTCACTTCAAGTTGCAAGTAGAATATTTTACAACCTCTTATAAGAAAGCATTATATCAAATAAAGTTCACTAAAACGCCAATAGAATGTGTTAGAATGTTTTTTTAGTATTTGAGAACCATGATAGTTAGTAGTAGGTATGAATTTAGCTGTTGGCAGACATGAACAGTTGAGTTTTCCTTATATATGTAAGCTTATCATATGCAAAGTCATTCAGTAGGAAGCCTGTACACGGCGACTAGATATATCTGCTTGCATACGCTGTAGCATGCAGTTGACGCTATTTGCTTACTTGACCATGTATTTATTTTATATTATACATAGGTATTTTATTCATTATGAATACCCCTTTTAGTAATTAACATTTCTTGCCTGTTTTGACTGTAATTATGAAGATTATATAATTTAATGTTAAAGGCACTAATGCTGTTTTTTCAATTACAAATATTTTTGACTAAAAATTGGGAAGTGAGAAGATGAGTGACTTTGTTTCAAGTGCCTGGCCATTGTAAATAAAATAGTATTGGGTTGTCACAAATTCGTTGGACTATATAAAATAATAAACTGTTTGAACATGTTATGGCACTTTTTCACCAAATATATATATATATATATATATATATATATATATATATATATATATATATATATATATATATATATACGGGATATATTACCAATCTGTGCTTCAAAATTAGTGTAGTTTTATTACTTCAACATTAGAACTGTGTTTCATCATATAATAACCTATTTGCAATAGTTGTGTATTAACTAATAGAATCTTACCAAACTTAGGTAACAGCTGCATAATCATCGGATTACAAACTCTGTTGTCATCTGCAACTATCCAATGAAGGTTATGAACATGCATTAACGTCTGCCCTAGCCTTGTGAGTTCAGCTATTTGTTCTCGACGAGGATATGTAGGTGTAACAAAATATATCACTGGGTCACCATTTGTACTACTAAATTTCCTGGTGTCCTTAAAGAAAAAAAAAGTTAATTTAATAATTATTATACTAAGTACGAATAATCATGAAAGAAGAAAATGTAGACTAAAAAGTGCATCAGCAAAAAAGTTCATAGCAAATACTTTTGTACAAAATTAAATTATTGATTTAACATTCTATATTACATATATGTATGTATTATCATCTTATATGAATTTATACAACTTTAGGCTTTTAAGACTGAAAGTTAAGTTATTGTAAGTGTAAAATTTTAATTAAATCCCTTTATTTTATATTTAAGTTTATTTAAATTAATTATAACTAATTAATTTTAATGATAGTGTGGTATTTCCCCTACCTGTTACGCACTGATTTCCCCACTGATTACGGGTCGACAGGCGCTCTTCTGTTGGGGACATTTCCGCACTTATCAAGTTCAAATTTATACAGTAAAACCTGTTTGTTTAAGCCGGAATCTATTGAGACCAGCATTATTTTCCATCTAAGACAGTTTTCCGGCTTATACAGTAGTAGTGTACTGTATGAAAGTAATATTACGTAGACTTTAGCCGAGTTATTTTTAATGTTATGGATGAGGGGGAGGGGGTTTCTAAGGTACGAAAATGCCCTACTGCTATTCCTACTGATCAGCAGTATGACGCAGTACATAAAAATGTTAAAACCTACAGTACAAAATAAAAATCCTACCTTTTAATGCAGCATAGCTTTATCGAAGTCCACAACACATTTTTAATAGGAAACACTAAAACTACATTTGTCAACAAAATCTATAAATGAAGGATGCACTTTATTGAAAGCTACTCAGTATTTTTACGTTTACTCTATTTACGAGTAAATATGCATAGTAGGCCTACGTAAAAATGAAAGAGAATCAAATAGGCTTGAAGAAACCTAGCATTGACTTTTGTTTTAAAAGATTAGTTTTAGTACTTGCTTCTGTTCCAGTTATTGTTTTTAATTGTAAAAAGTTGTGACGCATTTGGGGGCTGTTAACATGTACTGCAAAATCTTCTAATTCACAAATTTTCATTATAGTTTCGCTGTTCTTATTTTGTTTTTTATAACTGGAACATCTTTAATTTCTTCTTCCCTTTCAATAATTTCATTAGTCTCCATTTCAATTATTTCATCCACAGATTTTGGCTCTTCTTCTGTTGCTACTTCAATACATCAATACAAATGTATTCTTCAGCAGTTAAATTAGAGTATCCAGTTTCTGTCAACAAATCTTTCACAGTATGCAAGGTAATGTCTTGTATCCCTGTTTCAATAGGATTATTATTGAGTTCTTCTTGTACAATAAAACCAGCTTCTTTGAATACATTTTGAACACAGGACTTTGGTATTTTCTAATAAGAGCTCGATATCCATCTTATAGCATCCAAAAACAGTGATCTTATTTGTCAATTCCTGTACTGGCGAGCATAAATTTATGTTTGCAATAAGAGATTGTAAAACATGTTTTCTGTAGTGTACTTTAAAATTTTTAATAACACCCTGATCCATCGGTTGAGTAACGCTGGTAGTATTGGGTGAAAAACACTAATTTTATGTGAGAGTAATCTTCACCAGGATATGTTGCATTACCCATAGATAACAAAATATGCCTGTTATCATGCTTCATTGTATCATTCAAATTTTGAAGCCAATTTTCCATAATGGCTGACTTCATCCACGCCTTCTTGTTAGCATGCCATTGAACTGGTAACTGGCATATATTTTTGAAACATCAGGGCTTCAATGATTTCTTAATTACCAAAGATTTTTCTAATTTTCCATCTTCAAAACCGCAAACTAAAACCGAAAGCCTTTCTTTTGACTGCTTACGTCACATACATTTTCCATTTTTTTAATTTAAAGTTTGATTTGGGAGAGCTGTAAAACAAACCCATCTCGTCACAGTTTCCAATATTTTTGGCTTCATAACCAGCTGTTAATTCACAAACTTTATGCTTCCAAATATCAACTGTTTCCTGGTTAACTTCTTTTGCTTCACCACAAATTTGATTGAAAGAAATTGAATATTACCAAAGATTTTTCTAATTTTCCATCTGCAAAACCGCAAACTAAAACCGAAAGCCTTTCTTTTGACTGCTTACGTCCCATACATTTTCCATTTTTTTAATTTAAAGTTTGATTTGGGAGAGCTGTAAAATAAACCCATCTCGTCACAGTTTCCAATATTTTTGGCTTCATAACCAGCTGTTAATTCACAAACTTTATGCTTCCAAATATCAACTGTTTCCTGGTTAACTTCTTTTGCTCCACCACAAATTTGATTGAAAGAAATTGAATGTCTGGACCAAAAACTTTCTAACCATCCATTTGATGCATTGAATGTTGTGTTCCCTAGCTTAGCAGCAATTGACTTAGCATGTTTTTGTAATATTGAACCTGAGATGGGAAGATTCTTGGTTTGCGCTTGTGAAAACTATTTAAATAAAATTCTGTCAATTTCTATATTTGTATATGGTTTTTGCCTTTTAGAATGAATTTGTCTCTTGCCTTTCAACCAATCTTATTTTATTTGTTCTTTGTTTTTCGAAATTAAATAAATCTGTGTTTAACCTCATTTGTATTTATCACATAATTGTTTCACGTTTAATTTTCAACTAAGTTCAATAACATCGAATTTCTCTTTCAAAGTTAATGTATGGAGTCCTACGTTTTTTCTTGACATTTTTACAAGAAGATTACTACAGCAAAGTATACTACACACTTGATCACTTAATAAGAGTGACTGTACAAAACAAAAATCAAGAGACTAAACAATGAATATCACGTACTGTTTACGAGGAAAGTAAGTCAACCTATTGACTGCAAGACAGTGCAGTACTGAACTTGCATTCAAACACTTGAGAGAAACGAATGCTGACTCAGCATCATCATGTGTTATTGTAAACTGCTGATGTTTATACACCTCAGCTACACGTACACAGCAGGCTGATAAGCGGGAGGAGTAGAGGAGGGTCAATGTGTGTGACTTTGCAAAGCATCCTCAGAATTCAATACAGTATGATTTGTCACAAATAAACATAAAGATCTGTGCATTTTGCCACAGTAAAAAATAGATTATAAACTGTATCTCATCTAACTTAAGTCATTGTAGTCTTTATTTTTTACAGTATATATGTTTCCAGCTTATGCAGAACTAAAATGTAGTAAATAGGTACTACTCACCCTTTTGTTTAATCCGCTTCTGCGTTAGACAGTTTCTGTCTTATGAAGGTTATTAACTAGGTAAATCAATAGGTGACAGTCGGGACTTTTTAAAGTTTCCGCGGTAGACGTGATTTTGCCTAACACAAGGTCCGTCTAAGCAGGTTTCATTGTATTAAAACTTTTAATTATTAAAATTTACAAATTTCTTCTGTGAATATATGACTATGTGTGGAGACATATTGAGAAACTGGAGTGTATCATAGTTACTCATATGAACCTCAGCTAAAGCCGTAGCCATGCATTATTTTAGTTTTGAGCTTTATAGTAACAAATCTAAATTCCAAGTGCCATTTGTCCCATTAACCTGTTCCAACCTCTCTTCTCTACTTCCCTACTATGTATCATTTAGTTATTTTAAAATTTTCTTATTGGATGATTCTCTGAAATGTATAGAACTTTATTTTTATTCAGCATACTTTAAACTTGTGCCTGTGTAAAATAATGTCATGATTTGTATAGTTGTTTTACTTTTTTTCACATTTTTATTTTGTTTTATTTATGAAGATTGCTTTTATTCCACTATCATTTTTTATATCTTCGCTTTGGTTTACAACGTCAATGACAATTATAAGATAATTAGTTCTTGAGTTATTATTACTGTTTTTTTAATCCAATTTCCTTCTGATATTTCTTAGTTAGTTATAGTACTCGTTATACATCTATTCATTTATTTACTGATACTAAGGTTTATATTTATGATACTTAGTATTTATTTTATATTATTATTATAATGTGTTTGTTATTTATCTGTCTGAAATTATATTTTGACATCTATACTAATTTCTATATTTATGTTGAATTCATTTTACCAAATTTAGCTTATTTACTTCAGGATTTAGACTATAGGTTTTGCTTATCTCTGATCTATACCTTGATTTACCCACTCTGGCTTAATTAGTTTAACATCACATTACATTATTTTGTTAAAATTATAATATAAAAATATTTTTTTTAATTTGTATTTTTGTTCACATTAAAAGACGGTACTTGGCTGTATGAGCGCAATTATGACCTATCACAAGAGGACAGTTCATGTATGGCATTGCACAAAGACCTTAAGGTGCAATCCTAACAATGTGCAACAAGGTCCTGATTGAAAAGACTAATTTGTCATTTTAATATGCAGTAGAGTCTCGATAATTCGAGGTAAATGGGAGCGAGACCCCCTCGGATTACCCAGAAATAAGTTCCTGTGTATTAGAAAATTAGGGGTTTTAATGAGCCCTACTACAGTACTATAATTAAGAATGAAAAAAATCAGTTTAAAGAACTTTATATAGATATTTATTGAAAGCCTAACTCATTTTCTTTGCAAACCGTATTAATATAAACATATCTTGGAAGCCCGACTCATTTCGTTTGCATACCGTAGTGATATGAACATTTCTTTGAAGCCTGACTCATTCCCTTTGCATACTCTATTGATGCCAGACTCATTTCCTTTGTATATCGTATATCAATAAACATTTCCTTCATATCAATGAACATTTCTTGGAAACCCAACTCATTTCATTTGCATACTGTATTGACATGAACATATCTTGAAACCCTGACTCTTTTCATTTGAATACCATATATGGCTATAAACATTTTTTGGAAGCCAAATTCATTATTTTCTTTCAAATAGATAAAATAGGCTCAAACAGAAATAGGCTTGAATTTAATGAAACCTTGAATTATCGAAACTCGGAATTTTGAGACTTTAATGTATATGATTATTGGACTGAATGTGTTCTTGTTTCTAGCTAAAAAATAATTCCTATTTTAGGTTTAATCCATTAAGACAGTTAACAAAGGTCTTATACATGTCTTATACTTAGTCAATATACATGTCTAACATCTTGTGTAATACTACAGTTTAATTGCTCCTAGAGAAAAAAAAAGATTAATAAACTCTTATCATTTTTATTATTATCATGTCAGTGTTTCAATCATTATCAATAATGACCCAATGATCATCCATAAATTACTAGGTTGTCAGAAGTTAAAATTTCCTTACTGTTCCAGCAACTTTAAAAGTATTATAATAATGAATGATTTCAACTAGACAAAACGAAATTAAATCAAGTGTACTGTTGATAACATTATTGCCCTAAGTTGAATAAATGAGCATTAAATAAAGGTCAATTATTTTGAAGGATGTAAAACCAATTTTCAACATGTTTTTGGTCAGTTTAACAATCACTCCATTTGACTATTATCATATATGAACAACTGGAAATTAATAAGGATAGGTATATAAAAATTCCCCAGACTGGAATTTAGGGAATAGTTAGATAGGTTTCTGTGTTCAAGATTGCACAACTAAAGTAAACTATTATTGGGGATTCAGGTGTCTAACTATTACATTAAGTTTTCAAACACAAAATATCTTTTAATAATGCCGTAGTAAACATGCTAAGAGCATTTATCTACCAATTTACTTATTATAGTAAAAAGTATTATCTGTTTTAATTGATCATTTCAAGATCATGTTCATTTCTAAATTCAAATAGTACAGGGAGATAGAGTTAATCAGAAAGCGTCAGCTAAAGAGATATGACTGCTAAGTAAAGTAGGAAATAAATTCATTTAATATTACTACATTGGTATCACTTGGCAAAAAACCACTACTTACTGATATTTTTCAGTAGACGAGTTTCGCACTATATCAGTGAGTCATGACAAGAATGTTGCTCAGGTGTGAGTCTATGGTGCATTGCTGTTCTGTAGTGTATTATTGTTCATGGAGTAGTTATTAAATATGTGTTCAAATATTGTATTTAAATGTGAGTGTGTTTTGTCGTTTAAAATGTGTTGTGGATGGTTTATGTGGTGTATATCTCGTAGTTTTCTGATGTCTTTAGTTTGTTGCTTTTTAAGATGTAGTGAAGGATTTTTAGATTAGTGGTTATATTGGTGTATGTGTGTAGTGTCTTCTTTATGTGTATAGTAAAGTTTGATTTGGGTTGTTTTTTTGTATTCTTTGTACTGTGTGGTAAAGTTTCTACCTGTTTAGTCTATGTAAAAGCTGGGGCAGTCGTTCCATGTAATGTTCTATACTCCTGCCCTGTCGTGTTTGTTCTGGTGTGCTATTGTATGTTTAACATTTAATATGTTTATATAAATGCAAGCAGATATTTATAATGTAATAATTATTTTAAAAATGTAGTAAAGGGGTTTTCATTTTACTGGAACCATAAAATTATTTGTTTCTATAAATTCATGTTACATTGTTTTAGTTCTTATTTATATTTTGTCAGCAACTCCAAAAAAAAAAATTTAATACTACTGCAAAACATAATCCTGAAGATAATATAGTCAAGGCCATCAGTTAATTTGACTATTATTGCCAATTAATAGTATAAGCAGAGTATTTTCAATATCAAGTAGAAGCAGGGTAAAACTATAAAACCCTTAGGTCTGAGATACAAGTAAGTAGGGATGGGCCGATTCCGATTCTCGATTCCAGGAATCGTCGATTCTAGTGGTATCGAGGAATCGTCGATACTCGATTCTTCATTCATAAAAGTGTCGATTCCGATTCTTATTTTGTTAACTATTAAAATCTGTGTGTGGAGTAATTTCTTGAAAAAATAATTAATTACCAACTATATCATATTTATGTATTAGTTGATTTGAATGAATTAAATGATTAAATTAAACGAAAATATTATTATTTATCAAGCAACATCAATCAAGATCGTAACCATTTCTGGTCGTTTGACATCGCTCGTCTCTCTCTCTCTCTCACTAGAGCGGGTTCGATACACACTCTCCCCCCCCCACGTGTCTTACTGTCACTGATTCATAGATGTCAGAACAAAACACAAAAAAAGTACAGTAAAAACTCGATTAACCGTCACCGTCGGTACCGTGGCCATGACGGTTGAGCGAATAGACGGATAACAGAAACACTGTATTATTCCTCCGAAACTTAACCTCAATCGATTATATTATAGACAGATATTACTCTCACGGTAATGTAATATATTTCGGAGCGAAAAGAAAATAAACGCGATTATAATAGCAAATGAAACTATTTATTAATTTTGTTCTTTTTATGTTGCTCGTTTGTTTTTAATATATGTTTTGTTTTGAGAGGCAATGTTAATAGGCTTAGGTATTTTTTCAAACTTCATAAAATAGCATGTAAGCTAATATAACATGAAAGAATCGAGAATCGACTAAAGAATCGAGAATCGAAAGGAAAATTTTAGAACCGGAATCGGAATCGGAATCGGAATCGAAAATTTTAGGAATCGGCCCATCCCTACAAGTAAGGTTTATGCCTCACAAAAGCAATTTCACACACCTATTCTCTACATGAGTCATAGGGAAGTTGTCTCCATTACAACCCCTTTTTAACCAATTTCAAAAAAGGAGGAGGATCTATATTCAACCCGAATATTTTTTTTTTCTAATGTTTGTTCCACGATAATTTTGGAAATGTTGAACCGATCAAAGTGTTTTTGCTTGCAAATGAAAGAGGAAACTCTTTTGGTGGTCAAACTACACCAAATCTATTTGATTTGGAGATAATAATACGCTATTTTAACCTTGAGTGAAAACAAATTTAAATAAAGGTTTTGAACCATAAAATAAGTAATAAGCAAAATAAACAATTATAGTATTTATTGTATGTAGCATTCTACCATACATAAAAATATATAGAAAAAAGTAAGTATAAAATGAATAGATTTTTTTATTTCTTGCTTGAGAAAACTATTTAGACCAATCATCACTGGATTCTAATAAACAAAATTTTCCTAATGTTTTTGGTGGTTACCTATATTGATAAATAAATTGGTATAACTTGAATGTGATAAGCCAAAATAAATACACTAAAAATATGATTTAGTTTATTTATATAAACAAGATATTCAATAATCATCAGGTGAAAATTTCATTACATCATTAAATATCATCATATAAATTCATTAAATATAACTTTACTTTCACTTTATTATTTTAAATAATGTTTTACGTGTAAAAAAGTATTTCCTAATAACGATTAAAAATAGCATTATTGTATATTTACCTGAGATTTTTCATTACATGATTATTAAAGATTTTTAAATGGAAATGAAAAAGAATAATTGCAAGATAAGAAATAATATATATGATTTTGGTAAAATTCGTCGAGGGAATTTCTAACAAATTACTCAATGTATTTGTTTGACAAACTGGTATATTTATCTTATTGTTCAAGAGTGAGTCAAATATTTGAACAATTATTAAGGAATATGATTAGAAGGATATACACATCGGAAATTTTGTCAACATAATTAAATTAATGAAATGAAATTCGATTTTAATGCAGATGGGAATTAGAGATCTTACCTCTAAAAATGAAGAAATAAACAAATTTAAAGAAAAAACAGAACAAACTGAAAAAAAGAACCCGAATAAATAACTTGTACTTACTAAAAAAAATAATAATTTTCCAATAACGAATACATAATTAATCCTAAGCTTATTACCCAAAAAATGCTAAAGTCGGCGCCTCAATCATGCCTTGCATTTGCTAATATATCAAATCTATTCCAAACATTTGTAAAACAATCTAATATTTGATTGCTTGATTTCCCATGATTAAGTATATCCAACTAGTCTTCTCACGAAACAACAATTTCATTTGTTCGATATTATGCGAGTATGCAGAACGATAATTGATCTTTGTTCTCGGAAAAAACCACACAGTATCAAATATTTTGTCCGATAAAAAATATGTGATTCCATATTTATTGCTCAGATATACAGATTACAGAAAATTCAACTATCTTTGAATGATTTATGCGGAATGGGGTTATTGTAGATGCTTATAAATATAAAAGATAATATCTCTACCATTGACAGGTTATATGCTTCAAAGTTAAATAGGTCACAGAGGCAAGACAACTAGTGTATCTATAATTTTACAATCTTATTTGTAACAATTCGGGCAAATATAAGAGATTATTCAATGTTTTTTGTACAATTTATTTCTTAAATTTCTTTCTTCTACTCAAACAATTTTTAAAAACTATACAAAATGGATTTACTAAAGATGTTATCGAATTGTTTTATAATGTTAAAGACTATGGCAACAGAAATTTACAATTATTATTATTACTCACATTCAATGAAACCAAGCAAGTGTTTGCAATTACTTGAGTTGGTGACGAGTTAATAAATCTTCTAATTTCTTTGCCTTGTGAACTCCAAGAAAAGTAAAATATAAGAATTGTTGTTAGTACTATAGCAAGGAACAAATTCAGTTGATGCATCATTGTTCAACAAGAGTAAAAAACTCTTTATTATCTATAAAAAACAATAATTCATTAGCTGTAACATTAAATTATATTAATTATCATATCATAGATTCTATTTTATCATCAAATAAAATCTGTTTATAATAAATCGTTTAATTGATAGTTGTTATTTACATCTATAAGGCCGGATTTTGAAAGAATTGGTATTTTAAAAAACACTTTAATTTTGTTCCTCCATTTTGTATATTATATTAAAAAAATATTGATCTGAGCAGTTTAAGCATAATAATTTTCTATATAATTTGATTTTATTCAAGAAATAATTTTTCCAAATGGACATATAAAACCATTATTGAAACTCTTTACGTTTTCTCAGTTTTAATAGCTTACTAAACATTTTTCAAGTCCATAAATATTCCAATCTATTAGGTAAAAATGCTTATATTTCAAGCAAATCAAGGCTTTATTATTAATATTTTTGGTTTGGTCAAATCTAATTACAGTAAGAAACATTGTATTTTGCTAATTACACTAAAATTAAATAGTGGTAAATGAGTTAACATCCTTTAGACTTTATTACTAGTGTGAGACTATTATATATTATGAAGATTAGAATTCAGATACAATGAAGACTAGACAGGTTTCATTAAAGTTCATTATGCATTAGTTTCTCAAAATCACAATGAAAAAACAGATTTTATAAGAAAAATTATTATATCAATTGTTTTATTGTTCATAACTGATTTATTTTTATTTTACACAGTTAGTTTATTTGTTAAAATATTTCTACATATTTAAATTACTTTAGATTTCATTATAATTTTTTGAATGACAATAATAAAAATGTTTAACCGCAATGTCATTTCTTATAAAATAGCAAAGCCTAACATTTAATTTAACCTTAGTCTAATCTCTTTTAGGGAAATAAGCTTACTTCTTTTCTAAACATTGTTTAGCATACACATTTTTCCAATAAAGTATTATGAACTTTATTTTTAAAATTTATTTTAATGTTTAAATTAAAAACTTTCAAAATTATTAAGGGATTATTTTTGGTCTTCAAGAAGAAATTTCTGAAAATTTTGTTCTAAACATGCATTTTTTTTATAAAAACATTAAATTATGGTTGGTAAACAAGCCTCTCTTTGTTTACAAGAGCCTTTGCTTCATAAAAGGAACAATTGTTTCGAAATGAAGCCATTACATATTCACTTCGTTAAGTATCATTTAATTATAGATTAAATTATGAATATATTATAGTCTTACTATTTAGATTACAAATGAACATACAAAAGATACAACAAAAATATACTTTTAATAAAACTTTAAATATTAAATTTTATGTAAGAATACTTCTATGTTGAGCAATATAATTTATGAATCTGGAAAACGACCCTTGCTTCATTAAGACTATTCCATTAGTTTTAGCATGCATTTTAACTTTTAAAATGCAACTATGGTTGGATTTAAAACAGAATAGGATTATATGTAGGCGAAATCAACCAGAGAGAGTGGGGATTACGGGCTTCTGAGCTAATAGGAGGCTCACATCTTGCTGCATGGGTGAGCCTTGTTGCCAAGTCGTTGTTAAACTACCGTTCCTCGCTCAGTCTTAATGTAGCTGTGGTACAGTGAGTTACTAGTGGTGTAGCTTGCTTCGTTCTGCAGTTTCAGCTTTGCTTCCCCTTCAACATTCTTTTTCAAAACTCAGAATGTTTTTAAATTCCTTCTATTACCTCACACTCTCCTTATATATATATCTTTACAAATTTTCAATCGTTAATGAAATACGTTTTTATTCTTCCAATCAAGTTCAAATACATTTTTTAAACCTATAGTTGATGACAATTGATTTTAATAATTTTTTTTCAAATATTTTTAGGACAATAAGAACATCTCATCGCACATAGGCTATATGCTCATTGATGTGGATAACATTGTATCATGAAAAAAGCAAATACTATTATTCTTTATTGACTCAGTAGTTATTTTTTTTCATGTAATATTCCTATCACAAAATTATAGAACATGGTAAGTTACTACAAACAAATGGTACCTGGTAGCTGACACACACTCTCTCACATTAATACAAAAGATAAAGTGTTCTATTTTTAATAATAATAGAGAACCTTCAAATTATCTAGTTAAATAGATTTTAATTTGTATGTAAAAATGTAATTACTTACGTAAGTTAAAATTATTTTTACGAAGAAATACTTAAAAATATATGCATACAGGAACAAAAGCCGCAATCTACGTACGAGTATAGGCCTGCAGTACTCGGCAAAAATGTGGCGTGCAGCGTTTAAAAACTTTTCACTTTACTACTTTACTAGCAGCAAACCAAAAGTCCTACCAACATGAAATAAAAAGAATAATAAAATCTAACTAATTATCTCAAACTTTTACGCTTACAAAAAGTTTTTAACCAACAAATACGAAAATTGTCTTTGTTATGTTTGTTAAAGTACAACTCTTATTAAATATAATTTTTTAACGTTCTTTCAAACAAAAAATTACCTTTATGGTTTAATATTCTGAATGAGGGAATCATGCTGCTTATACCTGCCAAGTTTCAAAATTTAATTCCCACTCCAAGTGCTTTAAACCTTGATTTAAGTGAAAGTTGTTATTAAGTTTTGTACAATGCATGGCGCGGAATTGGAGAAATTACGATCTGACAACACCGCATCCCTAACCTACCACAAACCCATTCCTAATCTACTTTAAATCAAAGAATAGTTATAAATACTCGTCATATTATTAAACATACTCGTTACCAATACTCGTCGTTTATTAATAAATGTGTAATGTTTTTTAATGAAATACTAAGTCACAATCAACAACAAACAGGAAAAATCTGTTTTTCCATCAATAGGATGCACATCTTACTCACAAATATATCCAGTATGGATAAGAACAATCAAGTCAAGCCATTAAGGTGATTACGCACAATGCCAATACAAAGATACCAGCATCCAGAAGAGAGTTTTTATTTGGTTCGTAAATCCAAATTAAGGCAAACACTTTAATAAATGATTACTAATTACTTTCATGTGCCCTAAAGTTCAAGATATCGAAGCTGAATAAGACAATGTACACTACAGTTAATGACATCTGAAGTTATATTGCAGAAATGACAACAGCTTTAAATCTAAGTCCTGTGGAGAGCCGTCTTTATGGAGAAGCGGCTGCTTCAAGCTTTACAGCGGAAGGTTTTACTTGCACTAAAAAATAGGTAAAAAGTTTGGTTGAATGAAAATAATATAATAATGTACAGATATACGCCCTTAAATTATCTGTCTTCAATATATTAATTTATTGGGTCTTTTGCGTTATACGACACTCATTTCTTTAAACGTTTTCTACGTTTATTTAGAGTGTTACACTGGCGACCAGTAATCATTGTTACTTATCGCAAAATCCAGTTTTATCTGGTATTGGCGCAGGTCCCGGTCTACCTATACAGTCGCAGTGTCTTGTTGTACAGTAGTTGAGAATGGTGGAATATGTCTTTGTTGCGTCTAGTAAGGGAAATTGATACCAAGGAGAAAGCTGTTGCATATTTACAGAAGGTCGGTATTTTGCACAATACACACCTTTGTGATGCTGGACATGAAATGACGCTCAGTTTGAGTGAGAAACACGACAGATGACGATGCCAGAAAAAAGAATGCCGCATTACAATTGGTCTGACGAAAGGCACGTGGTTGGAGGGAAGTAAATTGTCATTCGAAACTATTATATTTTTCATATACATGTATTCTTGGGTTAAAGACTTTGCGACATACAAGTTTTGTGGCAAGGAACTGGGCATGAGTGAACACTCAATATATGATCAGAAGAATTTTTTGAGGGAAGTGTGAACGGATTCTCTGCTTAAAAATCCTAGAAAAATTGGCGGTGTAAATAAAACTGTTGAAATTAATGAATCATGTTTTTCAAAATGGAAGAACAATGTTGGTAGAGTTTACCCACAGCAATGGGTGTTCGGCGGTATTTGCACCGAGGATAAACAATGTTTCATGTTTGCTGTTCTGAATAGAACTTCGGCAACGCTACTTAGCGTTATCACAGTGTATTGAACCAGGTACTACAATAATATCAGATATGTGGTCTTCTTATGCCGGTATTGAAAATATTCCTGGGATGCAGTTTAAACATTTGAAGGTGAATCACTCCGAAAATTTCGTTGACCCGTATACAGGAGCTCACACTCAACAAATCGAGTCTTTATGGGCGTCAGCAAAAAGGCGGAACCGGAAAGAGTGCGGAACCAGGAGGGACTTGCTTGATTCCTTTTTATGTGAATTTCTTTGGCGGCAATGATATAAAGATATTGATGCATTCGAACAAATAATAAAAGACATTGTTGGCTTTTGGCCACCAACAGTTTAAAAGTAATTCATTTGTTATGATCGCTAGGTTAAGTTATGTTGTGTGTATGTTTTATTGAAATATAGTGTTTTTTGTGTAGAATATAGTGCAGGTTGTATAACGCAAAAGACCCAATTTGTAGATTAATGATAAATAATGCAAAACATAGTTCGATAGTAGCTGCATTTCAACCCTGGCAAATGAAAAAAAAATCATGTAAATAATTGGCGAATGATTGGTGTGTTTTGAGACATAATGACTTCTTCAAAATTTATCTAACACATTTTATTGTGTGTAATTTTGAAAACTTCTTGAGGAACACCACTTTTTTTAAAAAAAGTCTCGCAAAATGTTTTGCTCTAGACCAGCGTAGTCCTATGTCAAATAAGTTAATTAAAATCAAGCATTTTAAGCAGATTTCAACATCAACTAAATGTTTTCCAAAATGTATATTTTTTGTAGCTGCTATTTTTCTGATAATTTCCCTATAAACATTTTGTAGACACTACCAAATTACACTGTTGTTATTGGTCTTCCTGAGATTACAAAAATGTGTTCAAATGGAGTAAACTAAGAAAATAGAAGAAAATCTATAGTTTGTAGCTACGTTATTCTCAGCGCCACATATTCAGTGGATGCTGCCGATCATACTGGCCTATAAAACTTTGTTAACAGCACTTCAGAAGAGCACATTCAAAGTTTGCTCTGCCCACATCATTATATGTTTTAAAACTGAGTAAAAAGTGATACATATGACTCTGTAAGAGTTTCTGGTTAGATGACTCAATACAAATACCATAATATTTTTAAATTGAGTTAATTGACATACAGATGCATCACACGATTATCCAAGAATTTCTAACTAGATAACTTTAGGCGATTATTACAATGTTTCAAAACATAGTAAACTTACACAGAGGTGCATCTTTTAACACCAACAGTTTAATTATTTAGTGAGTATATTTATTGTACTTAATATTTAATATGAGTTAAACATTGGATCATATAAATAATTAAAGCAATATATACAAACTTACTCAGGTGACAAGAAAATATTTTGCTAGAAAAATGTACTTGGATATCAAGTAAATTTTCGTTGGTTTGAGGTTTAATAATTATAGAAAAACTTGTGCTTAGTGTCTGATGTTTTTATTTATTTATTTCGAACTATCTTCAGGCCAAATACTTTTTTTGTTTATAATGGATTGAGAGCAAGGTCATTGCATATATATACATGTCATGATGCTTAAAATTGTTGATAGGAAAGTGTGCAGTGCTACAACTCTAACTAAATCAACAATAAAATACTACATCTGTGAGCAACAAGTAAATATTTCAATAATTAATCATTAAGTAAGCCAATGAAGAGTTTTTAAAATATGCGCTATCTGTAATGCGTACAAAAATAAGATTTCTTAAAGCACTGGTTTATTTTGCATACAAAATATTCAGTTAAAAAAGTGCCAATTAAAAACTGAAAACGATAAACAAAAAAAATTAGACATACAAGAAGCATTTACAACAGAACTAGGGCTCTTAATTGACGTTCCTTAAGCTGGCTTTGGAAACATTAATGATGAAAATACAAGTAGAAGATTGTTTATAAACCATGAGCTTTAAGCAACAATATTAGGTATAGATTCTCGCCTTGTATATCATCTGAAAGTGATTTTAGAAGCTATGTCAAGTGGTCACAAAATATATACTGACAAATTTGAAACATTTTGTTCAGATACTGCTGAACTCTATGTGGAATTATATTATTGGCATCTCATGAAACCTACTATCCATAAAAATCTTATTGCATGGATCCACTATCATTGAAAAAGCTTTGTTACCTATAACCATGATGTCAGAAGAAGCTGGTGAAGTCCGTAATAAACACTTTTGTTTGTAATGTCTAGATTATGCTCCAACGTTCAGCAGAGAATATTGTAATCACAATGTACTCAATAGACTACTACTAACCTCTGATCCCATCATAACTGGCATGAGACCTACTCAATCAAAAGCGACAAAACCCCTCTTGAAGGACACTCTCGTGCCTCTTCACTGCATTAGAATGGAGTGAAGTAAATTTATTACATGATGAAGACCTGGTAGAAGTCTTCGAACGAATCATCACTGTCGCCATCAGAATAATAATAATTGTTATTTTAAACTACCGTTTTATGCACCATTATAAATTGATTTGGATGATTAAATAATTTTTTCCGGATTTTGTAGTCAAATACCTCACTGTGTATCATTTCTATTTTGTGACACTTAAAATCTGCCTTTTAAACCATCACTGACTAACCTAACAACTCCAAGCAAAGGATACTAATGAAGATAATTAAATTTACCGAGCGTAATGGACTACAAAATTCAAGAACTTGAAATATCTTTTTCCGGTTTAAAATGCATTTTTAAGTAACATATGTAAAAACAAAAAATCGAAATTAGTTCAATCGTCAAAGATAACAGTTTTAGTTTTAGTTATTACAATTGAATAACAATTAATAATGTGGCGTAATTTATTTATTCATGGGCTAAAGTAACATATATATATATATATATATATATATATACATTTTTTTTTTTTAAAACGGAATCAACTTATACATTTTGACAGATCCAGAAAAAAGTACATAACTTATTCAAATAAGTAAAATAATTAGTACCTACGGTAATGCCTTCCCATATTATATTCAATTTATTAGTTCTTCACACTAACTTTAAAAGAAATTTACTTGACTATTTACTTTGAATTTTAAAACCCACCTGAGACTTTAAAGTTTCTGATAAGTAATTATATTTTTTATTGTTTTAAGTAGCTGATGTAAATATTTTAAATGGTGTTTAACATTTGAAAATTAAAAATGTGTAGTAATCATGAATGAAAGCAATAATAAAAATACTGTATTTTTCATGCAAATATGTAGTGTAACAATGTATAAAATTATTCTATTCATTATAACAATAAAAACAGAAATGTCATTTTTTTTTAAAACTAAACATATTGTAAACACAAAATATAGTGTCTTGAAGTTGAGATGTCAGACATTTATACCATCCTATTGAAAGGCTTTAAATAAATAAATTAATTGAACATTATAACTTACTTTATATTAGACCTACAATGAGGTTTTGTCAAATGTTTGCAATCTTTTATCAATATATCAAAATTAAAATATGAGCAGACTGTGTTTATGTGCTTCTATTTTAAAACATAATATAGACTATTGTTTACTGGTAAAAAAAAATACCACAAAAAGTTATGGATAGGCCTACATATAACATGTTATATAACCTAGAGATATAAATTTACAATTTTATTCAATTATAACACTAAGAACTTCAGATATTACAAAGTCCTTTAGGAGCATTAAATACAGTTATTATAATAACAAAACAATTCAACATTTTAAACTAAATAATTCAAGATATTTGTTCAACATTTGAAAGATTTTATAAAAATATTCTTTATTATAAGTTAATATATTAAAATTATATTGTGCCTTAGAAATAAATGTAAAACAATTATTATTATATAAATCTTAACTGTTTATCTCTTAGATTATAATTACACTTGTCACATCCAATATCAGTGATTTGATGCTAGGTTATATGTATTTACTGGGTAGGTCAAGCAGAATAAATCATGTTAAACATTTTGACTTGAATAATTCATACTTCTTGAGGATTGTATACTTACAGGTAATTATTAATTGCAGCACTGGTATTCATAAAGTTTCTTAGTAATGTTTGAAAATCCATCTTAAAAGTTTTAAATTTCACAATTTATGTTAAAATGTAAATGACAGTCGTTTCAAAACCATGAAAGCAACTATAAATAGGGGTAGCAGTGTTGCCAGATTGAGAGATGAAATAATTTAATATGTATATTATCGGGAATTATGTATGAGTTATGTGCTTCTTGATATGTTACTTTGGTTCAGTACCTGTAAAGTTACAGTCCTTATAACGTTTGCAGGTTTTAAAACATTTAATATTTAGACATATTAAAGCAAAATTGTTATTATGTTTAGTTTGTTTCCTTAATAAATAAAAGAATCCAATAATTCCTCACAGATTCACAGTAAACCTATGTTCACTACATTTGTAGACGTTTTTATAGGTGTTATTGTTCCCTTGAAATTATCCATTTTCCTTACTTAATTTGCCTACAAAATTAATTCAGATTTCGACATCAAATATTTGTTTAAATAGCCGGGTCGATGGGTTAGTAAGTGGTTATAAATAACGTTTATTGGTTTTTGTAATAAGTATGAAATCTTATAACTCCTACAGATATGAGCGTGTGGACTTAGTTGGGGACAATCTGAAGTGAGTTTCAGTACAATTTGTTTATTAAACAAATTTGTATTTTAAATTTCCTTATTTTTTTTCTGAATGTATTTTATCTGAATGTATTTTTAGGTTAAACTGGGTTACGTTTTACGTCTAAAGCTAAAACTACGATTATAAAGATTTTTAAGTTTGTATAATAATTGTATACAAAACAATTTTATATACAAGCCCAATCTACCTTTTTAAAATACCACAATTATTACCTCTCTGCATTTTCTGTTATAAATGGTGTAAATGCAATAAAAAGGATCATCAATTTAATGAGAATATTTTAATAAATATTAAAATACAGTAAATCTTTGTAACACTGATCAGAGGGGTTCAAAACAAAAGTTCAGGAAAATTTTCACTAAGCAAATATACAAAATACCATATGGAAGACATTTAATAATAAAATTCATGTAGAAAACTACACTATTTTATTTAAATTTTGTTTCACAGCAGCAAATTGCACCAAATGTTTGTCCTTTGTTTATGAACACAGGTGTTAATTAAATACTAACCAACACCAACTCACAATCAATAATTTATAAAAGTTGCTTGTAATCATCTTGAATTCACTGATTAAATGGTAAGTAGTCTAGTTATTGTATAACTGAGTAAATACTTATGAAATTAATGCTGACGCTTGTTTCATTGACGAAGCCTTGATGAAACGTTGACTTCTTCAATGAAACAATTGTTTCAAAACGCATCAGCATGTGAGTTCATAAGTTATATATCATAACACTTCAGTTATCCAATAATTACTTATAATACAATCATTTATTCGTTTTAATGAAAACTCATTTTGCTGAAAAAGCCATGATCAGTGGATATACATGTAGCTAATATATCATTTAAACTATAATCATAATTGTATTTTGCATAGTTTCTGCTTTGTACATTGAAAGTGTTTCTGTAAGTTTTTGTTTCATACTTTTGAGTAATTTTGCGACACTATCGCAAAAAATAAGATATGTGTGGGAGTTTATTAATACTATAAGGTCTGTGTGGCGTGTGAAATGTATGGTTTGTAGTGCTTTGTTAAAGTTGATTTTATTTTCAAAATTTGTAATTTTTGTAATTACATTTTGCGAGTAACTACAACAATATATATGTATAGGTTTTTTTACTTTAATTCAACTTCAACAAGTGATACCATACTGTGTTTATAATATTTATAAAATTAGAATCAATTCAATTATATAAAATTAGGTATCGATAAAGCGAGTAAAATGGATATGCAAAATGTTGTACGAAGTGTGATAAAAAAATACAGAGAATAATTTTTTATTTATAAAAGTAATAAACTTACATCGAATTCGATTTAATCTCCTTCAAAGAACTGTCCTTGGCTGGCAATTCACTTACCCCAATATTGAATCCATGACTAGAAACATTTCTGGAAGGCTTCTTTCGGAAGGGCGTTTAGCTGCTTGGTTGTGACCTTTCAATGTCAGTAATGGTGTCAAAACATTTTCCTTTAAGCACAGTTTTAATTTTTGGGAAGAGCCGGAAGTCACATGGGGCTGAATCGAGTGAGTATGGCAAATTTGAACAGACAGATTGAACACTTTTTTCAGCCAAAAACTCGCAAATGAGAAGCGAGGTGTGATATGACACATTGTCGTGATGAAGAAGAAAGCCATTCACCCATTTTTCTTAACCGTACAAGATGTAAAGATCTTATGCTCATTTATCTGTTTAAATGAACCATTGTTTTTACTTTTTGCAAATTGTCGTCTGTTTTGAGGTTAATGGACGTCCTGAATGCTGCTTGTCTTCAACCGACTCATTTCTGCTTTTAAATCGATCATAGCACTTATACACAGTCTTCAAAGTTACCACATTATCGCCATACACAGATTTTAACATTTCATGATTTTCTTTGGCATTCTTTTGCAACTTAAAACAATACTCAATGTTAATGTGCTGTTCGAAATCCATAATGTGTGATAAATAACAAAACACCTGCTGCACAAAAAACAATAATACAAGCAAAGAAAATATTTATCAAATATAGCAGCAAAGAATTATAAGTTAAAAAGACAAACTTAACCACACCCCATACAAACCCTCACAATACTACACCACACTGAACTCGAAGAAATAATTCAATACACAAACGGCTATATACACAAACAACTACAATTTCCTTAATTTAATTGTACAAAATTTTGACAAACATAACCTACATTTTTTTAAGAGCAGATAAGGCAATTCCATCAAAATAATGCACCAACAAGACATTAGAAAGTAAATAATTTCATAACAGAAAACAAAATAACCAAACTCCAATTAGACCTAAACCAAAATTTCAAACACAAATTAAAAATCATCTAAATAAATGCACCCAAATCATGAAACCAGAACAAAAGAAATATTACAAATAAATAAAACCCAAAGCACCCATACTATACGCTTTACCTAAAATCCACAAAGAAAACACACCAGATTGGATATGTGGGCGAATGCCCACTAATCAATCACACACAAGGACCATCACATAAGCTAGTTAAATATACAGACAAACTTATCAGAGACAACATAAACTTTAACAAGCACACATCCATACGCAACAACATAGAGCTAATTCACAAAATTAAAGCCATCCATATACCTCTCAATTCCACCATAGCATCATTTGACATAAAAAACCTATACACCAACTTACCCATTGAACAAATACTATGAAACATGCTCACAGCAAACAAAACTCCACATAAACTCACCTATGAAATCATAAGACTAACCAAAGTCATCAAATCACAAAAAACTTCACAAAACTATATCAACACAAATTCTACATACAAAGTGATGGCCTGCATATGGGTTCCTCCATCTCAGGCATCACAACAGAAATATTCCTACATCACATTGAACAACAATACATTCTACAGAACAACAAACACACACAAACTAATCTACTACCATATATACGTAGACAACACTTTAATATTATACAACGGCAAATCAAATAACTACACATTTACATCAATACCATACACCAAAACCTCACATTTATCCTTGAATTACATGAAAATAATAAAATAAACTTTCTGGACCTAACACTCACCAAACACAATTTCAAAATATATGGAAACCAACAACCACTGATACCGTCATATCACATCTAATCACCCCACATAACACAAACGCATTGCATTTAATCATATGTTACACCGCCTAATCACAATACCTATGCAACAAAAATACTATGATGGAGTAGGGTCTTAGCTTCGTAAAAGAAAAGAAACGTTGTAAGTATTCAATTAGTTGTGTATTAATTAATTATTATTTACAATTGTTTTTAGTTACAAACTAGTAGCTCATGTGAGGATGGAATTAACAAATCAACTTAACAAAAATCAGTTTATGTTGTCTCTGATAAGTTTGTCTATGTATTTGGCTAGCTTATGTGATGGTGCCTGTGTGTGATTGATTAGAGGGCATTTGCCCATATATCCATTCAGGTGTGTTTTCTTTGTTGCTTTTAGGTAAAGCATTTAATATGGGTGCCTGGGGTTTTATTTGTTTGTAATATTTCTTTTGTTCTGGTTTCATGATTTTGGTGCATTTACTTAGAAGATTTTTAATTTGCGTTTGAAATTTTGGTTTGGGGTCTAATCGGAGTTCGGTTATTTTATTTTCTGTTATGAAATTATTTACTTTCCAATGTCTTGTTGGTGTATTATTGCGATGGAATTGCCTTTATCTGCTTTTAAAAAATGTAGGCTATGTTTGTCACGATTTTCTATAATTAATTTAAAGGTTGAGTGTTCATTAGTCTTAGTTTTACAATTTGGAGATAGTTTTAAAATACACATGTAATGTTTAGCTGCGATTTTACATTAGAAAATTTGTATTTTTCCAGGTATAAAAGTGATTCTGGTAGTGACCCTAATAAAACTGTTGGAGTATTGATTGTCAACAGACCATTAAATCCTGAAACTTGTTACTTTGAAGTGGAAATATTAAATACTGGTTTACAAGGCAATATATGTGTAGGATTATGTACAGATAGAAGTCCTTTGGACAAGCATGTAGGTCATACATCAGGAACTGTTGGCGTTATGACCGGTGACGGGAGGTAAAAAAAAGGTGCTTTATTTATGTTATATTTATATTAACAGTGTAATGACAACATCAGCAGACTACTGTATTTACATTATAATGTAACGGCATATAAGATCTGTAAGAAGCACGTACATACTTCAACATGTTTATATATGTATAATTCTATCTAGAACAGTTAAACTTTTTTAAGTCGAATAACTTTAAACTCACCTTAACCTTTAAATCACCTTAAACTCAAATCTCTCAATAACCCAGACAAGTTTAGGATTTAGAAATTCATTTCAATAGCTACTGAATTTTTAAACACATAATGATAGCATATTATATGGAAGTTGTATCTGCCAAGCATGTAACTAAATTTGTTTACCAATATGCACATTACAATGACACCACAGTGCCAATGTGTTGAGTAACCTGGTATTCAGACAAATTGCCACTGCCATAAAATCTCTGCCTGTTATCTCTTAAGCGAGTTAATTTTAAAATTTCTTTTCCTGTATTTAGCTCTGTTTGATCGAGTTTCTGAAGTTGTGTAATGTGGCAAAAAAAAGACTTTGTAACAATGTACAAACAACTTGAAGCATTGAACTGGATTAATAAAATTAATCATGTTTACACTCGCAGAGATTATTGTTAAATAAAAGCGGTTGACTTGTGAGTCAGGTACAACTATTTATTTATACTGACAATGTTGCAATAAAGGGTATGTTATTGTCTTCTGGCCTACAATACATAGGAACACAATAATAACAACAACAAAATACCAACAATAATACAAAAATAACAACAATAATAACACAGTTCACAAATAACCACAGCACAATAAAATTACTATAATTATAAAATAATACATATACTACTAAAATGGGTATCGTCAATGAAACATGAGACTAAAGAAGCCGTAAGACGAAAACGTTTCCTCCAAGTGTAAGTTAAAAATTTAACAACATAAAATAGAATGTCTGGTTACAAGTAACTTCAAATTGTAATAAGTAATGGATTTGTGTTTTGTTTCTTACAAACTTTAACTTGCTTAAAGGGGCAATGATTAAATTAGACATGATTTTTCACAGTTCTCTACGCAAAAATAGTCATATGGTTTTTCATATTGACGATCTTACACAAGGGAGAAGAGTGTTACAAATTCTAATTAAAACGGATTTATTTTGTATGAGGCTAACAATCTGTGGAACAAATTTTAGCATAATCTTTGAAAAACCCCAATGAAACTATATTCCAATGTAATTTTGTACAATGTTGTTTAGGTGATATTTTTATACTTTTAAATTTTAAAATATAGATAGACTTGCCCATGTAATAGTTACTTTGATTTGAGTTTGTGTATGTTATATTAAAATTGTTATTATTTAGGAGTTTTTACTCCTTAAATATTGTATCCTGTGTATCTGAATACAGTCCATTTTGTTGTTGTTTGGAGTTCACGTTCTGTGTCCTATAGTTTAGTGAATAATTTATATCTAGTTTATCTATCAGTTCACTATTCTTGTTTCCATTTTTTGGTGCTAATAAGTTGACTTGTTTTTTTATCTTTATTTGTTAGCAGGATTTTATGTTTACACATTCCTTCAAAAATAATTATATATCTCCTCAACAAAAACCATAAATTCAATAAACAAAATTACAAAGTAAAATAAAAATGACAATCTGGAAACAGTTAAACATAAAAATAATTTGAATAATGATAAGATTATAGAAAAATCAAAATATGAGAAGCTATTCAACTTAGTAGAACAAAAAACGTAACCTCAGAGTTTCATATGCTAAACCACTTTAAGGACACTACAGTCTTCTAATGCTCAGAAAATGAGAGCACTATAGCATAGCACTTGCTATAAATAAGGAATGCCTATCTTTTGAGTAGTAGGCCTACTAGTATACAGTATAACGGATGTCAGAATAATCAGATTTCTTTGTGGTAAGTAACTACTGTACTGTACAAAATAAATGAGACGAGAACACATTGTCCTACAACCTGCACACTAACTATACTGTCTTTCTTGTTGTTGTTTTTTTTTAATACTATACATATTAGCGGGATATCCTGTAATTTTGCCAACCACAAATACTGAACACGTGAAAGCGAAGGTCTACTTACTATAAAACATTATTTCTTAGCTTGGCCTTGTAGCATTGTATTTGTTAAAATTGTTTTATTTAAAATTTTAACAAACAAAATTGGTTTTGTTACAAGAGTTCTACATGAATATTATATAGTATTTTAAATATCGTAATACTTCTAGAATAAAAATTTGTTTTTTTATCTATATATAGCCTACATTTCTAATAAGATATTTAATAGAGTATATTTGTGCATCTTTATTTGTATAATATATTAGCATATATTTTTCACAGTAGATATGGTTGATATATAACAGTTTTGAAATAAACTTTCTTTGATTTTAAGTAGATGTAGATGTAATTTTAAGTAGGTGTAATAAGTTTTTTGTTGTTAAAGGCTGTACAAGGATGGAGTTTCAGTTCCAAATTGTTTTTTTCCTACTGACTGCATGACAAATGATAGAGTTGGTGTAGGAATCAAATTTGGTTATCTTATCCCTGGTGAAGATATTAGATATAGCTTTGTCCATGTCTTTTTTGCAAAAAATGGGAAGGAGGTAAGCAATTTATTTTTTGTTAACACAAAAACCTACTAATATTCTTACCAAATACAATGCAGTGGTATTATTCTAATATCTTCTAGTCTATCATTTACCTAATTCTATTGCTAAAATAAATTATGTCGTAATATATTTTTCCCTCATCGTTGTACCTTTAATTGTTATTATTTTTGCTTGAATGGATAAAATAATATTTAGTTTATTATTAACTTATTTAATTTTTTATATCAGTAGTTCTATTCATCATCATATAAAGCAAAACAATTCTAAATTGATATACTTGAGTATCACTTGTTTACGTTAGATTTGACAATTTTTTAAATTTAGCATATAGTGAAATGGTACAAATAACTGTATACAATATCAAGAGCACAGTGGTACAATATATTACAATGAAAATATTGGAAAGAGCCCCAATACCACAAAAATAACAAATAATACAAGTTATTAAAGATTAAACCTTCATGTACATAGACTGTTATTTTGTAATAAGACCTGATGATGATGATATTGAAATGTACATAAGGGTTTAAACTTGATCTTTAATAACTTGTATCATTTGTTATTTTTTATTATTTTTGTAGTATTGGGGTTCTTTTCAATATTTTCATTGTGAAATAGCTATAGTTTAGAAATAATGATTCAACAAATATTATTTGACAGTGTTGAATATTTGAAATATTTAACTGTGATTACATATGAACTTTTTTTTGACAAATATTGAGTGTTTCTTTGCAGTTGTGTTGTAAATAAATATGTTTAAACACTGTTCATACTACTTGACAGTTATTTATTAAATTATCTGCCGTAATACAAATGGCTATACTGCTTGGTTTAACCTCATTTCTTGGTTTAGACCTTATAAAAGAATAAGAACTGGGCAATAATTCAAATATTATATAAGGGACATCATATTATTGAATGAAATACATTTCAAGAAGTATACAATTGTTATAAAATATACTTCTAGACCGAGTTAACATTGAGACGGAAGATAAAATACTAGCAGTAGTAAACTAAAGCAAGTAAACATTGAGACCGAAGATAAAATACTAGCAGTAGTAAACTAAAGCAAGTAAACATTGAGACCGAAGATAAAATACTAGCAGTAGTAAACTAAAGCAAGTAAACATTGAGACCGAAGATAAAATACTAGCAGTAGTAAACTAAAGCAAGTAAACATTATGTTCTTGAAGTATTGAAGTAAAATAGAAAATATGTGAACTATTGCTACTGTGCTGCTAGTTTGTACCTCCATACCCTCAGTGTTTACTCATTTGAATAGTAGATTCATTTTTGGCAAAAATAAGCTTTCAAGTCTTAGATTATTGTTTTTTTGTTTTCAAATTTGTATCACAATTAAAAAGTTTACTTCTTAACAGCCAAAATATTTCTTTTACAGTTTTCTTTTAATAATAAATCATGGAGTTAATTTAATAATCAACCAGTAGTTGAAATGTTTATTACTGTGATAACCCAATAATTATGAGTTACAAAACAATTCTGAAAATTTTGTGTTTTATTTCTGTATATTGGTTATCCATGTGAACATTTTCTTCGTAATTATTAATTTATTATTTAAATCAGACAAAGCGTTTTGAATACTTAGTATTCAACAACAACAAATTTGTTGTTTATATAATGGTTGTAATTCTGACAAATTATGTATATCATACAGTTTTACGATTCATATTGCATGGAATAAAATGCTAATAATAACTGTTGCATGCTATTAATCTTTATCGGCACATCAGATAAATCTATCTTAGTGGAGAAGAGTTCTGTTAATAACTCAAATGTTCACATTTATTTTGTTACATAATGCAATTTTATTTTGTATGAATATTCAAAGTTTAAAAATTAAACGTGTTTTAGATTGGTTCGTATATGCCAAGGCTACCACCTGGAGGATTTTTCCCTGCAGTAAGTATGGAAAGTGAAGGAGAAGAAGTCCGTTTGTATCTTGGCCTTAACTGGCTTCCAGAAGAAGACACTTTAATGATTGTTGACAGTGTAGAAGATGAGTGGTACTGTTTACATGATGTACGGCTTAGTGGACAGGTTTGTCACACTAACTTTCTCATTTGGTAAATTTGTTTCAGTTGTAAGTTTTAATGAATAAATTTACTTTAGTTGTATTGTTTACTTTGTTTTGCTAGTTGGTTTTTCTTGCTAATCTTGTAGTGGTTAATTATTTCTCTTTAACACATTGAGTGTGGTGAGCGTGCATGAACGCCCTTGCTCTACAGGCGCCCGCGGCAATAGGCGTTCATGTACGCCCCCAGACCACTCTCAATTCATTGGTTCAGTGTGAGGTTAGCCGTTGCCAGGAAACATTGTATTGCTTATCGGTTATTGTGCTAGTCTTTGTGAATATTTCGGTGTGTTTCATTTTTTGTTCCACCGTTGCTGTCTCATTGGGGACTGTGTTATCTTATTAGTGTTACTTGAAAATCTGAGGTTGAATTATTGGAAAATGTCTACTCTGACAACGAAAATGACTCCAAAGATAGCTCTGACCGCTCCGACGATGACGACAAGGGGTCTCCAACATGGCCACAATATCGGCATTTTCCCAGAGAATTGCCAAAATATTTGAAGCCTATTTTTGATTAATGTTTACTTATTTTTTGTTCCCCTATCATATCTAAGTACGAAAATACGTTTCTCTTCATCATATATATATAAACACGTTCCCGACCAATTGGCCTGACATAGTTTTTTTATAGTGTAAACAATATCTAAATAAACTATGTTGGGCCAAACCGGATAATGTTTTTGATGTCTTTATATTTTCTTATCTCTGCAACACACTTAATATTTGTTTGTTTTATGTGTAAACAATTAACAACAAAACCACAACTTCATGTTCTGTTTACCCACATAATAAGCCGAATGGCTAGTAACGTGTTTGGCGCTTATCAGAAAGAGACGTAAACGTGTCACTTGTGATTGATTTGTAAGTTTATAATTATTTTGTATTTAGAACGGAATTGTAAAGTAATACTTCAGATCCGATAAATACTACACAAGATTTTATAACAAGCAGAAGTTTTGAAACTTGACGTCTTAACTTAAAGTAGTAATTTACTTTTTATGGAATTTACGTCATAATTTACTTTATAGTAAGGATTAGTTTATCTAAGATGAGTAATAAACTGGGTGGGCTGTATATAGTATTTATTTTGGTATTTTTTAGAAATTATTATAAACACTGTTGGAACTATTTAGATATGAATTACTTATTGACATTGTGTGTAAACTTATTTTTATCGTTGAAAAACATTGTAAATGGCGGCAGGAAGGGTTGTATCGTTGTGACTGGAAAAAAGTTTGTCGGTATCCAGCAACAATTTCAAGAGAAACTTAACAGTTAGACAGTCCACAACCATCACCTGAAATACGAGAACCGGCAAAGTACGTTCATGAACGTACCGGAAATGACATCACCAAAACCAGCGACAATGAATGCCTAGCAAACTTCAGATGGTATATTGGGTCCATCAATAACATTTTCAATGCAAGTAATCAATAATATTTGTTCAGAATTTTGATGCACAACTACAAAACATTTCCGCACTCAACATGTTAATCTTGATGGAGAGTAAGTGTATTATTTGCAAAAAGCGTTCTTCTCTATGCGAGTTATGATGCTCCTCCTATCTTTTGAATGATTCATGGCCATATTTTAACCCTACATTTATTATTACTTCCATAACATCCTTTATATCCCAACTGGAGATGATAGAATAAATATAATTTTCACTTCAAAACAAATTACAAAAAGTTAAATTATAAGCAGCATTGCTTTATATATATGTAATAAATATATTTGTATCTTTCAAGAGATGTTGCTGTCTCAATTTCATCTATAGTTCTGAGATGTCTTTGAAGTGGGTAACCCTATAAGACTCCCGGTCATTATATGATATAACATAACATAAATAAATAAAACGTTTTGAGTCACAAAAACTTTTTATATTAATGTCCTGATGTACATTTTGATTGCAAAGCGATCACCTTCAGAGGAGATTACTATATGATTAATTACATTTGGTCTGTTACATTTAATATATATATCGTTAACATCCTTGCCACACCTCTTACACTATCTGACCAATTATGTAGCGGCAAAGTCCTCATCGCCGGCCAATACCGCCACAGTACTGGTCCATTAAATGGACGTGCTAAGATTGTTAACTTTATAGTATTTGAAATTTACAGTTTTTTAAATTATTGTTGATATATTTTACAAAACGAATAAGAACACTACTATCATGTTACTAACAAATAAAAGTGAGGGATAGGCTGGGATACTAAATGTAACATAAAAAATGTAGTTAGTCTTGTGGTAATATCCTCTGAAGATGATTGCTTTGAAATCAAAATGTACATCAGGACATAAATAATAAGTTATTGTGGTTTAAGAGGTTTTATTTACTTATAATTAAAATTTACACCACAGTTGATTCAAATTTTAATGATATAACATGTTCTATTTTGGTTTTCATGCCATTGGTTATGGTTGAGTGTGTCTATTAAGTTGAGTAATTTGCATTTTTCATTTTACGTTATTGTAATTGTATGTTTTTCTGTTTTGGGAATGTATGATTCTTTTTAATGTCATGTGAGGGGGGGTGATACATTATAAAAATATTCAAGTTAGAGAATAACTGTAAAAATTGTACAAAAAGTTTAAAATAAAAACGTAAATTCTAAAAAAAATTTTAAGGTAATTTTATAAGAAAAATATTATTGTGAGATATTTATTTTGGAACGTTCAGTCCGCATCTACAGTAAGGAAAGTTGATTGTTCATAAGAGTTCATTTGCAGTGTAGTGTCATTCTAATTGACCTTACTTAAATATTGTCATATAACTGTGGACTGAGACTTGAAATTTATTGACCAATTATTTCTTGATTAGCACTCCTCATAAGTCACTCAAACTAGTGTGATATTAAAACCTTAATCAAATGTTGGTGGTGTAAGATCAATTTGTCTTGTCTTATTTATTAAAAAAAATTTTTTTTCCAAGGTACAATGAAGAATATTTTTTTGTAAAACCTCTCTTTCTGTTTAACTTGTATGTTTCAGTAAACAATTTTTTTTTCTCGGATTGTTGTGTAATTAAATACTTTAATCAATTAGATGTTGCATAATTTTGTGTCCTCTTTTAAATCAGGAAATTTGGTCAAGTCAATATTCATCTACAAACCGTATTCTCTACTAGCTTCTTCTATTTTATTTATTATTTCTTGCAAATCTTCGAATGGATCTAGATAAGAAAACCGTACCATTGGTAAATATTATATTTTTTGTCAGCTCAGCTTTTATTTTAATTTAGTATTTCATTCAGTAATTGATATTAAATATGGGAGGCCCGATAAGTCCAGCCTGCCTGAACATTTCTTGACTAGTGGCCATGAATTAGATATTAATAGTTTTAAGGTAGGGAAAACGGTATTCTCCAACAGGTTGCTTAATAGTTATGAGAGTAAATTCATTGCTAAAACTAAGGGTGATTTGTTGATGAATGCTGATAAACCCCCAATGCTTAGTTATAGTTTATTCTCTTTGTTACGACCAAATACATGACTTTTCTGTAGTTGTAATTATAGTTTAATTTGATATTTTTATTATTATTTTTTATAATATATTTATTATTATTTAACTTAAGTTTTATTTCATTATCATTTATTTTTATTATTTTATTTAGTATTCATACTGTGTTGTAAATTAGTTTTTTTTAAGTTAGATCTGTCACGATAGGTCAGTGATTGGCGTGGTCTTGTTTCTGCGTGCAGCACTGGTTTTGGATAAACCTGTCACTGGGCGAAGGAGTGGGAGGGATGCCCATTACGAGTAGACATTAGGTTTCTAGTTTTAAGATTCCAGTATATTTTGTAACCTTCTGATGATGCTAACAGTGTTAGTGAAATGTACATTAAGAGTGTTTGAATATTTGTAGCGAGGGTTATTGTTGTTTATTTATCAGTAGTATTGCTACTAAACAACAGTCTTTTCCCATTTTTTCAAATAATGTCACAACTTATAATACTGTGTGAGTTACTTTTATGTCAGTTAATATGAGTTGCTTATAGTGAGGTGAATTGTTATTATAACAAAGTAGTTCAGATAGTATGCTTCCATTGTAACATGACACTTTAGCATAATATAGTTCTAAATTACGATACAAAAAAATAATAAATTTTACTGATTTATTATGGCGAAATAATGAGTTGTGGTAAGCTGTCAAATGTGTGGCCTTTACTATAACAAATGACCAATTATAGAATATGGTGAATTAGGTACTTTATATTCTATTAACTTTATAGCAATTATAATAACTTTAATTTTTACAATTACCATGATTTCTATTTCAATTTTTAATATTTCAGGTTTCAATATTTTGTTTTGCTTTGTTACATTGTGGTTTCATTCAGCGTTTTCAAAGTTTTTTTTTATTATTTTAGAATTTTAACAATTTTTCTGGTTTAGGATGTTAATTACTAATTCTGAATGGATCTATAAATAATTTATTTTAAAAAATAGAGATTTTGAGATTTTATTAAAAATGTGATAGAGCATTATATTTCTGCTAGGATCATTATAAATACTATGAGTATGATATTTTTCTGCCATACTTAATGTTCTGAATATCAGATACCTAGTTGTTGGCATTGGATAATTTCCATCTACTAGAACAAAATGCATACTCCATAGACTTACATACTCCACAAAGAGGGTACAGTAGAAGATCTCTAATTTGTCACCCCAATAACAAACATCTTCTGCAGGTATACACCACAGAGCACTGAATACAAATAGAGATGTAATGGGTAAAGGTCCAGTGAAGCAGGCTTCCCGAGCGTCAAGTCAAGCCTGGAGTGTCAGTAGTAATTTTTTTCATGTAATATTCCTATCACAAAATTATAAAACATGGTGAGTTATTACAAATAAATGGTACCAGGTAGCTTACACTCTCTCACATGAATAGAAAACATAAAATGCTATATTTTTAATATTGATTTTGCATGAAAAAGAACCTTGTTAAATTTTAAAATATCACACCGTCCATTTATAAGAGACCAGTGCACATAAACAAACCGAATATTTTCAACATCGATCATATTTTTGTTTTAAATTTTAGTTTTTAGTAGTTATTGGTTCAACTATAGATTATTTTTTTAAATTTTTCAATAACTCAAAATCACTTTTCTGTTTCTAAACAGAATGGACATAAATGTTCCGATTTTCAGTAAAATCGGACCAGTAGTTTTTGTTCTAGGTCGGGATTCAGACACATAACCTATACATTTTAGGAAACACATTTTGGATAAGGGAACCTCAAAATTTATATTTTGTACACTATTATTTTATTATCACAATAATATTTCTGCATTTTAGTATATGTCCAAAAGTAAAAGGCCTTGTAATATAATTTTGCAGTTATAGAAATAAACCTTAAGCATCTTCTTAAAACATTTATGAAAATAAATTGTAATAGAGAAACTTCAAATTACCTAGTGAAATACATTTTAATCTTATGTAATAAGGTAATTATTTACATAAGTTAAAATTATTTCATTGAAGAAATACTTAGAAATATATGCACACAGGAACAAAATCCGTGATCTACGTACGAGTATAGGCCTGCAGTACTCAGCAAAAATGTGACGTGCAGCGTTTAAAAACTTTTTACTTTACCATTTCACTAGCAGTAAACCAAAGGATGTTTGTATTCCTACAAACATGAACTAAAAAGAATATTAAAATCTAACTAATTATCTTACACTTTTACGCTTACAAAACGTTTCTAACCAACAAATATGAATAATTATTCGTTACTAACTTGTTCATGTTAATTAAAGTGCAACCCTTATTAAATCTAATTGTTTAAATTTCTTTCAAGTAACATATTACTCTTATGGTTTAATATTCTGAATGAGGGAATCATGCTGCTTATACCTGCCAAGTTTCAAAATTTAATTCCCATTCTAAGTGCTTTAAACCTTGATTTAAGTGAAAGTTTTTATTAAATTTTGTGCGCTGCATAGCACGGTATTGGAGGAGTTTTCCCCAGCCATGATGGCGAATTCAGCTTCACTATCTCCCCACGTCTATTTCATTAGACGACTACTCTATTTGTATTAAGTGCTCTGTGGTCTCCACTGTCATGTAGTATAGGTGCCAGTAGTCAGATAAGGCCAATACCAGATATGAGTTATTCGATTACTGAGAACATCTCAACACATCTCTTACGCAAGATAAAATATAGTAGAAGTCTTCAGTAACCGACTGATCACAGCATAGTAGACAGCGTTGAGTTACATAATAAGATACACTGTAGTTTAAACAAATTGTATTGTTTCCTTTCTTCATTTTATAATTTTTCCCAACAGTGGTTATATAAAGGGGAATGTAACATATATAAAACTTTAACATTGATTGAGTATGATACTCTACAACAGTTATGAAATGGCAAAAGTGAGTTTAGCTATCGTTGGAATTCAGAATTCCTAGAACTACCGTAAAGAAAATGACAGACTTTAAAAAAAAAAGTAAATAGATTTAATATGCTATATTTTTTCTTGATACTGTTATTGTTCTTACAAGATACTATATTTGTAATTACGAACCATACTGCAGGCTACTAGTGATTTTATAGTGTTGTTGAGGTTTTTAACCAATATAAATCATGTAGGTACAGCATTAATTACTTGTTAATTTCACAATTTCCATAATTTGTCTTTTTCTATAATTCGCCACCCCTTCAATCCCGAACGTGACCAATTAGAGAGGTTTTATTCTCTCTAAGAGAGAGGTTTTCACTGTATTTTGTTCTGATAGAAATTATCTGAAACATGTCAACAACCAAGTATTTAACATTGCTTTTGCGTAAAAATATAAAGATAAACATAAACAAGTTTTAAATTCTTTAATCTGCCCTATTATCACTTGCTATTGAATAAACGCAAATGATGCTCAAATTGCTTTACTAAATGTTTTAGGTACTTGAATATATTGGCCAAGGGGAAACAATACTAGATGTTGGCTTAGCTCAGGCAAGAACCCCTTTAAACACTACCTCTCATTATTTTGAAATTGAGATTATTGATCCAGGTGAAAACTGTTTCATTGCTATTGGACTTACTGAAAAGGTAAGTTTCAATCATTATGTGATTGTTCATATGATATGTATCTGTTTCATTGTAGTTTTAGTTGTAAATAATGTTATTAAACAATACTTTAAAAAAATTTCAAGTCAATTCCCACTTCGGTCAACAAAGAAAAATTTCATTTCAGTTACTTTTTATTAAATAATTTCAGTTAATTTAAATATGTGTACAAACATGACAGAATCACAATATTAGGTAGCAAAATAAAAAGCGAAATTAATTATTTAAATTAACCTAGCCTAAAATATGTAATTTTTTCTAAAGCATTATTTACAATATTGTGTGGTAACCATGGAAACAATTTTTAACAACACCGATGGCCAAGAAGGTGGACAGGAGGGTTCTATCATGGAGATTTTGACGACAATCAGGGGGGGGGGCAAGATAATTTCATACACCTCTCTAAGAAAACATCTCCAGCTATCAAAAAGCTGGCTCAGTGCCAAAGTGCTGGATTTCAAACATGCAGTCATAAAAACATCTGAACTTTTTATCCTACCTAAAGACATCAACTTTTTATCCTACCTAAAGATATCAACTTTTTATCCTACCTAAAGACATCAACTTTTTATCCTACCTAAAGACATCAACTTTTTATCCTACCTAAAGACATCAACTTTTTAAAATTAAAAATAATGAATTTATAATAATAAATTGAAAAATATAAGGAGGGTGTGAACTTATAGTAGGAATTTAAGAAGTGTCATGTTTTTCAAATTATAAAATTTAGATTATAAAAAAGTTGAATAAATAATTCAGTATGATTCTCGGAAAGTTGTTACACCTGATGCAATTCAAGAGGTGCTGACTGCTACTGAATCTTTGTCAACATATTATGCAAATGTTACCTATAGATCTCTACTCTGTGGAGTTGTAAGAGAAGTGTAGAGAAGAGAATGCTGATTGGCCGTATTTATCATAATTTTCCCCATAAATAAACAACTGGTCCCAGACAGTTGTTTACAATGTACTGTACAGTAAGCGTCAAACATCTGGCTTAGTTAATAGATCGCTGTTTATGTGAACTTATCCTTATTCATGATCTCCTTTATTTATTTAGTGTTTTGCTTTTATTTTAGTTCTGACATATATTGCTATACATATGATGCTTTCTAATAGGTTTTCGTGTGGGGAGGCCTATTGTGCGACGCCCAAATAACCCTGGATTACATACATTTACTTTGAAAAGTTTCACACTGTCAAATCTATAAACAATAAATTGAAGTATTTTTCAAGTGGCCAAATAAGGAGTATTTGTAAATCAATCATTTATATTTAGACCTATATATTTTTTGCAGTACCTACTTTTGTACATATATTTTGTGCTTGTAAATATGGTGTTTAGTGTAATTTGCTTTTGTTTTAAAATAATTACATGAAAGTGAACTATTAAGTCACATTCAAACCTAGTTGCAGCTGAGTATTATAGTAGGTACACCTTTCTTGGCATTTTTATGCATGTGCATAGTTTTACATTTTTTATAATAAATATTACAAATAGATTTTTATAATACTACTTATGCATATATTTTTATTCAGTATTACTTTGGGCTTAAAATGATTTTATAATTCATCATAGGGAAAGTGCTATTTCATCAACAAGTCTAAATTTTTCTATAACAAGAAAAAACAAAAAAAACAGCATTTCAACAGGCCTACTGAATTTAAACTTCAGGTTTTCAACATATAAACCCTCATATTTCTGTTCTTCATTTTATAAACATATGTGTGCAAAACACATGGTAACTAATTGGATCTGGTGGAGCAGCCGGCGACCAAATAATTGAAAAGTCCAAAGGGTTAATACATAACTTTATTTAGAAATGTTTAAATTAAGAGAAAAATCTACATTGTCCATAGTTTAGTTTTAATCTTGCTGTATATATTTTAAAGAATTATCCAAAAAACCGACTACCAGGTTGGGACAAAGGATCAATTGCATACCATGCTGATGATGGAAAGGTTTTCATAGGTTGTGGAGTTGGTGAAGTTTTTGGTCCAAAATGTCATAAAGGAGATATTATGGGATGTGGAATAGCATTCTCCTCTTACTATGAAGCCAAGTAAGTTAATATTATTTCCTATATAAAACTCCATTTTGTGTAATGTCAGAACTTTACATTCATATCATTAAGACTTAGTTTCTGTATTGATTTGAATTGTAATTTTGTTACAAGTTTTTTAAAAAATTACAGAATTAAATTGAGTCTAAAAAATTGGAGCAAAATTTGTAATTATCGATTATCAAGGGTTGGCAAATTATATGGCATAACGTATATATCAGGTAAAAGTTAATAATTTATTATTCGATACAAAGATTTTTACAGTGCAACTTCAATTATCCAAATCTCTTTCAGATTTTCAAAATAAAAACAAACATTTTCAGAAACTAATTCATCATTAATTCCAAATAATGATTCTGCCTATATGTGCTATTGACCTTATCTCTGCAAAGCTAGTGTAGGCGCAGTGCACACATTTCGATGCTGAGTCACTGGCTCGACTGTTTGGATTTGTCAGTCAGTATGTTTTGGTCACATCAGTTGTTTTGTTTGTGAGAATGTTTTGTCCGTCACCATTGCTTCTAAAAGGAAATTAGTTATCTTATTGTTAACATATAAACTAATTATAGACCAATCAGATAAACGAGTTACGGGTAAACAGATGGCTGAGATGTACGGTGTTGGACAATCGAGGATTTCAAACATTAAAAAAGGGTCAAACCTACACTTTTAAACTTCATGTCAATGCTTGAAAACGAAGATGAATGTTCTTCAAGGAAATCAATGGAGGCAGCAAAAAACAAAGAATTAGATCATGCATTTTTAAAGTGGTTCTATTGGAAACTTAATTTTAAGTCCAATTATTTGTGAATAATAAGATCTAAGCTCAGAAGCTTAGTAATAAATATAAAACTGTAAAAAAATATAGTCGTTTACAACATATATACAGTAGTTAATTTTTTTATCCCTTTTTTCAAAAAAAATCCAATTACCCAAATATTTGTTTATCCGATGGGATCTGGTTCCAATTGATTTGGATAGTTGGAGTTATTCCATATTTTGCAAGATTTATCATAATTTAATTGGTCATACATCCTGTTAAAATTCTGCTGATTGTATGTATTACTTGTTCTTTCAGTCTCCTAGAAATAAAATTACTGAATACAAAATACATTGATTAAAATTTAAACAAAATATAATCAATCACCCTATAAAAAGAAAAATAAAATAAATAAGGTTTGTGTTGCTAAGTAAATAAGTACACTATTGACTTATAATGTGTAAATATGATTTTGGGTGTCGAGGTCTCATCATATGGTTAATTTTTATTTTTAAAAAAGGAGTTTCTATATAATTTGAAATATATGCTATGTGACAAGATGGCCAAATGTCTGAAAAATGAACAGCACATCATCACGTATATCAGCACTGATCAGGTATTTTTATGGGTTCGTAATTCATGGTTAAATTATATTGCGTATTCCGTATTTTTACGGGTTTAGCTTATTCTGTGATTTTTTCTGAATATTTGTAACACATTTCACCACTAGATAGCATGCAATGCATTACTAGTCACTTATTGCCCGCTGTTTACAAAGATGATCTAATTGGGTGATAAGTCGTCATAGATTTATGTTGATCATTAGCAACTTTCACATAAATGACAATCATTTTTAAACAGAGGGGACAACTGGAATATGATCCTCTTCATAAAGTACAGCCTTTATTAGAAACCTTGCATTTGTGTTTTGAAAAAGAATTTTTACCTGGGGATGCAACCACCAACGAGGTCAAGTGGTCTATCACTCAGTCGGCTTGCTACTAGCAAGCATTTTATAGAAAACTTACCTGTACCACTAGGAAAAAATAAAATACAAATACAGTAAACTCCCGATTATCCGTGGAAAGGGTGGCCCGGCAACGACGGATAACCGAATTCCCCGGATAATCCGCTATGAACAAAGAATACGCAAAACGATCAAAAATCGATTATTATACCATAAGTTACACAAATAATGACCCCGGTTAATGCAATTCACAAATAATCTTCAGAGGACAAAATTAATACAGAAAATAATGTAAAATGTCAATGTATTTGACGGATTATAACATGTACATTTATATGTCTAACTATTTACAATACGTACATAAGTATATGTCAAAAGTAAGTATGTATGTACATATGCAATTTCCTTTACACATAATACAAAAAATGTGTTACTTTCATCTGTTTTTTGTGAGCATTGATTTAGCTTTAATGTGCGATCTAAGTTTCTTGAGAACCATTTTGTGGCACAGTGTCTACTTGTGTCACAAAGCCATAAAGATCGATAATGTATATGACAGACATGGATAATGGATTTGTCACGTCCTAGACTATTTATAGCCGAGATTAGCTGACATTTGTTTACAATCTTATAATACACATTAGGTTTTCGGGCGTCCAAGCATTTTGTCATTGTCTCTTATATACAGTAGTCTGCTCCCCCCTTTTATTTCGCTGGCCAGCGTCGGGATGCTTCCCTTTCAATGTAAAAATTATTACGTACATATTTACATATCTATTCCCTTCATCTTAATTTCTATTAAGCCTTATATATATTTACGTCGTAATTCACCATTTGGAAATTGAAACACATGAATCTGATTGGAATAAAAATTGGATATTTGTAAAACAATGGCAGACCGCGGATAATCCGCAAACCGGTTAAACTGCCCATGGATAATCGGGAGATTACTGTAATGTGTAAAGTGTGTTCTGCAAAGACGTTGAAAGGGTGTAGAAAATCCAAGTGGAAAGACACATCCTTTTGGCATTGCGAGTGTCAATTCCCATTATGCAAAGAATCATGTTTCAAGGTTTATCACACACAGAAAAGTTTCAATGTATAAGTAACTTTTGTCTAGGTATATAAACAGTTATTTTGTCTAAATAAAGACAGTGTAAACTTATTTGATGTATTTAGTTTTGTAACAAAGTATTCAGTGTACTTTTCTTTTGATTTTTGTTTTTTTCAAAAGTGACAGTTATAAAACATTATTTTAAATACATAAATTCAATTATAAAGTAATTGTGTTATACATTAAAATAAAGAAGAAATCAGGAAGATCCAGCCATTTAAGTTTCATTTTTATGTGTTTTAGGATTAAAGTTGTGGTTTATTTATAACACCCAAAAACCTCCAGAATTCTACCATGGGACCTGGGTCAGTCCTCAAAGTGTTAAATAGTTTTAAACAGAATCATTGTAATGTCAGAGTTCACAGAAGAGTTTAAATCATTAAAAACATTTTCTTCCTTAAACCTATTTTGTTTTATGACTTTTACTTATAACTGGTCATGTTTTTGCATTTATTTTTAAATAGAAGTTTTTCATTTTACATTTTAATAGAAGTTCTGTGTATTTTCCTATAGTTGTTGATTTAGCAATTGCTGCCTTTAACACGCTGCAAAACATGAAAATAGCCCCAGGAGCTAATATATACTACTGCATAAAAGTAATGTGAATGTTGTGTGAAGACATAATATGGTGAATGATGATGTTTGGCTATTGATGCATATCAACTCCTGAAATCATAGTATAGCTGTTGTATGTTATAAAACCTTTGTCTTATTTTATACACAAGGAATATTTTTAATAGAGGGTATAGAAAATGAGGATTTACTTATTTACACGGCTCTCTGATCAGTATTTATAAAGTGTTTTACCTAGTAAGGTAAAATATACCATCTCAGTACCCGCCAGCAGGATTACCATTATTTGTTTGCTTATATCTACAGGTAACCTGTAGGTATGCCATCCTTTGTAGATGGACAAGAGACCATGTGCAGTAAAATACAAATAACACATTCGTTATGAATAATTTGTGAGCATTTTAAAACCTGATTATTAAATACAATAGAATCTCTCTTATTCATTATATTCGGGACCAAGGCATGTGTGACGAATTCGAGAAAAAGACAAATTATGGAAGTTGTGAGATTAACATGTAATTATGGATAAACATGGCACATAAATACATAAATTGATGTTATAATTATATTATATGTCAGCCGAAAAACTGAACAACACTATTACACAACACTATAAAAACACTAGTGGCCCGCATTATAGTTCGTAACTACAAATATAGTATATTAGTCTATTTTCTGAAAGATGTAGAAACATATTGCAGTACCTTGTAAGAACAATAACTCCAGCAAAAAAAAAACTATAATTAAATAATACTTAACTAAGTGAATACATAAGGACTTACTTGCTGACGCATTTCGAAACAACTGTTCCTTTTACGAAGCAAAGCCTCTAGTCTACTCTGCATCAGCAAATAAGCCCTTATAAAATTCACCTAGTTTATTATTATTTAATTATAGTTTAATCAGTAAACTCAAGATTATTACAAGCAACTTTTAGAAAAAATACGGTGTATTTAAATCTGTTTACATGTTAGTTTTTAAAAAGGTCTGTCCTTTCCTTCTGTACCAAAATATTCTTTTCTGATGTCACCTATACCATGTGACAGTACAGACGATGTTTATTATTACAGTGTCGAATTAGAGAGGTTCTACTGTAGCTCATTTTACTTTAATTCTATGGCTACTAACAGGTTGTGTTTTGTGTTCACTGTTTGGCGGGATAATTTTATTTATTATTTTCCTATAATTAGTGTATATGTTTCACATGTTTAAAACAAAAATTGTTATGCTCTAGCAATCTGATTAAAACATCTAATTCACTGCCCGATGATGAGGACTGTGCTGAGCTCTCATTCAGTGAAGATGAACCTGATGAACAGATATTCACAGATCCAAGAAAAGACCCATCCAAAACTGTTGAGGTATTTTATATTTATAGCAAAACATACTTTATTAATCCTTCCATATAAACTTTATCTTATTATTTATTGTTTTCAGATAAGCTTGGTTGCATCAACATCTCCCAAGTTCTCTGTCTTTGTCAAAATAAACATGATGTTTCACTAAGGGTTAATGATTTCATAGATTATTCCAAAACAAGAATGGTAGAATTTGTATTACTTAAAACCCGAACATTGATTTAATTATTATATAATTTATTTTCAGTTCATAAAATATTTTATCAGATAAGTTAAATCAAAGTAAATGAAGTTTCTAAAACATTACATACATGCTTCTTTTTTCGATATTTAATTTTTAATAGTGCTGTTAACTCTGTAACAGATATTTACAAAATTATATTAATGTAAACCCATTGCTGGCCCATTGTACACTAGCTGGTACAAAATAATTCCTCCTGTCAATTGAGCTGTATTTTGCTACAAAAATATTCTCATTTAGAAAGCACTAAATATTATACTTTTTATATGAGTGCATTTTTTTATTTATTATTTTGTACCTTAGTTTATTATTTGTCAATTGATTATTATGTATAATAATAATTAGGGAAAACAAATTGAAAGTTACTTATGTCTTAAAGTTTATTTTAGACTCTAGGTTCCCACTATTATTGTTCATTTTGTATGTACACAAGAATACACTAATTATTGTACTGACTGACGCTGTATAACCTATACAGAGCTTCTCATTCTTGTTGACATAAAAACTGCTAAAGCATTCTATTATGTTTGTATGTACACAAGAATACACTAATTATTGTACTGCCTGACGCTGTATAACCTATACAGAGCTTCTCATTCTTGTTGACATAAAAACTGCTAAAGCATTCTATTATGTTTGGATATACACAAGAATACACTAATTATTGTACTGACTGATGCTGTATAACCTATACAGAGCTTCTCATTCTTGTTGACATAAAAACTGCTAAAGCATTCTATTATGTTTGTATGTACACAAGAATACACTAATTATTGTATTGACTGACGCTGTATAACCTATACAGAGCTTCTCATTCTTGTTGACATAAAAACTGCTAAAGCATTCTATTATGTTTGTATGTACACAAGAATACACTAATTATTGTACTGACTGACACTGTATAACCTATACAGAGCTTCTCATTCTTGTTGACATAAAAACTGCTAAAGCATTCTATTATGTTTGTATGTACACAAGAATACACTAATTATTGTACTGACTGACGCTGTATAACCTATACAGAGCTTCTCATTCTTGTTGACATAAAAACTGCTAAAGCATTCTATTATGTTTGTATGTACACAAGAATACACTAATTATTGTACTGACTGACGCTGTATAACCTATACAGAGCTTCTCATTCTTGTTGACATAAAAACTGCTAAAGCATTCTATTATGTTTGTATGTACACAAGAATACACTAATTATTGTACTGACTGACGCTGTATAACCTATACAGAGCTTCTCATTCTTGTTGACATAAAAACTGCTAAAGCATTCTATTATGTTTGTATGTACACAAGAATACACTAATTATTGTACTGACTGACGCTGTATAACCTATACAGAGCTTCTCATTCTTGTTGACATAAAAACTGCTAAAGCATTCTTTTATGTTTGTATGTACACAAGAATACACTAATTATTGTACTGACTGACGCTGTAAAACCTATACAGAGCTTCTCATTCTTGTTGACATAAAAACTGCTAAAGCATTCTATTATGTTTGTATGTACACAAGAATACACTAATTATTGTACTGCATGACGCTGTATAACCTATACAGAGCTTCTCATTCTTGTTGACATAAAAACTGCTAAAGCATTCTATTATGTTTGTATGTACACAAGAATACACTAATTATTGTACTGACTGACACTGTATAACCTATACAGAGCTTCTCATTCTTGTTGACATAAAAACTGCTAAAGCATTCTATTATGTTTGGATGTCTGATAAAAGATCAAAGAGTGATAAATATTCCTTAGAAAGCACAGTTGTCTGGTCCTGTGGGTGACATATCAGAAAGTAAACTCTCTTGAAGGAAACAAATCAATCAATGATAACATTCATGACTAGCTGGGCTAGTCTTTAAACACGCTACTAATAAATTGTCGTGACTAGCTAATCTCGTCCTTAAACCACAATGGGTTAATATAAACTTAATTAGGCCACTTTGGTAAGTGTAACAGATATATAAGCTTTGAATAAAATACAAGAAACAGTTTTGTTTAGTGATAAGTCTTAACATTACTGATATAGAAAAACATACCATAACCATAAAACATAATGTATTATAGCTGTAATGACTAAGACATGGTGGAGGTCTATTGCAGGCCATTTTCTTAGCCTGAAACATTACCAAGAGCCTTCCTTTCTCCCACTGACTACTGAAATGTCATAACTGTCTTTTACCAACTGTGTCACAAACACGTAACTAAAATTAATATAAAAACTCACTAGAAACTATTACCAGCCCAAGCTGTTAAGTCAATAGAACAAAAAGCTTTATAGAGTCTTGTAGCTGAGGGATACATTCACTTGAGGTGAGGAAATAAATACATCACCGGTTATTGGTTGTTATACATATGTAGAAAAAACAAAGGAACGTTTTGCTTAACCCATTGATTAGCAACATGTGCCTGCCCTGATATGGTTCCTGGAAGCAACATATATTTGAACGATTATTACACATTTTTCTAATTTGTTTTCTTTATTTTTCTCTAATTTTTTTAATTATAGTATTTGTAATATGTGTTAGTAATAATTTTTTTTATTTACTCATTTTCTCATGTTGACCAAACTTTTTCTTACGTTTACTGACAATTTCTTTGCTAAAAATTATCTATTAATTTGTTTTAAGGTAAAATACCTATTCATTGTGAAATACTGCGCACAAACTTCGAAACATTCCGTAAACACATAAAACCAGAGACTTTGGACACAAAAGAACTTCCTCATTATTCAATCGCAAATTCATTGTAAAATACATAAAATTGTTGAAATTATCTCTAAATACTTGGGAAAACCAATATATTTTGGAAACAAAAGAATGGTGACAATGTACTCTATGTAGTATTGATTATCCAGATAGTTGCAAATATTTATCATAGAATACAGTAAAATGCACAGGAAAACAAATTATAAACTTACAGCAATGTTAGCCTGAATGATAGAATGTACAGATACGGGAATGCTCGATCTTACGTACTGGTACGTGAATGTTAATGAAAAAGTTAGGTTAATGTCACTTATGTTGAATGGTTAAAACAGTGAGAGACCAAATGGACTCATTGTAATCACAACGTACGACTATATACCATATTTACTCGTGTATATTTTTTTTCTTTAAATTCTGTTTACAAACTAAGGGTGCACGTTATACACGAATTAGCATAATTGTCATGACAAAATCCAGAAATATGGGGGTTTACCTTACTGGATGGGGCTATTACCTGCTACATTTCTTCAGGACAGAATACAATAGGAAAGGGCCATTGCTCTTACCTTTCAGCTAAATTTTAAGCAAAAGTAATTCTTTTCCGCCATTGTTGAAGGAGGTGCCGTAACACAGTTTTTGCTTCTGGAAAATCCTCACGCATTCATTGTTTGCCTGCACTTCACTTCTTACAAAGGGCTTTAGTTTACAACTGCTAGTCAGCTTGAACAGTTGGTAACTAATGTTTATTGGTTAAGTGATTTTTATTCACAATGAGTGAAAAGACAGGCCTTTCACTTTCATTGTATACAGCAAAATTTAAACTTTTAGTAATGAAACATGCAGATAATAATGGCAATCGGGGCGCATCGTGCAAATTTGATGTACCGGAAACACTTGTCCGGGAGTGGAAAAAGCAAAAAACAAAATTACGTCTTACAACTCTTGATCGTTGTTTTTTCCCTGGGAAGAAAGCGATGTATCCAAATGTAGAAACGCAGTTAGTCGAGTTTATACAAGGAAAGAGAAGTGCAGCTTTTGTGGTCACTACGGAAATGATACAAATTCAAGCAAGGCCAATTACTGACGATCTTAATATCAATAATACACAATTGTAACAAGTCTGATTTGTGTGCAAGGTTTCTTCGTAGGCATGGTCTTTCGATTCGAAGATGAACCACTTTAGCTCAACACTTACCTGATGGATATGAAAATAAAATTATTGAGTTTCATCGATTCATCTTACAAGTGAAAATGAGGAATAATTTTGAATTGTTTCAAATTTGAAATTCTGATCAATGTCTCATATTTTGGGATATGGCAATGGCTGCTACAGTTGAACTAAAGAGAGTCAAGTCGGTACCTATGAGATCAACAGGATGCGAGAAGCAATGACATACTATTATGCTTTCAATTACCGCTGATGGACACAAGTTACCTCCATATGTTGTTCTTAAACAGAAAACTTTACCTAAGGAAAAGCCTCCACAAGGTGTTATTGTTCATGCCCAAGAGAAAGGATGGATGGAGGAAAAGTTAGTTTTAGACTGGATAGAAACAGTATGGAATCGAAGGCCAAGTGGTTTGTTAAAGAAAAAAATGTCTATTGGTCCTGGGTAGTTTCAAAGCGCATTTGGCTGAAAGCTTAAAGTAAAAGCTGGCAGATATTAAAACTGATTCGACAGTAATTCAGAGCGGGTTAACATCCGCACTTCAGCCTCTAGACGTGTCAGTTAATAAACCTTTCTAAAGCAGTTTTAGAATACTGTACATCCAGGGAATGTGTGACGGTGAACATAGATATACTCCATCTGGGAAAATGACAAGACCTTCATTTTCACTTATTTTGGAATGGATTCTTAAAGTCTGGAATACAGTCAAATATGAAACAGGCGTGGAGAGAAAAAATGTGGAATTTCCAATGTAGTGGAAGATATGAAGGACTGTGCTCTGGAATTACAGCGATAGGGAAGATTCTCAAGAGAATCAAGAATTTTCACCATCTTTGGAAAGTAGTAAGATGCGTAGTAGATGAGTACAAAATTGTGAATATTAAAAACAAACAAAATGTAGATATTGTAAGTTTCTTAACTATTCGTGTTTGGATATTCCAATAAAAAATATTGGTAAATACAAATTATTAGCTGTTGACGTTTTTATATTTTCCGCAGCTTATTGTAATGAAATACAGTTGCGCATTACAGACTCGTAAATACTGTAGGCAGCATGCAGTAGCAGCAACTCTAGGGGTAGTAGGCTTATAGGCGTAGATCTAACAGGGCTTTAATTAACAGGCAAAGATATTGATCTTTTTGTTATAAACTTTTCAAAAACCTATCAAATAAAATTCAATTTAAAATAATTCAACATATTAATATCTACAGAGTAAGCAGATGATGAATCTTGGTATGTAAAAGTTTATGGGAACCTCCAATACTTGAAACCAAGATTGATTAGACAAAAGGAATATCAAATCAATTATTACATCGTTGAAACAATATTTAACTTATACTATTATTAAGAATACTAATACTAGTTCATTGAAACATTTATTTCAGGTTTTTTTTACACGCAATGGAAAGATGGTAGGCATGAGACAAGTGATTCTGCCATTCGGAGGATTTCTACCAACAGTTGGAATGCTGAGTTTTCATGAAAAGGTCAAGGTCAACCTTAAACCTCTAACTGGTTGATGGAAAACGTCAAGAACAACCTTAAACCCCTAACTTGTTGATGTGATCTAATTATAAGTTTGTGAGACAGTGTGTCTTTTAATATGCAAAATGTGATAGTGTTTAAAATTTTTTAAGTGAACTGAAATTAGTAATCTAATTTCTTGTGTAACTCAATAAAAACTTGATAATTTACTAAATCAGTTTATTTATGTGTTGAAATTAGCTGTAAATCGTTCCTGATAATTTGCTGCATATAAATTACTCAACTTTTGAAACAATAAAAATATTGATGAAACTGTTACAGCAAATAAAGTAGAAAGTTTTTTTGTAGTTTTCCTTAAAAATTCAGATACAATAATCCTGACAAAACTCCTATATAATTTAAATATTTTTTTAAAATAATTTGAATTCATTATTTTCTGCCTTTTGCTTGAGAAATTTGATTGTGTAGAATATTTGCTTCCATCATCATTGCTTAAATTATTTTAATTTTTTATTTAAAAATTTTCTTGTGTTTATTCCTGATCACAATATTGTTTTAATATGTTCATCACATATTTTTTAAAGTTTTTCCAATGAACTGTTTGTTAACTTTGGACAAAAATAGTTGTGATCACGCATTGTTGTTAGTTGGATAATACAAAATTAATGGGTACAAATAGATCATATTCTAAAAGCTTAGTAAAGGATTCTATACTTCAGTTACATAAGGAATGGAAACACGCCACAACAGTATGAAGGAGTAAAAATTCTGTGCTGATGCTTCATAAATTATTAGCAGCTGAATATTAAAACATAATACTATCATTCAAGGTCGAAAGATTTACCAACCCTGAAAATGACTGATTCATCAATCAAGATTTGTATATCATCATATTTAACATATTCATTTCAAGATTTGTATTTACCATGTTCATATCAAGATTTGTATTAACTATATTCATATCAAGATTTGTATTTACCATATTCATATCAAGATTTGTATTTATTACATTCATATCAAGATTTATATTTACCATATTCATATCAAGATTTGCATTTCCATATTCATATCAAGATTTGAATTTACCATATTCATGTCAAGATTTGCATTTACCATATTCATATCAAGATTTGTATTTACCATATTCATTATTTAACACTTTCAACACGGCGGCGATATTGGTGATCTCATCCAACTACTGTCTGTTTTTCGTTAACTTCCAGCTCTGACGGCGGTGGAACGCCATGCGGGTTGCATAGCTTGTCGTAGCATTTAATTATCGAGTCCATTGTTTTCATCTCAAATAATTTTATTTCTAACATATACACGGTACATGTTTGTTGGTGACATCAGAACAGTGTATTAGACTCTAAAATATTGTTTTATTTATCAAGTCACAATTTAAAAAAAGAAATACAAATGATAAATTACTGTATGACAAATAAGAAAACACAATAAAAAAGACAGAGAAAAAAAGAAAATTTATATACAAAACTAAAGACCCCACTACTACAATATACTACATACTAAAATAAGCACTCTATGTTTAACTCGGAATGTTTGTTTCTGTTTGGGCCATGTGTTTCGGAGATCGATAATGTAAACAGAGACATAGATAATACATATGTCACGTCCGAGACTATTTATAGCCGAGATAAGCTGACATTTGTTTACTACAATCTTATGTTGACACATTAGGTTTTCAGGCGTCCAAGCATTTTTCATTGACACATATTTACAATAGGCTGTTCCCACCTCGACCTGGTTCATTCACTCTAATAGGGCAGTTATTGTTTATTCTTACGTTAGTTCAGAAAGCTTAGTTAATATTTACGATCGTTGTTTTTACCGGATATTTTGCCACGTTAAATGGTTCAAACTAAAAAAAACTATTAAAATATAAAAGTTAAACCAAATTAAATCTGTTCATAAAACTTCCTGAAACATTGTTACAGTTGAAGCATCAAAAGTTAAATTGGGATTGTCGGATTTAAAAATGACTCAGGCACAATATTCTCCAAACTCTTTTGAAGCATTGACGTAAAAATCAAACCTTTATACAAACGCGTATCGACAGTAGAGAGGTTTCAATTAGCCTGGGAGTGAGCGTGCCGGTGAGCTCGCCGTATATAAGAACATAAGCTAGGAGCGCATCGGCATGCTCTCTGTACCTCGTAAGGGAACCCAGAGCGTGCCGGAACGCTAGCCGTGCTGAAAATGTTAATAGTGACGTACTTTCATTATTCATTCAATTTCATCTTCATTGTTTCATCTAAAAATTGTATTCACTCTTATTTCAGCGAGTTTTCTAAAACAATTCACAGTATGGCATAGAGATTCAAAGGTTGACTAAATTGTGAAAATTTTTTGCTGTATTGCCAATAATCACTATGTTTGTCCCTTTCAATATCTACAATGGATAGTCAATCATCAGAGCGTGTACCTGTATCATAAGGCGTTTTCTCCAAATACCGGTGGCAGCTCGTGAGCAGGTTGCACGGTTATGCAACCCCCAAACCAGAGACCAGTAGGAAAAAAAATTAATTTATGTAAGAATTATGTATATTGTTATGAGATATTATTCATTATATAACATGATCCATCATTATAAATAATAAAAATCTCAGAACTGCAGCAACTGTGTGACTGTTTGCTCAGTCGCAGACAGTCTCTCTGGTTGCAGGGAAACCTGCAACACCCAGTGATATCCTAATGAAGAAAAAGCATTGGAAGGTCCAGACAGACTGAAGGCAGACAGCGTAAGGCTCCTTAGGTTCTACATGGGCTGCGACCTCAGTAGTATTCGGTCAAGATCATCTCAATCCAAAGAGAAGCATGTGCTCTTTGTTCTGAGTAAAATTAGTAAGTTCTTTTTATCGGTTTATTGATAATTGTTTATTTATTGATAATAATCTATTTTTATTGATTTAATCATTTGGCTCTTAGAATTTGTTGACATCCACAGTTAGGAATGAATTGAGATTGGTTTGTTAATAAACAAATCCATGACTTGAGATTCTGTATCTTAAAAAAGTATAAATAAAATGAAAAATGCCAATATATTTCCTTCAATAGAATAAATCGCAAAGTATTAGGCAGTATCTATCTATTTCCCATATAAAGACACTTTCAGTTATGATTACAATTTCTTTGTCTTAAAAAATAAAAAACACTTTTACGGTTTACAACCCCCATAGGTTTTAGGCACCAGCCGCCACTGATAAATACAGCTGGTTCATAAATGATATGCATTCATTGTTTTTCTTCCTTTAAGATTGAATCCTTTATCCCAAATTTGAAAAGGATATCTGAAGGTGTCAGGTCATTCCAAGCATTAAACACAAACATGTTTTCAATACCTCTATAATTCTATACAATTTATAGCCTTCTTACCCTGGAAAACCAAACCTCTTCATTTGTTACCAAACCTTCCTCCTTTAAACTACTTAAAATTTTGTTGAAATAAAATTCCAATGTTTGAATAAATAGAATGTTTAATTATATATAAAAATGTTTCTAATGTTAAATATAGTACTAATAAAAGATACATCAATATTTAAATACAGTAAAGTAGAAACAAATGACTGTGTATTCAGACTTATACTGTCAAACACGTAACCGTGCACTTGGCCTTGTGTGCACTACCACTTCTGAAAACATGTTACATTGAGAATGTATGATACATTAACAGCTTCTCCATCCGATATGTCTACACATATTTCAAGAATGTCTGTTATTTCATATCGAAGCTAATTTATCATCAAATTTCTCTAATATCAACCATCTCAAGTCAGTGTTTTGACAGTTCTTATCATATTCCCTCAACATCCCTTCCTGCCTTCTGTGATCTCTCAAGGCCAAATGCACGGTTACATGGTCCGCACTATACACAATTTGCATAAAACCATTTGTTGCTCTCGGAAAAATACTAATGAACTTGTGTGACATGATGTTTTGGCAATTATTCATTGCTTGCAATTACAACAGCCCCACATTCTCCTCCTTTTAGGAGGCAGCTCAGTAGAACATATGGAAGGTTTTTCTTCTCTTTTTTTCTTACCCTCTACTTGGTACTTATCTGTAAACTATATTAGTTGTTTTCCCAGTTGGAGATATTACTAAATTTTTTAAAGAACTGACCTAGAAAAACTTGCGTATCAAAAATTTAATAGATATTGTCCAATTTTGATAATTCAAAGTTTGTTAAATTCAATATTTAATACAGAATTCAAATATATATAAGTAAAATTATTTATAATTAGTTTTTTAAAAGATTGTAAATTTGTATGTGAGCATATAATTTTTAAAAATATATAAATTTATATAAGCCCCACCCCTATTATATCTAAAGATCTGGCGTTAGTCTGTTTTCTCCTAAGAAGTTGTACTAATTATAGAACAGACATAGTCTCTGAAATTATACTTTCTCTGTGCATTTCATATGGGACTTGTATACTTTCCACAGAATTTTGCAATTTTTAACCTTTAAATTCAACATTTTCCAAAATCCTTTTTTATTGTGAGTCTATGTTATGAACAGAATGTACCCTGAAAATTTCAAGTCTCTACCTTTTATAGCTTCGGCTATGATTATTGTCAGTTAGTCAGTCAGGACAGTGATTCTTATATACATAGATACTGACCCGCTGTAAACTCTCTCTCATTTAGCCAATAAAATTGTAGCAAATCTGAAAATTTCGTTAAAAAATTAATCACTCAAAACTAGTAGCTCAAGTGAAAATGGAATCAAATTTTTAAAATATGTATAATAGCTCTGTTTTGTCTCCATTGCTTTTCTTGTTATTCGTTCGTCATAAGAAGATATATTTTGGAAAAATCTTACCTTGTGGCTATCTTGGTCTAAGTGTGGTCTACAAAGGACCTACACCCTGTACATTTATAAATGTATTAGAAATAAAATTCACAATTGTTTTTCAATTACAATTCTTATATTTCAATTTTCATATAACAATAAGTCAACAAACTAAATAAATATTTAAATAATCAGGTATAACAATAGCAACTTTAGTTGTTTGGTATCATAGTCTTCATTATTCTAAACGTTTGAAGTTGAAGAGATAAGTTAAATATCTCGTTAAAGGTGTGTCTGCAACATAAAATGAGTTTACAGTATGTTAGATCGTGCTTATTAAAAGAGAATGTGTTTATTACAGTGCAAAGATAACTATTTACTGAGCAAGATTATGTCAGGCTTAGAATAACTAGGTCTAGTTATTAACTTCTTAATGCAAACAATTTTTAAAAACAAAGATCTGGGTTGACATATAATAAACTGTACATAAAATACTGTTATAAAAGTACTTATCATGTTACTCCATTATTTACTGATTCCTTGGCTTCCCTTGCAACAAAGCTAAATTAATCAGAAGCTGTATTATTATTTTTATATTATATATTCATACCTCTCTAAATTATCTCAGTTCTCTAAATTCGATTATAGACTTAACAACTATTTTATCAGACAATAAATTCTGTAAAGAGATTAGAATTGTGGAAAAACTTTTCCTGAAGAATTTTGGTGGAGAAAAACTAATTTAATAAGGATTCTTAATGTTTAAATAGCACTATGAGTAGTTCTGGTATTTTGAATACCCTTGAGTGTTTATGATCATTTAGGCAAGCTGCCATTATGCATGTTCCATTCACTGTCACTATATAAAAACCTTCTGTATACAAGATGCTTCATCTGACCATTCAGAGTGAAACTGACAATATCAGAGGATCTGGTAGGATAAGATTTTTAACTCTATGACTTACATCAAGGACTCGGATTTTCATCTGCCACAAATAGAAACAGAAGTCTTGGCAATCTCTAATAGTTGCAGTGGATAAAGGCGTGGGCGGAGGAGGGCATTGCTACCCCTACTTTCAGGACAGGTGTATTATTTTATAATCACAAGCTTACAATAAACTCATTTAAATACTACAAAAATAATAATAGTGATGACAAGAAATATACTCAGTAGTAACAGTTGTTATTTTGATCATATGCAATAAATATGACACTAAGCTCAAAGAAAAATATGAACCTTATTTTAATCTTACAAGTCATGATGTTCAAAATGAAATTTTAGGAATTGTTTCAGAGAAGTTTGGTATTCAACGTTATTTTCCTTACAGAAACAAAATCAGGCTTATTTTTTGGCTTATAACTTTGCAAAATTCAAAAAAAAAAATTGAAAAATTTTGAATTTTACAAAGCTATAAGTCTAAAAGCCCCCGATTTGCCATTTATGAGAAATATATCTTTGAATACCATACCCTAACTTACCACTATAAAAAACTACTTTAAACATGTACCTTAAATGTTCTCTCAAAGTCGACAAGCTTTTAAATGTTCTCTATTTTTTGGGGGGAGTACCCCCGAGCCTTATGGATACAACACATGAAGAAGAAAGGCATTAGAAATTGACATGTTAAGCCTGTTAGATGAAACTGCTTTACTGGACATTTATTTCTTCCACAAAAACCAATTTTCAATTTACACCAAAAAATAGTTTCTGTACCATAGTGGTATATAAAGAAAATTGTTGAGCATTTTTTTTTTTAATCAAAGTTTTATGTTACACCACTTTCATTTATTAACCAATCGGCATACTTGAAACGAACATTTTTGTCGTACTGCTGCAGTGTCTTGACATTCCTGGACGGAACTGATCTGTCCAGTGTAGCTCCTACTAGTTTCACGTTTTTTTTGCTATATTGGATCATTTGCAGGGACGATTATTGTTACTTGGTGAGTCAGCAATATTTGTTCTATAAATATTTTGTTTTTAAGATGGCCTTACTTTTCTGAAAATACGAATATAATAAGTTATCGCATGGAGTTTTAAGGTTATGTTTGGTGTAAACAATATTGTGTTAGGGTTTACACTCGGAAGAAATAGACAGATTTACTTATATTCGTGTTTATTTGATCACTCGAGATAACTATTGAATATATAATAAGTTGATTGAATATCGAGTTTAAAGTTTATTTATTTAGCACAACGTTTCATCAACTATGTTGTTGTCCTTATCAAGCCTGAAAACAATTTTACCTTGCATTAAATATTAAAATTATAATAGTAGTTTTATGAAGTATACATTTCAAGTAATAAGTCCTGAAAGTTTCAAGATAATATAATAATAAACAAAAAAGTTATAGTTGTTTTAATAAAAGTCTATAAAAGTGCCAAATTAATAGGAATTCTCAGGTTACACCAGGCTATGAAAAACTGGCATACCAATGGGTTAAAAATCTGTCCTTCATGTGAATCCTTATTTTAAGAGTTTTCTGTTTTTTTTATATATACCCACACTATGAAATAGATGGATTTACACTATACATGTGTCCTAATCACTTCTTTTACTTAATTACATAGGAATCTGTGATATTAATATTCTAGTTATTAAAAGACCTTACATTATATATCACCTACTTATAATTAGTATGAGCAGAAATGTATGTTTAGCAGAAATTCTACACTGAGCAAGAAATGTATTTAAATTTTGGCAAAAATGCCAGCCAGAAAGTAACATGATTTTGCATAAGAAAACCTTCAAAAGAATGGAAAAAATTATATACATCTGAAAGGCGTACTATTAATATATTTTGTACATACAAGTTGAGGCACTAATCTTAATGGTGCACAAGCTTGAAAATGTGTTATTAAAAAAAACTAAAAGTGAAATTTCTAACACTATGATTACATTAAAAGTTCTTATTACATGCAAACACTTTTTCATCAGAATTCTCTATGTTTACAAGTTAAACTTAAGTTCTATAACCCATATTTACACACTGTAACCTCATTCTTCATCAGTAATGAGACGTTTCAAAAATTATATTTATTAACCAGCAACTCGTGCACGTGTAATAATAGTAAATCTGTTGATTAGATATGGTTCTATTTATACAGAGTGTACATAGATTGTTATTTAAAAGCAATCAAATCAGCCAGTAAGACTAAATCACAGGTAGGAGCAGAAAAACCCCTGGTACTGGATATTGAAAATGTGGCATCATGTTGCAGGGCTGTGTACTTAACTCTCTACAAGTCATAAAGAATTGTCTCCCTTGTAAGAAGAAGAATAAGGTAAATAAAATTAGTAAGGGGGACATAACTGTTCAGCAGTTGTTTTCTTAGGGATTCAATTACAAACATGTATTATTTTAAAATTAAATTATTACATTTATAATGAAAACACTGTGTTATATATACTTACATGATCCTCTCTGTGGTTTGTTAAAATTTTTAGTCACATCCACTAAATTTACAAATTCATAGAGACATTCTTGGATACATATTTACCTTCATTGTTTACTGTAGAGAATGTTGGATGGTTGCTTTCTGACTACACTTATAAGGTTTGATATGTAACAGATTATCTACAATCTTCTTTTTTTTGTTCACTGATAACATGCTGATAAATAACAATATACAGACCTGTCTCAAGCATTATACCTATACAGACCATCAAGTTTAATGCTTTATCAAACTTTTCTAAAAATTAACCTTAAAATTTCATTTGTTAGTCTAAAGTTAAGTATCCAAACTAACTAAAATTGCAATTCTTGTGTTGTACATGAGGTTTTTTTTATAAATTACACTTTTGGTATTATTTGGCAAAAAAAAATCACTACTTACTGATACTTTTAAGCAGATACGTTTTGCACTAGGTAAGTGCATTGTTCAATGCTGTGAGACATGGCCAAGATGGTTTTTCTTATAAATTACACTTTTGGTATCACTTGGCAGAAAAAATTATACTGTTTGTGACACAGCATTGAACAATGCATTGACCTAGTGCAAAACTCATCTGCTGAAAAATATCAGTAAGTAGTGGTTTTTTTCCAAGTAATACCAAAAGTGTAATTTAACTCAAATGGGTTGAGTTTTTAATGTAGTAGCAATCTCCGGCCAATTAAGCGACTGTCTTCAGCAATTGTATCCATTAAGGGCATACAGATGTTTAACTTTATTTTGATCTTGGAGTTTTTGGTTGTACATTGAGGTTTTTTAAATTAATACTTTTAATATCACGACAAAGAAACCACTTCTTACTGATATTTTTCACCATATCCGTTTTACACTAGATCAGTGATTTGTTCAAAGCTGTGAGTCACAAACAACACTGTTGCTAGAGTCTTCTCCATGACACACAGCAATCAACAATGAACTGATCTAGTGTGAAACGTGTCTGCTGAAAAATATCAGTAAGCAGTGGTTTTTTTGCCATGTGATACTGAAAGTATTAATTTATTTTCATATTCATGCTGGAACAATCTTCATAGAATTGTATTATTTTTTTAAATGAACCGTATATTTGTTCCTGAATTGTTGCTATCTTTTGCCCCTTTCTGGTATAGGTAGGTGTATTACCTATAGCCACCATCGCCTGAACAAAACTTACCGTCCATTTCACCATGTTAGTCAGCTCTGTCTGCCTCACAGTCATGTGTATTAATATTTTTTCATTCCTTGGATCCTACTTGTTACAACAGAGTTTGTAACACAGAACACCACTTTATTCCTATTTTTTTATTGTTTATAAAATCTTTTTCTTGGAGATTTGATCAATTCATAGGACAGTTGTAGTCATAGCACTGTTTCAACCACTAAAGAACACTTTCACCAATACCATTTATTATGCCCATCATCGTGACCTTTATACTTTTGCTGGTTTTTCAAAATCTTTGGTAGGAGAAAGTTTTTGTATTTTCTCATTGTAGAATATTTCTCATTACTAAAAAAATTAACCATATGGTATGATGATCACCGGCACTTTATTAACAATAGCAGAAACCATGGTAGGGGTTGCGAGTCTCAAATTGAATATTTCTCATAACGAATTATAATTAATCCTCACAGTGAATTATAGGATTCAACCACAAAACTTTTAATCCTAAAGTTTCGATATATTATGGACAGAAAAATTACAATTATTGAAGGTTTTGTTATTGGACCTTCAAAACATAGAGGAAATATAATGTGGAAGAAAATAAAGTCCAAGAGGAAAAATCAAAGTTTAAATTTATCAAAGTGCTGATGTACTACAATTAACCTATTAGGTTGATATGTAATTACAATTAACAATGCTAAAAGGTTCATAACAGTAAAGAAATTATAAATGCCTATGAAATTGTTATATTTAAAAGGAAAGAAACTTATAAACTTAATTATAGAAAATATAATTAAATAATGAGTGGTTCAAAATATTTGAAAACTCCAATTTCCTAAAATAATTTAAAAATGAATGGAGTTTTGGTTGAGTAGAGAGAAGCCAAAGAGGTGTGGCTCATTGGTAGTTGAGAGTGGTAAAAAGTTTTTAAATGCAACAGCTATATATAGTGAACTCAGATTAAAATTGGAATAAATTAAGTTTAAATACAAAACATATATAGGTATCAGTGACACAAACAAATAACATTAAATTGAAAAGTTACAACATTTTCAGAGTGGATCACATATTTTTACAAGTTGCCACTGTAGAACACGGATCACGTAATTTTACGCCTTTGTAATTCAACATTAAATTATATTGCGTATTCAGTATTACTGGTTTAGCATACTCTGTGATATTTTTTTTAATATTAGTAACACATTTATTACATTACACATTACTACTTTCTCCCAGCTGTGTACAAAGGTGATGTCGGGACTTTGTCAGATAGTAGGCGTACTCTGTTTACTGTCAGATTTTATACAAGTCCTGAGCTAACTGCTGTATTGAAGGCAAAGAATATTGAATTAAAACAGAAAAGGAACCCCAACTAATAAAAAAGAAGCATGCTAGAATAGAGGGCAACAAATGTACAGGAGAAATGGAACTATACTTGGAGTGCGCTGAAAGGACAAACATAATGCATACATGATCACCCTCCAGACACAAGGCGGATATCGCAAAAAAAAACCAGGCCTGCTTGCGTTGTAGATTACAACAAAAATAAGTTTGGTGTTGACCTTGCAGATCAGCGTATGTCATATGCCGCGTTTAAATACAAGTCTATAAAATGGTGCCGAAAACTTATATTTCACATGTTTTTGATGTGCATAGTAAATGCAAACGTTATGTTTAATGCAATTGCAAACAAAAAAGCAACAACTATTGAGTTCATAAAAGTACTTTGTGCAGAGTTGTCAGTGACAGAACAAGAAAATCGCTGACCAAGGTCAAGTGGGCTTGCCACTGACGAGCATTTTTTTGAAAACTACCGGTACCACCAGGAGGAAATATAATGCAAAGAATAGGTAAAGTGTGTTCTGCAAAGGGGTTGAAAGAAAGTTGGAAATCCAAGAAGAAAGACACATCTTTCTGCTGTAGTGAGTGTCATGTCCCATTATGCAAACAACCATGTTTCAAGGTTTATCACAACAAAAACGTCAATCTATAAGTAACTTTTGTCTATGTATATAAACAGTTCTATTCTGTAAATAAAGACAGTGTTAACGTATTTGATGTTAGTTTTGTGAAAACTACTATAAACTATATAAAATATAGGCACATTACAGTACCTTTTAGAAACAATAACACTAGCAAGAAAAAATACAATATAACAAATCTATCTACATTTTAGTTTTAAAAAAATTCTGCCATTTTTTTAAACTAAAGATTTTTTTTTCTTTTTATACTGCAAGATGCCGAATTCATCCTAATACTATAAATTTCGTTAGTTCTGCTTCTTTTTGATTCTCACATCACCCATTGCATTTATGTACTTCCCTATAAGTCACTTTATTTTCTGTGGCAAGTGTGTAAAGATTTTCTCAGTAGTTGTGTGAATCATGTCTGGTATTGGCCTTACTACGCGACAGTGCAGACGATGTTTGTTATTATTGTGACGAATTAGAGAGGTTCTACTGTATTATATTTGTTACAATAAGGCAAGAAGATTAGATATTATATTGTAAAATTTGATGTAGTTAAAGCAGTTAATATTTTAAGGTTGGTTTAACAATTTGATGAATATATTATTATTTTTTTATTGTATTGTTGTCAACAACTTTATTTATTATTGTATTGACATGTAAATGTAAAATAATATTATTTTATTATATTTTCAACTTGAGCTACAAGTTTACACTTTAACACTTGGACAATATCATACATAACACTTCCCTTACTTACTTTACTTTTTTTGTTTAATGGGGATGAAAATTTTCTGAGATGTATCTCATCGGTAACTCTGATTCTAACTGACCTCTTGGTTCTTTCAGATTGGGGCGGGGGTGGGGTAAGGTTGTGAACAAGCTAGAATAGGGTTATTAGTTGTTTTGAGAGAGTTGGGGTAATGATGTTGAAAAATGTATGTGAATTATAATGAAATTGTGTGAGGGTATTGAGTACGTGTTGAGAGTAGCTTGAAACGTTTGTACATTTCATACTGTATGGTTGTGTAAAATCGACTTTTGTTATTTAGTCTGTGTAGAATTATAGGTTTGATGTTATATTTTTGTAGATGCGGTTTGTAAATATAAGGTGTTTATTTGATCAAACTTTTCTTAAACACCTCTTATCCACAAACCAGAACTATACAAACATAACATCAAATCTACAAATTCCAAACAAACTATTTAAAAATAGGCAAATCAACACAACCGAACGGTATTGAATTTCAAGCTAAAACCAACACACAAACTCAACACCAAATTACATTAAAACTCACACAAACTTTAAAACATCATAATGCCCAAAGCTCTCTCAAAAATCTCTAGTAACCTTCCTCATATTAACTCATCCTCAACCTTTCTCCACCCCACCCCATCCTAAAACAACCAAGAGGTTAGTTATGGTCTGAGTTGAAAATGGGACACAAGCTGTTGTCCTTAAACAAAGTAAGTAAGTGCTACTATAGGCAAATATTGCATATAATATGGCCAAGTGTTTAGGTGCAAAATAATATGTCTCTTGGTATATCTTTAAACCTATGTTATTGGTGTTTATTAATATTAAAAAAATATTTGTAGAAAAATTTTCATAAACCAAAATTTCATCCCCTCACAGTTAAAGCTAAGGCCCTGACCCATAATATAACTTGCTATTAAACAAGTAGTTTGCATCACACTTTAAACTCTATTAGTTCCAATTTTGGTTGGACTGATACCTTATATTTCGATTTCGATTCTTAAGTTGATTCTCGATTCTTTCAAGTTATATAGGCTACATGACATTCTCTAATAATGAATTTAGTTAACAGTTGGTCATATGGTAAAGCCTTTTAAAAGTTTTGTTTTAATGTCAAAGGCTATAAAGGACATTCATCCTTGATTTATGAACAGGAATTTCTGAAATGGTGACAAAAATATTGGAAAAAAGTAATAATTTATTTGAAATTACAAAAAAGAGCAGTAACAAACGGACCAGAAATGCTTGCAATCATCCTTGTTATTGCGTCATAATTAATAATATTTTTGTCATCTCAAATAGATATTTGTTTTTATTTCATCCAATGCAAAACTAATAACTGAATAAGACATAGTTGATATATAATTATATTTCCTATAAATTACACCACTATTATAATAGTTGAAAAAAACAAGAATCGGAATAGATATTTTAATTGATGGAGAATAGAGTATCGATGATAACTCAATATCATTAGAATCGACAACTCCTGGAATTAAGAATCGGAATCAGCTCATCGTTAGTTCCAATCATGGACTGACATTTTTTTATTATAGTGAAAAAATGTTGGTATGTTCAATAAACTCTGTTTATGTACATGTGGCCATGGGCACCCGAAGGGGGTAGGATGACTTCTTTCACACATTTGCGAGGGGTTTTGACTTTTGAGATGAACTGATGTGAAAGAGTCCCTGGACAATGGTAGCCAACCACACCTTAGACTATACATTCAAGATTTGGAAGGATATTTCACCACAAAACTCATCTCTACATCAATTGGCTAGATAATATCTATCAGTTGTCGGAACATCTGTTCCAGCAGAGAGACTTTTCTCGAAAGCTGCCGAGGTTTTATCGGCAGAAAGGAGCAGACTAAACCCAATCATGCAAATATGCTGATATTCTTAGGCTCTCTGTGAAGAGAATTCGGGGGGGGGGAATAATTTTCATTTTGTAAAGGAAACAATAAAATGTATATATGTAAATAAATTGTAAAACAATAAAATGTAAATTTGAATTTTTAATTGCTTAAAATGTATTTTAAAAAATTAAATAAAACAAATAAAGTTTTTTCATTTGGTTACTGATTTTAATTTCCTTACTAACATTACATTTCCCTTTACAATAGATGGGGATATGTTTTAATTATTTTATACTGATATATCAACTGGTTTTAACGATAATATCGATATTCACTAGTAGTTTAATTGATTATATCAAATATCGATATTATTTTTCAACCCAATACAGAACTAAACTTTGAACCCAGCAAATGAAAAGTTGTAAATAATCAATGGATTCATATCTCTCCATCTCCAGTCTGTAGTTCAGATCTGAGTCTCGAAGTCCATGTACTGCTTGAACCAGCAGAAATCGAGGATTGATTCTGAACAAATATGAATACATAATGCAAAGTGGAAACTACAATTACGATTGGGAAATAACTTTCATTAAATTCACCTTCTTGTACATTGTAGTATTTTATAGAGTTGTCCAACTGGCAGCCCGCCAATAATTTTTCAAAATTAAAAAGAAATAGTTATTTAATAAAGTTATACAAAATTGGGTCAGTTTATGAGTCAGCTGAAGCCATCTAACTACCTCAAAATTTACCATTTTGCATCTAATTCTAAAACAGTTTCCCCTTAGGCAGTAATTTTAATTCCGTCCCTCCTGGTAAACAGATTTCTCACACCCTGCACCACACATTGGTGTGGCCCGCGGTTTAGACCAAAGATTGACTTTCAGCCCCTCCACTTTTGTAAGTTGGACAACTCTGTTATAAAACATCATGGAAGTGCATTCATGTGTGACTCCATCATATGCTTTTTAAACTCTACTTATGAGATGTAAACATTGTGAAAAATATTCAGCGTAGGTTTAGAGGCTTAGGTTGCAGCAAGCACCAAAATGTTGAATAGCATTCAAATTATTGTAGTATCTATAATACGATTAAGTAATCAGCAGTGTGTAACATTATGGACTACTAAGGATGCTTCACAAACATTTCTAATATGTCAAACAGGAATAATATGATGCAGAGTTTCTGATTAAGGAATTAGCTTAAAATAACCAAGAGACCACAGTTTCATCATCTATAATGTATATTTTAATTGAAGATGTATTCTTTCAATCAAATGGTAGTAGGAAGACAGCCTTTCTGTTTACTTACCATCATGTTAAATTAAGAATTTAAAAAATACTAAAAAGAAAAAAATATTAAACTCTCTATTTGCACTTGTTTGTTTATTATAATGCAAGAACACATTTTATACACAAAACAAAATTAATAGAATTGTTAACAAATTTAATAATTTTGTTATTTATAACCAGTGTCATATAACATATATAAGATCATATTTCTGAATATGTTTTAGAAGCTACTGGATTGAAGTACAGTCGAACTCGGTATCAGATCATAGAATAAACGAGATTATTTCTGATGTGATGTAAAAATGTTAAGGTATATAAATATATATAACATTCTTAATAATATTTAAAACTGAAAATTTAATTAAAAACTATCAAATTGACATATAAACAATTAAACATTCATATTTTATGTAAACCTAATGTAAACATCAATCTAGGTCAAGTAATTCTAGAAGAAACTAAAAATATGTGCAATTAACTAATTTTTAACAAAACACTGTATTACTGAAAATTGGCAAATATTTTTCAAAGCAGTAATTGATTATTTAAATATCCCTTCCCCATAATATAAATTCTATCCATTACTATTTGAATATTTTAAATTTTATTCTGCATATTTGCTGGTGTCTCCCAATAAAAGAAATATTAGTGTTTGAGCAGCCCTCATGCCTGTATCACCTACAAATTTCCAGTTCGTCATTCACTGACTTGTACATCAAGCTTGTCCTCACATGCATCTATAGTCAACTGCTTCAAAGAATTATCCTCAAGGCTGGATTGCATCAATGATTTGGGGATTCCTCTTTATGGAATATGTGATATTTATAAGCAGTTGGGTACACTGTCATGCCATACTGTATTATGCACCATCAAATATTCTGTGGCATTCAATAAAGCAATTTTATTGTCTACAAAATTAAGCCCCTGGGAATTTGGATGAGGTGGACAGTTGATTAATAAAAGTTTTCTGTTTTCTTAACTGATCTTTATCAAGATTTCTTTAAGAATACTGAAAGACATTTTAAATGAAGCTTTTTTCACATTTGTGAATTACCTGGTATTGCAAAGATTTCTCAATTACTAAAAGTTTTCTTTAAAATCTTTCCATCATATTTTATGATTAAAATACCGTCACTCTTTCTAAAAAAATCCTACCTCACACAAAGTTATTATTTATCAATTGAAGGGTTTTTTCTTTAAGGAATTTATAAAAGTGCTTCCCCCCAACATAAATGCCATCTCCTTGAATGACTGTTTGAGTTCAGGTAAGGTATCTCATCCATATGTAGTTTACATTCGGATCTAAATGCTTAGCTTCACCACTAATGAACTCAGAGTCAAGACTTTTCTACAAGTTTTTGTTTTTACTACAGGCCGGAGTTAAGGCATGTCTAAACTTCTACATTGTTTAGACCATTTCAAAAAAATGTCTACATTTAATTTTTTGTTCACATATTTTCTGATATTCTACAAGATAATTTTAAACATTTGTTGATTGTTTTAAAACATACTACCTTTTGTTTAATTTGTTTTTCTCTTGTAGAACTGACCACAGATTTGAATGGTACAAATTTATATGGTTATTTTTTCACCCTCTTCACAATTTCTAATAATGAGTGTTTTTCTCAAATAGAAGAGTTTTTTTTTTTATTACTACTATTTTCCATTAGTAATATAATATAGTAGTTTTATAACTTAATGATAGCAAGAAAACACAAGATATGCTGTAGACAAATATATATATATATATATATATATATATATATATATATATATATATATATATATATATATATATATATATATATGTGTGTGTGTGTGTGTGTGTGTGTGTGTGTGTAAATGTAATGTACGGGAGAAGAGAACATTTTTTCAACTCCAATCTAGTATACTGTAGTTATCAATTCACAAGATAAACACAATTCTCAACTTCAATAAGATTGATTAAGTATTGTAGAACATTTTAATAGTCGGAGTGTACCAAGGACTACTGAAGAGGCAGAAAGATGGTGCCTCGTTTAAACAGAAATTATTTTATGAATATTCAACTTCGACAATGGTTCTAATCAAAGATAAGTGGCAACATACTATTTGGGATTTATTAATAACCAACTAATGCCAATTTTATTACAGATAAAAGTTAAGTTTTCATAAGATATAAATAGTATTTGGAAGATGCGAAAAAGTCAGTGACGTTAAATCTAAAGACAAAAGACAAGGATATAAGATGCTGTTATAACCAAGTTTGACTGTATTTGTTTTATGCTAAAGTTTTTACAAATTCTTTAGTTTAAACCCTTTTCACTCCTTTGCAAGCAGAGAAAAATCACTGATTTTTCCATGTATTTTAATGCTACTACATTCCAATACAGAATCTACATCTATTTAGGGATGAATAAGATCTGGTAAAACTGCATTACCAGTTTTAATTTGCATTACCAGTAAAACTGCATTAATTAATGTTTTAATTTGGGATATTTGTTAATATGCAATTTCTTAATACAGATGGATTATAGTAGGGTTTTACTTTACATATGGCTATGGTTGAAAAGCAAAATATTACTATATGTTATTGTGTTTAATAAAAACATGCAGTATTTCTCAAACTGTTTATATTGTAACAAAATCTATATCAAGTAAAGGAAAACTAAACAGAACTGAAAGACTGTTATCAAATAACCTATTTTTAGTAGATAAAATTTCTATTACTTTAATTCTGCAAATACTTTAAATTCTCTTTGATGTTTGCTTCTATTCTTTTTAACCAATTGATTAGCATTCATGTACCAATCGTGAGATCGCACAACGGCGAGTAGGAGCATTCGTTCTACCATTTCTCTCTTATTACCATTGCCGAACGTTTGATTTGTTTTCCTGTGTATTGTGCTGTATTCTAGGTTAAATATTTTCAACTATCTGGACAGTAAATACTACACAGAGTACATAGTCACCATTCTTATGTGTCTAAAGTCTATGGGTTTTCCCACAAATTACAGATTGTTTCGAAATTGGTGCGGTTTTTTACAATGAATAGGTGATTGAATGATGAAAAAAGTTGTTTCATGTCCAAAGTCTAAGGTTTTTCCCATATGTTTACAGATCGCTTCGAAGTTTAATTCATTTCCCAATGAATAGGTATTTTACAAAAAAAAAGATTAATAGATAATTTTTAGCAAGGAAATTATCAGTAAACGTAAGGTAAAGTTTGGTTAACATGAGAAAATGAGTAAATAAAAATAATACTAACAAATATTACTATAATTTAAAAAATTAGAAAAAAAGAAAAACTATAAAACTTTTCAAAAATATGTTGCTCCCAGGAGCCATATCAGAGTAGGCACATGTTGCTAATCAATGGTTTAAGAACAATGCTAAATCCAAGAGGAGAATAGTTATTAAAATGATTGATTACTTTAGAATTGTTTGGTGTTGCTATTATTGACGTGATCTTAAAGTTTATAAATGTCATAGTTATTTTAAATGAAACAGATCATGAGGCCAGAGATTGCTAACTTAAGTTTGGATTGGTGCCGACTAATGTACTTAATGATCAACATATTAATTATTAAATTTTTAAAACATTGATCAAATTGTCGAATTTTAAAATTGCTTGAAATTGATTTAACTTTAAAAATTCAGAGCAAGCGTAACTGGCAGGATGTGAAATGGAGGGTAAAACGTAACAATCAATTTAACAATTTGGTAAAATAAAAACATATATTCTTTTTATTTCAAGAACAAGACCGCTTTCTTATCAAACTGTTTTGCTCTGGTTTTTCTGACAAAAATGAATTAGAAATGTATTACTATAAAAATTGCTTTATTAGATATGTGAATACGTTACCATTTCTACATTTCTATTTAAATTAAGAAAGCTTACTGTACAATAAAACAAAACTTTCAAATAAAAAAACTTTTTTAATGAAAAGAATATTTCCTACTGCAAGACTGATTCTCTTGCAAGTTATCAATGCTGTGATTGATTTTATGGAGATATATTTGATTTAAAAACTAAATAAGAAATTAGAAAACTGCGTAGCAAATTTGAGTACAAAGGGTTTAGACTCAATTTTGATTAATACAAGAAGTTCATACAACTATGGTATAGTATAATGCTATTGTACATCAAGTATGAAACATGTGATTAAAATATACAATTTAACTAGCATAGTAACACTAAAAAAATGTTATAACATTTATACTTGGTGTGTTGCACACCAGTAAATGTCAAACAATTTGTTAATGACTAGATTCATACTTTCATAAATTTGTGGAATATTTTCTATCCCCAAATGTGATGTCTAAAAACAGTCATATTGTGCAATTTTATAAAAGCCTAACAACAAATAGGTGTTTGATTAATGTATAGTTGTAGAAAGTATTATTGATTGAAATTAATGAACATTAGGTTTAACTAGGCATTAAAATGATAAACACTCTCAAAATTGTTGCCAATAATTTGATTATAATTAGGGTTGAGCCGATACAAAGTCACAAGAGCTGTAATTATTAGATTAAAACTGTCACAATTACAGATGATAAAAATTGACTGTTCTCCTACCAGTGTAGAGTAAATAAATATTTTAGACCTTCAGGGGTGTAGCCAAGGGGGCATGTGCCCTTCCTCCCTAAATCAATCATTTTAGCAGAAAAATATTAACCTATAAAACAAATTTATTCTACTCTACCAATACTAGGAAGCAAAACTAATATTGACTATTACTTTTGTGAAGCGACAGTACAATTTAAGACAGGCTTATATTTCTTTTCCCTAGACCATGGGTTCTCAAACTTGAGGGTGCGCCCCCTTGGGGGACGTGAAGGCAAGTCAGTTGGAAAATAGTAAGATAAATTCTCATTTAGTTAAAATTGAAATACACAATTTATCAAAATTTAAAACTAGATTTACAACTCAGATATTTTTTAAATAGGTAATTTTGTTGATCATGATGTTCAGAAAATGTAAATGAAATGTATGCATTTATAAAAGAAATATAAGTAAAGGTTGTGCAAATTTTGTAAACATAAAATAATTAAACATGACAGCTTGAAAAAAATAATAGTACAAAAGTGTCGCAAAATAAATGTTTGCCATTCAATGTTTCAACAGCGCTACAATGGATAATTCTTCATTTTGGATATAATACTTAAATGTGTATCACAGGCAGCTCTTCTATTATACTTGCCTTTTGCACCTACCTGTGCGAAAAACATTTTTAGCACTTGTTGCAATAAAAACAAAATATTAGAACAAATTTGATGTTGCTAATTTCTTGTGTTGTGTCTTCACTAAAATAAGACCTCAAATAGGTATGTTAGTGAAAAAAATTCAAGCTCATCCATCTTACTAACAGATTTTCTTCCTATCAGTTAAAATTTACCTTGCGAATTAAAACTTGAAATGTTATATCATGTTTCTTGTGAAAGTATGTATAAATAAATAAATTGTTATATATATATATATATATATATATATATATATATATATATATATATATATATATATATATATATATATATATATATATATATATATATATATATATATATATATATATATATTTATTTTTAGGTTAGTTCTAGTAGAGCTTAAATTCCTAAAAATTCCTATATATATATATATATATATATATATATATATATATATATATATATATATATATATATATATATGCCCATAACATTGACTTATAGTGTAAGGTGAAGGGGCGTGGGAGGCTTTTATTTTAAAAAGAGGGGTGTGGTACCAAAAAGTTTGGGAACCCTGCCCTAAACCAATGGACAGTAAATAATTTCATAGATTTGTTAAATATTTATTTAGGATTAAATTATATATTGTAAACAAATAAATACTGTAATTACAGCTTTAATAAAGAATGAGTGATTTATTTATATTCCTTATTATTTTTTCCTTTGAGTAAAAGTTATTGATTCTTGGTGATTAGATTACTAAAATAAGCTCATATTAACAAAATGTATCTTATAGCTTAGCAAAATAGCTTCCCAACAATGCAACTGTTGTGTAATTTTAGACCCAAAATAGCATCAGATATGATTTCTAGAGATAAAAACAATACATCGTCTCGGCTATGCCCCTGTAGACCTTCCTGAGAGGGAGAAAGTTGACGATATTGTCTTTGTCAACTTTTAACCTTACTGAAAAACAGCAACTGCTTATTTAAAAAAAGAGAATCCTCAAGCTGTACATATTTACATCTTGGAAGAACAGGCAGGTAATAGGTATACCACTCTAAAGAAGCAACCTGTCCATGTCAGCCATGATTCTTCAGCATCCCATTGCCTCCAAAGGGAGGTACATGCTTCTTCTTCAACTCTGCCTCACATCTCACAACATTAAGAAATAGCCTGCAACTTTTTTTTTTTACTAAACAAACCAAAACTAATGGCAGTTTTCAAAACACTTTATGATTCTAGATAAAATGATAACACTCTGAACAACTTAGAAAAGTTTCAATGTCTAGTGAAACCTTAGCAATAGAAACTTTATTTATTCTGTCCAAACTGATGAAGAAAACAAGGAATAAGTTTAAAATCATTTGAGAAGTAATAACAAGGAGTAGATACAAAAATGTAAAAACATATACTTTTGTTTCTATGAAATTATTGACAATGCTTAGCTTCCCTGCCGCTAACAAAGTGGTGCAGATGCTTAGGTGTATTCTTTACTCTAATCGTTTATATCCCTAAGGTAAAAAAAGGCTTTGATGCAGACATTTGAAAAATAGTTTTTACTCTACAAAACTTTTATGTATGCCTATAATTTTCCAGTATTTTTTTTTTTTTTTTTTTTTTTTTTGGAGGAATACAAACCAGTTATCTTAGCCTTAGGTTCAAACAAGAGACCAAAGCAAAACAAAATAATAGCATGCAGAAGGGGCTGAGGAGCCTTCAATAAATGAGAACACAAGGCAATAACCTTTTTGGTTTTTTTTTTGAAAATAATCTAAAACAACATATTTATTTTATTACCATAATTGATCTATTATTATTAATCAAATGTATGGTAATTAATTAATGTGCATAGTACACTAAAACAATGCCTAATGTAATAAACTTTATATACAGATAAGTAATAATTGAGCGGACTTGTGAGTTAAGGTTATAAATAAATAACTTCACACGAACTCACAAAACAATATAATTTATTGTCACACGTTGATTGTACGTTGCAACTGTAAATTTGAAGTGGTCTCACTGATGATGATAAGTAACATCACAGATCATCACTTTGATAGACAATTCCAGGTTATTTTGATTTAACAGATTGATCCAGGACTGGTGATAGATCTAGTGTGTGAATAAACTGTAAATACAAGGATGCAGTGTGGGAACTTCTTTATTTAAAACACGTCTCATATAGGGACTATTAATCAGTGACGAGTGAGGACATGTGCATTCGAAAGACCGGCCTTAACATTTTGATATATGAAGATCCAGTGGACGATAGAGGAACGGATGTTTGCTACGGAGATGTACTTTACTAATAGCCACTCAACCATTGGCTTTCATTTAGAAGAAAATTTAATATCTAGCCTAAAGTTTGTCTAGATGATAAAGAAATCAGTTGTTCAGCAGGTAGACATGTTTATATTCATGTGGTAGTTATGTACGTGGTTTATGGTTTTATATGGGAATAAACCTGAATCATCACGAACTAGCAGGACACCAGAAAATGTCAATAGAGTAAGGCAAGCAGTTTTGAAATCCTTTAGACGATCTGCACAAAAACATGCATCGGCTCTATGAATTTTGGATTACACAGAAAATCCCTTGGTGAACTAAAGAACCATATTTCTGCTGCTATAATCAACATAAGACATGCTGGAGAAAGTGGATTGAAACTTCCGATTTAGACTCTCCAATTATATTGACCAGAACAGAAATTATCTTTACAATATTATCTTCAAACTTCAACTATGAAAACTTTAAATATACAAATATAAAATGGAAAATCAATGTCTCCAATATTCTTTGTTTTATGAATTTTTTTAAATAAGGAAGTTTGTGTTCCCTGTATTAATTACAGAAATACCTTTGACTGTGAATAAATTTTCCTTGGTGTTCCAAAAACTAAAGTTATGTCAAATCTGTAGTCAGATTTTGGTATTACAGAATAGGTAAAGGGAAGTACTAAATCTCTCAGATGGCCGTATTTTAAAAACACTTGTTTCATGATTATGTACATACCAAAGATAGTCTGGAGTTGAATGCAGTATATCCTACCATTGTCTAGGACCAACTAGCTGCTGCTAGTGGGTCCAGAACCACATACTGGATTGATCCAGAAGCTACAATGAAGATAATCAAGTGTTGCAAAAAGTAAATGATTTCGTTTGCAAGTATTTGATGAGTCTCTTTTTCAAGTAAGTAAAATATTGAAATATTGTAATATTTTGTTCTCATTTCGAGACCCAATGGAAAAGAAATCTTCACCAATAATGAAGCCATCAATAGTTCAGAAGGCTACTCTTTCCATTATTTTTAAAGAACAAGTAGATAAAATTCTTTATACTAATATCCTATTCATTTGTGGTCGTAGAATCGGTCTAAATAATCCTTACTTAAATACTTTTCCTGTCCTACAAATCATTTGAAAAAAAAAGAATTAAAAACCCTAATTGTAGCTACTAAATAACACCAGTGTTTTAATTAATTATGTTCTAAATCATGCAACATATAGTGGAATTATTTCTTTGGAATAAAAATATTTATCAATTATAAAAGGCCTGCATCAGATTGCATCGATTGTTAAACCCATAAATAGAATTTCTCTTGTTACTGAAAAACTTTCTATTCATTAAATTTTTTATTTAAACTTAAAATTAAAAATAAATTTTTAAAACAAAATTTTGCAGAAAAAATGCTAATCTGCAAATTGATACAAATTTCTCTCCTGGTTCAATTCTGCCCAAATAAAGAGGCACCCTGTCATAAAGTGCGCTCTGCAAAAACAGGCCATTATCAAATAGTAAACACACTTTGTTAAGTAATTGTATTTTAAAAAACTGGTAATTATCATTTGGCACATAAATTGGGAAACTAGCATCTAAACAGATTTGGTGTGTACATTGCTAAGCTACCATTCAAACTAGCCTTATCACAAATAACTATAAAACTTCATTCAACAACGTTGCTTCTTTATCTAATATTTCCTCTACTATGTTCACTATAAAACATATTTCAAACAACTTTAAATTAAAAACTTCAGATAATTTCAATTTAAAAATTTATTTCCGATCCTCAAATGAGAAGGGATACCCTTTAGAAAAAAGAAATATTGCATTTATATGATTTTTGAGTGCTAATCTACCTACGAAACTCAACTGACAATAATCTTAAAAACAAACAAAAATTGCACAGCTTTTCCCAATCCAAAGAACACTTTTTCCAACAGCCTTACATCATACACATGTAAAATTTATTTTACATATTTCCAAAAAAAGACAATTACCATAGGACTGAATATGAAATATCCTTGTTCCAAAATATTTCCATAAGAGAAGGTTTTTATGTGTTACCTAATATTTCAATACTGAGATACGGATAAGAATCATGGCCTATTTGGACAGCCCTGTCTCTGTTGTACTCAAAAATAAATATATTTACTGGTGCTTCACTTTTTGTACAGTATTTTGATTTCGTATTAGGTGCAATTGAGCAATTCTGGTATTGGCTCATCCTAAAAATGATTTGTAACTTTCCAACAGAAATTTTTAATTGTTAATCAAATATTAGGATGTTTAAGATCATTTCTTTTTAATATATATATAACTTTTAGAAAATGTTTCTTGGAAATGTGTGACTTTATCATGTTATCAAAGGACTCACATTATCTTAAATATGTAATTTCCAACATTATTAAGAGAGACTATTTTCATAAAATGTATATTGTTCCTATTGGATATAAAATTTCAATTCTAACATAACAAAATAGATATTTTTTAAGTCACCGGGCTAAATTGTTGTAGAACAACTTGTTCTTTACAGTGACAAAATTTATTGTTACAAAATTCTGATTTATAACTAAATTACTAAAAACACAAAACTGTATATATCTGTTTGTATTTTATTATTTACCTAAAAATAAATTGAAAATCAACCTTTGGTAACCATTCCAATTTAAATACAAAAGCTTTTATATGAAAATTGACTACACAATGAAACATAAAACTACTATAGTAAAAAATGTACACTATTTGTAACTCTCCATAAATGTGATCAACCAAAAATTGATCCAAACTAATCAGATATAATACAGGGTAGTAACTTATATATAAATAGATTCTTTATTCTTAACAAAGAATAATAAAAGGCGTGATTAAATATACACATTATTCATTAATAAATCGACAAGTTTATAACCATTTACATATCAGCACAAGATATTCAGCAGGCATTCAAAATTGATGTGAATATGTAACGGTGTATTCGGTTTTTTACATTTTTATAACCGAATCTATTTCTTTATTAATTTTATAACAATAAAAATTAACCATTAGTTAAAACAATCTTAGGAAACAAACAATGGAAATTTAAATTGAAAATTAAGAAATGTTTATATTTCATATTAATATGACTTAATTTAAAAACTGAAAATCATTAAAATTAAATGCAGAAAAACGAGCAACAAAAACCGTACATATGTTATGAAAAAAAATTTCTTATGAAGATAAAAATACAATGTTTAAACTTAGCCTTAATTGTTTAAAAGCAGGCTAGTCTAAAGACTTCAAAACTTTAACAATATTCATTAGGAAAAATATTATACAATTTTAAAATACAACATGAAGCAATCATTTCTATGCATTGACATAGAAAATAGCAATAGCAGTTAGTCCCTCATATTGTAAACAATCAACAATGGCAAAATATACAAAGTCTTCAATTTATAAATACTGACTTTTTTAATGGAATTAGTCAGTTTATATAAAAAAACAAGTATTTTATGTTAACAAAATATCACAATAAATAATTACTTCACAAAATAAATGCAAATTTGGTCTCTTTCTACCGCCCACCCCAAATCCTGGAATAACATACATGTAGGTATGGGTATTTACGTATGTGTACACATGTATATATTAACTGGTGAAGTATCAATAAAATATGAAGATACACAAGCACGCACACAAAGTATAAAACATCTTGTACAGGCCTAACTGAAGATCCATCGCAGAAGGTATATAATTGAAGGTGAATATCAGGATTTGGAGAGACATCCATATCTTGTGATTATCGCTGAAAAATAACAAAAGAACAGACGATTACTTAGGAATCCAAATAAACGTATTTCTACCAGTTAGTAATAAAACTTCACGTAAACATTTTACAATGTTCAAACACAAAATTTATAAAAACTAATAAGAAAATTTGATGTTTTGAATAATGAATTTCTATTGCTATGTAATCGTTGTTCTTTTGTTTTAATTCCTATCTGAAACTAGAGTGGCTGAACAGTGGGATGCCCCACAGAAACATCCCATACACAGTTGCAAAGAAAAGGCTTAATATAGCAATGCTAAAAACAGTCATCATCTGCAAAAAATTATTCCAATTAGGATTCTAGCAAGTACTGTTAAGATAAAATCATTTTAAAACTTCATGGAGATAAACTGTACTTTACAAAAGTATGGTTTAGGAAAATATACGCCTCCACAAATGCTAAATGCGTATATATATTTACAAAATGCTTTGTACAACTAAATAAAGCGTAAGCATAATGGTTAAGGTTTGTACCACCACCTTATAAACTGTACAAGTTATCTAAAATTAGTTCAAAATTCAAAAAATTGTGAATAAAATATCTGCTTCACTTACCACTTCAGAACAAGTGCTTTGATCATCATCTGTTGTTTTGGCACCATCTTTATCTCTTCCTAAACCCCTTACAGGTGTTGTGGGGCAGCCTAAAATAAGATTAGCACTATTTAATAAGCATACATGTTTCAATGAATGTTTGGAATGTAGTCATATAAAGGTAACAATAAAATATAAATCTTACTAACAAAACAGACGTAATTTGTCTTCTGTCAAGTAAAACAACTACTATTTTATCTATCACAGAAAATGTTTAAAGATCCTTCCGCCTTGTTATTCTGAACTATAAAATACTGTAACCATGAACGGCTAGGCTTGGATGGATATTTGAATAGCTAAACTGTAGAAGCAGAAGTTTACTAGAAATATATAAAACTAAGCGTGCACTAGGACAGGACGGACGGGATTTTTAAAGGTGGATGCGCTTAATAGACGGGAACTCTCGCCATCTGCACATTTTATTGATGCATGACTGTGTTATAAATAGTTTTATTTGAGCAAATGAATTTTTAGTTTCAGATATTTACTGTAAATAAATGGTCTTATTTGAGCTGCTGAGTTTTTTAGTTATAAAAATTTGGGAGGTGGTCTAGGTCGGACTCAAACTTGAGTATCTTCATGTTTCAAGTCTAGAGCTTTGCACCAAGCCAACTTTCCCACATCTAGAAATCTATATTTCAAAGATGTATATGAATTTTTCTTTTACCACCATCTGGTTGTCGTTGAAACCTCTGTTGTATAACCTTAAATTGTTGCCATGGTTACCACAGAATATCGTAAATAATGCTCTAGGATAAAAAATGAATGAAAACAATAAAATAAACATACTGGATTAATGGCATCGAATCTTACTTCACAAATGGACAATGCAAAAGGTATGCGAAAAGAAACTACAACTCAAGTGACGAGAAAACAGAAAGAGTAAAATTAGTAACAAACAAAAATAATTGTGCAACCCCATACATAGAAAGGAAAATTGCAAGGAAATTCGCTTCCTATTTTGCCATTTAATATTGTTATTCTGACATATGTGTATAAATATTTATATCAACTGTAATTATAAAATAAAAAGAAACTAAAATAAAATATTTCTTTGATAATTTAAGTAGGAACTGACTTTTAAAAAAATATATATAACATGTTCTGTATAAACATTTTGAAGACCAATGGGTTTTATATGCCAAAATATATAAAAGGTTTTCCAGGTTTAGCACAATTTTTAAACTGTACACAGGATAAAATAGTAGCAAATATTCATGAGTTGTGGGCAAACGTACAGGTTTCGTTTTATGCCTATGAGTCATCTGTTCAGAAATGCCCAGAAATTCTTCCTCTCCAACTTTTTAAAAAGGTAGAAGGTTCGAAGACCCTGTCCCGCCGGCCGTACTGACCAAATGAGCACATACACATTTGATTCAAGGCTATTCATTTTTTTAAATTGTCGTGATGGCTGCCAGTCTGTGCCACCTTAGTGTGCGTGTAGCTTAAGGGTGCAAACGGCACAAGTGGTTTGTGGTGGAGGTGCGGGTCGTGGTTGATGTCAACATCCATATAAATCAAACCCACTGTAACATACGGAGCTGATCACAATGGGTAGGTCGAGATGGAGGTATACATTTGATTTAAGTATATTAATTTTTTTCAATTGCCATGATGGCTGTCCATCTGTCCTGTGTGCGTAGCTTAACAGTACATTCTTGTAGAAAGAAATAGTATTTACCATCCAAATTAAATTCACAAAGTTGTTTATATCATAGCCAAAACCATAAATTGTAAAATGTAAAAAATATGCCAGATACCTGAAACATCAATAGTGTTTTAACAGTTGTAGTTCCATTGGAGAGAAAAGACAAGGTGATGAATTATAGATAAAAAGTACGACTATCAAAACTAGTAAAACAATGCTAGAAGTAAGAAATGAAAAAATTAGTACCCAAAAGAACTAAAATAATAATAGTAAATGAGCAATGGAACAATAAGAAGACAAGAAATGACAAAAAATCAAAGATAACAAAGACAAATACTAAAAGTCAAGGGAAGAGGCAGTTTTCCACTTCATATTAAATCTACCTTGCAGCACATTTGGTATAATTGCCTGAGTACAATCTATCTGTGAATGATAGCCACCGGTTCCTCTGCTTGGGATGTAATATAACAAATTAAAGAGAAACTAGGCTCTTGGAACATCAAGCAGATGAATAAGAGAATAAAATTAATGTATTCAAAATATATATTTTTGCTTGCTGTAATTATCTTCAATTCACTGAATAAATAATAAGGTTATCATTGAGTAAGTGAGTGAAAATTAATTTACTTGCTGTTACAAAGAACGGGTTGGTTTTGTCAATGAAACGATTGTTTCCAAATGCATCAGCAAGTAAGTTATATGGCGTCTCAGGTTAAGTTGAGGCAAGCCAGGTAGCTGGGAATGCTGTCTTCTCGACACACACACCATACATATATTACGAATCAAGCATCAAGTTAAACAATGCAAAATTAATTCAGAAATAAAAATCAATTCAGCAAGAGAAACTGTAATTAAAAAATACAAAACCAAAACTACCTTAAATATTTTAAATTTTTTAAAAATTAACAAATTATAAGATTCTTAATGAAATCAATACTCGAAAGTTAATAAAGTCAATTTGTAACAAATGAAAAGATTATTAAGATATAAGTCCATATAAACTGATCAGATTCTTCCTAAAATGAAACCTATCAACAATTTTAAAAAATATGAGAGTTGTAACTAAAATTAAAACTAAAATTCTAATTATTGACTTCAAGAAAAATTATAACCAAACGGTCTGTACTGATAAGTCTAGATTTATGTATACAAATATAGATGCACAAATGATTTCATATTAGCACACATACATGAATGATACTTTTGGTACTAACTTGACAAAAAACCCCTACTTACTGATATTTTTCAGCAGACCCGTTTTGCACTAGGTCAGCGCTTTATTCAATGCTGTGAATCACGGACAAGACTGTTGCCCAGGTGTATTGTGCTGGTGTGAGTCTGCGGTGTATTGGTATTCTTAAGTGTGTTATTGTTCATAGAGTAGTTGTTAGTTATGTGTTCAAATATAGTATTTGATTGTTAGCGTGTTTTGTCATTTAGAATGTGTTGTGGATAGTACTTATGGTGTTTGTGTATCTTGTAGTTTTCTGTTGTATTAAGTTTGTTGCTTTTTTTATGTAGTGTAGGATATTTAGATTGGTGTCTATGTCAGTCAGTGAGTGTGATGTTTTGTATGTGTATGGAGTAATTTGATTTGTGTTGTGTCTTTTTATGTCTTTTATGTGTTCCTTGTATCTTGTGGTAAATGTTCTCTCTGTTTGTCGTATGTAAAATTTGGGGCAGTTGTTGCATGTAATCTTGTATATTCCTGCCTTGTGTTTTTCTGGTGTGTTTTTGAAGTGTGTAGGTGTTTTTAATTGTGTTGGATGTTTTAAATGCTACTTTGTATTTAAATTTACGGAACGAGAAAGCTATTTTTGCAACTTAAATACAAAGTAGCACTTAAAACATCCAACATAATTAAAAAACACCTACACAATTCAAAAACACACCAGAATAAACATGACAGGGCAGGCGTATACAAGATTACAAGCAACAACTACTCCAGCATTTACATAAAACAAACAGGGAGAAAATTTACCACAAGATACAAGGAACACATAAAAGACACAACCCAAATCAAATTTCGCCATACACAAACAAAACACATACACTCACACACCAACATAGACACTAATCTAAAAATCCTACACTACATAAAAAAAAGCAACAAACTTAACACAACAGAAAACTACAAGATACACAAACACTATAAATACTATCCACAACACATTCTAAACAACAAAACACACTCACAATCAAATATTATACTTGAACACATAGTTAACAACTACTCTATGAACAATAATATACCACACAACACCAATACACCTTAGACTCATACCAATACAACACACCTGAGCAACAGTCTTGTCCATGCCTCACAGCATTGAAGAATGCACTGACCTAATGTGAAACGCGTCTACTGAAAAATATCAGTAAGTAGACGGTTTTTTGCCAAGTTAATACCAAAAGTGTAACATAAAAAAACTTACAATACAATAACTGCAACAAATACATGACCTAATTTTTTTTACAATTTTCGCTACGGGCTAATATAAAAAATGGTATTAACATATTACTAGCTTGACCAGACCTATATCTCCTGAAGATGAAGATTCTGTAAATGAAGGTGTTCCTTCTGTCCAAGTAGGAGTGGAACCTTCAACAGATGCTGGAGGAGTCCAAGTAAGATGACGACCTGTGCCAGTTACTACAGAACTAAATCCAGATGTTGAAGAGCCCGATTCCACACTCAATGAAGATTTATTTTCGGAACGAGATTCTAAGTGTACTTCTGAGATACTGAAACAAAATCAGTCTTCTCACCAATAGCAATACTTTAAAGAGCCAATTATAATAGAATTTTTATTACAATATAAACATCTATTTCGTGAAATCCTTTCTTATGATCCAACATAGTTCCTTATATTTTCAATTATGAAATTTTAGGTTATTCATAATTTGTCCACTATAGCAATAGCAGACGGTGCAAATGACAAATAAATTAATTTCTAAATCATTAATTAAACATAGTGTTATATCATACCACTATAGTATATATTTATCCCCTCAAACAGGATAAAAACCTCTAAAAGAAGATATATGGATCATGTTTAATCCTTTGGCAACTACTAGGTGAGGGTGAAAACAACTTAGCGGACAATATTATCTTCTACCCAAATTTTGCAAACAAGGCTGCTAGGTGATAAGACACCTAGTATTTATTCTAAAAACATCTTTAGTTTAGTTAAGTATAAAACTTTCTTTTATTGTATTTATATCTTTGTTTAATTTCACATTGTGTTGTTTTTTTCTACTGAAGAATATAAAATAAATTAGCCTATTAGATGACGTGAATTAACTTTCTGCTAGTAGCAAGTACTGCGTGTAGTTTATTTACAATATATTCCTTACTAATTTTTACACAATTTTAAACCTTTTTCCTATTAAAACAAATAACAGACATACACAAGACTCACAAATTATTCATTTATTGACTCATATGTGTTTCTATGACAAAACCATCATCAGTGAGTGTTGCTACTACAAACACCAACTTACAACTACTTTATGAGTCAATAAATGATTAATTTGTGAGTCTTACGTATGTCTTTTATTTGTTTTAACATAACCTCACAAGCTAAGCTCAAAGAATACTTGTACTTTTTCGTATTATATTGTGTATTTTTTTTATTTTTTAGTAGTTTATAATTGAGCCTATAGATATCATTAATTTACAATATTGGGGCGGTGAGCTGGATTGGGAACATTTGCTATTGGAGATAGTGGCTCAGACATTACAATAAATTCAGATCGACTAGAATGTGTCTATGAAGATTAGGAAGAAAATTTGTGTGTGGACGATACTAACAATATCACAAAAGCCATTCCAAATGTGGAAACTTCATCAGAGGAATTTAGTAAACAAGGCCTAACTAATTTAGACTGAGACCTAATAAACAAATTCATTTCAACCAGGCTTAGACGTATTCTTTTTTTCATTTTATTGTAAGTCATAAATAATTAACATATTAATTACTTGCCACAAAAGCAATATAAAGTGAGAGGGAAAAATTAGTTGAGATAAAACTTTTGCAGATTCATGACAAAGTTGATGTCTGTTTTATAAGTTTTTACAAATTTACAAAATTTAAATTTCGGATAGTAATAAACTAATGTAAAAGTGATTAATTAAGTTTCACCGAACGTAATGGACTACAAAATTCAGGTGTTTTATAAACCTGCCCAGAGTAGGACTTACTTATATTTGTTGAGGATAGCCGTTTTAGGAGATGTGTCCCATTGTCAACTCAGACCGTAGCTGATCTAAAGGTTTTTGTAGGTTAGGGTGGGGACGTGGGTGTATTTTGTGAGCATTAAGAGTTATGACATCGAAAAATGTCTGAGTTGTAATGTAATTGTATGTTGAGTATGTGTGTAGGGTGTAGTTTACAATGTTTGTATATTTTGTATTGTTCGGTTGTGTAACGTTGGTTATACAATACGAAATATACAAACATTTCAAACTACACCCTACACACATACTCAACACACAATTACATTATAACTCACACACACTTTGCTCACAAAGTAAACCCATGTCCCCACCCTAACACCCTAACCTACGTAAACCTTGAGATCAGTTACGGTCTGAGTTGAGAATGGGACACATCTCCCAAAACGGCCGTCCTCAACAAATATAAGTAAGTGCTACTATAGACAAGTTTATAAAATATTTACAAGTATTTTAGTGAAAACTAGTAGCTCATATGAAGGTTGAATCAACAAATATGTTTTATAAGGTTTTTATGAAACTTTTATGTAAAAACAAAAGATATAAATACTTTTTAATCACTTAAACAATAGTTTATGACTATCCAAACTTTACATTTAGTAAATTTGTTAAGACTTACTGAGACAGAACGTTTTCGATCGCTACGTGTCGATCTTCATCAGTGTCTTCTGCTTGGAGATGTTGAGTCAATCGGTGACTGTTTTAAAGGTAGGTTTTCGATAGTATCATAGAGTATGTGTGATTTGTATTGTGTTTGTTCGTTTAATACGTTTGTATTTTGTGTGTCTGTAAATTTCATATTGTTCTAGTGTGTTGAGATGCAGTCCTTTTTTGTTGATGTGTAGGATTTCTAAATTATGATAAATATCTGTGTATTTGTGTCATGTTTCTTTTAAGTGATTGTGAAATGTTGAGTTGGTGTTATGTTTGTGTTCTTCGACTCTTTGTTTAAAGCTGCGACCTGTTTGTCCAATGTAGAATTTGTTACATTCGTCGCAGTTTAGTTTGTATATGCCTGGTGCTTGTAGTTTGTCTTTGTTGTTGGTGTTGTGTTGTATTTTGTATTGTAATGTGTTATTGGTTTTGTATGCTATTTTGTATTTATCATAATTTAGAAATCCTACACATCAACAAAAAAAGGACCGCATCTCAACACACTAGAACAATATGATATTTACAGACACACAAAAACACAAAATACAAACATATTAAACGAACAAATACAATACAAATCACACATACTCTTTGATACTATCGAAAACCTACCTTTAAAACCGCCACCGCTTGACCCAACATCTCCAAGCAGAAGACACTGATGATGATCGGCACATAAGGATCGAAAACGTTCTGTCTCAGTAAGTTTTAACAAATTTACTAAATTCAAAGTTCGGATAGTCATAAACTATTGTTTAAGTGATTAATAAGATTCACCAAACGTAATGGACTACAAAATTCAAGAATATAAATACTGTTCAGATTGATTTTAGTGCAAATATTTTTGAGTTCAGCTATAAATTACTGAGTTTAGAATTACATAAAGCATCTGATTTGTACCATAAGTAATTACATACTTTATATTCACAGAGTACATCTGATATTTTAATTTTTTTATATTACAATTTTTGTTTCAACATAACCCAGTTCTGATTGTCAAGTTATTCAATATTGTATAGTTTGTATTAGTGGATCTCCACTGTCTATTCAAGAAAGTATTAAAATTTTTACATTTTTGTATACATAATTAATAATAAATTATAATTTAAAGAAATTTCCTAACCTATGTCAAAAGTTTGATATTTCTATGAGCAAAAATATTAACTGATTTTTCTGGGCCTTCAGCTGCTAATCTCTTACAGATAACACATACAAATATTGTGAAATATTTATCTACTTGAAATACCATATTAGTATTGTAAACATTAACAGTAATTATCTATGATATTAACCCTATGATAATACAATCGTATGTAACTCACATCTTATAATTACTGATAATTTTAGTGAAGCCAATATAGATTAACTTAAAGAACTTTTTGAAATAATTAAATAAAATATTCTAAAAATATTCTTGCAAAATATCAACACTGTGTAGTATAGTATGATCATCTTCCACAAAACACCAATACACCATAGACTCACACCAATACAACACACATGAGCAACAGTCTCGTCTGTGACTTACAGCATTGAACAATGCACTGACCTAGTGTGAAACGTGTCGGCTGAAACATATCAGTAAGTAGTGGTTTTCTTGCAAAGTTGATACCAAAATTGTAATTAAAGTAAAACCTCAAGATGTACAACACAAAAACTGCATACTTAATCCCTATGTATAAGAGATGATGAACCAATGTTTACAAATGGTGATTAGACTACGCTTACTTCTTGCTTGTCTCATGAATGATTGTGATATTACAAATATTCTTGGATTTATCAGAATTTAATAATATTTAAAAGAACCATGAAAGAAACCAACCAGCACGTGAAGCCTTTGCTTAGGCTTGAAATGCACTAAGTACTTAACTTTAACTGCAGATTTAGCAAATAAAACTCCCAACCAAACAGTTACTAATATAATTAATTACTTGTTATTACTCTTTTAAATAAATTTATCATAAACCTAATTCTATTTTTTAATTGACCTAGAAATAAATCCAAAATATAAAAATGTTGTCCTAGTCCAGTCAAAAATATTGTATTTCAGTAAGTTTTTAAAATAATAATTACAAGTTCACGCACATTGTTAAACTTAGGAAAATCCAATTGAAAAGATTCACTGAACATCATGGACAGAAAATCCAGTTTTCTATTTGATGTTAAAACGTTAAAAATGCAGATATTTTTAGATGTGACAACGACTCTTAGGTCAAGATAAGTTTTTTTAAAATTAATTTTACAAACAAAGCTCAAAATGTTCATCATTATTGGCCTAGGTTTATATTCAAATTTAAACCTGGAAGATATTTCATTTGCTTGATAAAACCTATTTACTCTTGACATGTATTGTTGTTAGTTTCAACATCACCTTCTCTTATTGGTATTTCTATACAATGTTTCAATTCTTTTGAAAATTTTCCAACTTTTCCCTTAAACATGCTCGATTTATTTCTTACCTCTTGAATTTGATATCATACTAAGTATATTAAAAGATGGGTCTATCATTAGAAGATGTATTTCAGTGACCTGTTTTACCAATACATTATAAGTTCTGTTTTCTTTTATTCTAAATTATGATGCAATTCATTGAAATACAATGATTCAAAAGTTGATATTTTGAAATAATTTGTTTATTTGTTCATAGCCCAAGCTTGAGTACAGTTTCTGCCCTAACATTATAATTTTTCTCTGTTGACGCATTTTGGAATGACTCTATTTTTAAAACTTAATCGTACTGTTTGCCCAAACTTTGAGTTTGTCTTTATATTATTAGCCACACCCTCACCAATTGCAGACTTCGCTTCCTAATGGTGCACACCTACTCTTCTTCCTGTAGGAGTAATGCCACCTATAGTGGCACCTTCTTCCACCTATAGTGCTCCAATAGGAAGTGAGGTCTATAAGTGGCAGTTCGTGGCTTATAGTATATAAAGACGGACTAAAAGTTTGGGCAAATAGTACGATTTTAGGTTTGAAAATGGAGTCACTCCGTAATGAGTCAACAGAGAAAAATATTCTAATGTTAGGGAAAACTGTACTCAAATATATAGAAATATTCCTAAAAGAAATGAAGATGATTATATTAAGAAAAGCTTTTTACTAATCAATGAAAAATATAAAGTTAAGCAAAGTTTACGTGGTTAAAAAAATATAATGACAGATATAAATAAGATCTACCTCTGTCGCTATTATGAAAAAAATACTAAATCACATGATCTAAGGAGAATTTGTTAATTTGTTTATATATATTATTTTTTACTTACTACTAGGATCTTCTGAATTCTATCTTTATCTGCCATTCTTAGTTCTGTCATTGTATTTATACTTGGCATGTTTTGAGAATGATACTATCTCTTTGAAGTATTATATACTGCCGAGCTGATGAGTTATTTTATTCCTAGATTTCTCTCTGCATCATTTGTTTGGTTAACACTACTATCGGCTATCTTGTAATAAACTTGACAAGGTTTTCACTTTTGTCAAGCTTACATTTCACATTTGTATTATTTTTATAACATTTAAAATTTTTTAAATATGATGTATTTTTACTTATAGTAATAGCAAAATTTGAGTGCCCCTGAACACCAGATAGTCTCACTCATACAAAGGCAGAGGATTAGGATAGGGCGTATTCCTTCCAGCGCTCTGTTTATTAGTCACCTAGTGGTGCTTCCTTCATCAAACTTTATTTTTTGTAAAATTTGATAACAAACCTCAGAAAGTTTAGTATAAATTATTTCTGCACATCATTACAAGAAAATTGATACCAAACAATGTACAATTTATTGTCACTGTTCATGAGGGGATGACATGAAACAAAAACACTGTAAAAACGCTACAGGGGAACGCTGTACTTAATACGTTAAAGTGACTAATAACCACTAAAGTAAAACATGGGTTGTTGGTATCATTTTTCTTGTAGTTTTAACTAGAATCAATATTTAATAACTATGTTTAGTTATAGTTACAACTTAAAAAGTTAAAATTTGGTTAGAAGATATGACCAATTGGCCAATGGAGCAGAAATATGGTCGGTCTCAGGTCTGCCCTAATCCTCTGTGCTCGTACGGGTGAGTGTGCATGTGTGTGAGAGAAACTATCCTGGCGTCCAGAGGCATTCACATTTTGATATTGCTATAGTAAACTTTTATAACTTAGTGTGGACCAAATTTTTTAAATCTTTATCTATTTACCTTCATTAAATCTATATATTAATTCCATTGACGTAGTTGATTCATCGGATATGTGATTTACTTCTAATAAATATTTGGCATACATCATTTTTATACTATGGAATGAGTAATATTAATTTTAAATTAAACTACACCCCATTTAAACTATACAAGGCCTGCCTAAAAGTATATCTGCTTTTGTCCACACAGTAATAATGCAAATGTTAGTGCCAATGTATACCATAGAAAATAACACCATAATGTCACAACGTTCATATTTACACCAGCTTTGAATGTGAAACCAAACAAAATGTGATAGTTGTCAGGTTTTATATACTTCTCTCAAACTGAGTAAAATTTTGTCAAAAGCCTGACAATTATCAAAACTCAAGTGATATGATGCATGAATTGTTGAGATGAAGCCAAGGGCGTTACATAAGTTAAGTGGTTTAAAAATGGTCACACATTCCAAAAGATGTTAACAGTGGCAAAAGACAATTATTATCAAGTTCTCTGGCACATTTATGATAAACTTTGCTGCAAAAGACACGATCTCTGAATATCAAGGTACTAGTAGTTATATCATGACAATGCTTCAAGGTACTGATCCATTTTTTTTTTTTTTTTTTTTTTTAAGCATGAAATATTAGTAATGATCAACCTTTCTACTCATAGAGTGAAGAAGAAATAATGCAAAATAAAATGGCAGTGGAAGGGTTGGTGAGCTAAGTATGAAGAGAAGCGAAATCTCCAAACCTTAAAGAAGATTAGAGTTAAAATCACATATCGCCTTGTTAAAGTTGGCTTCCTCTAACTCAGATCTTCAGAAAACATGGAAAAGTTTAAGAAATTGTAAAAAAATAGAGAAAATATTTAAGATAAGAAAAACAAATGACAGTTTGGATGATCAATGCAAAGCAGAGAATGCCAAAAATGAAAATCTGGATGAAGCATTGTTTGTTTGGTTTTGTGCAGCAAGAGAACAAATAAATCTTAAAGCCCTCAACTTGAACAAACATTTGCCATATGGGATGCTAAATTTCACTGCCTAAAACCTATATTTCTATTGTAATTTTCTGCTGCATTTTAATTATTTTAAAATAAATTTTCCTCTATTCTTTATGTTGTTAAAAAATTGTAAGCATCCGTATATTTTTAAAGTTCTATGCATTCATACGCCTTTAATGTCTGGTATAAATTATTTCTCGTTACAACGGACAGAATTATTTTCAAAATGCATCATGTAGACATACAATGACAAAGCTAGACATTTCAAGTACTTTCAAACACTATCATTTAAAGTTAATTTGTATTGATTAAAAACTTTGTATTTAAAATTTATAATGCTAATGAATAAAGCATAATTAATACTTTAGCTGCCTGCCTCAATATCAGCGTTTTCCCGGAGAATTGCAAAAATATTTAAAGTTTATTTTTAAATAATGTGTACCTATATTTTGTTCTCCTATCATACCTATGTATGAAAATACTTTCTTATAATAATATATATAAAATTATGTGTGTTGTCATGAATGATACCTAAATAAACTAACTTGGTTGGGCCAATTGACCCGACATTGTTTTTGAGATAATTATGATTTCTCATCTGTGCTAAACTGTTCTTAATATTTTTAGTGTATAAACAATAAACAACATAACCGCAATTCCATGTTCTGGTTATCCACATAAGCTGACTGGCAAGAAAAGTCTTTTGGTACTTATCACGAAGATATGTAATTGTGTCTAATCTGATTAATATGTGAGTTTATAAATATTTTGTATATAGAACAAAAGTGTAGACGTATTCTCTCTCTGATAAGTAATGCTTCAGATAACAAGTAAAATTTTTAAACCTTATTCATTTTCTTGGAATTTACATTTTAATTTCTTTTCAAGTAACGATGAGTTTATCCAAGTGTACAAACTTTTGTACTTATTTAATATATATTCAATATTTCTATGTAATATATTTTTAAGTTTTGTAAAATTTTGAATACAATAGTACAAATTAATGGATCATTAAACATTATTTATTTTATCATTTAAGTATATAGAGATAAACTTCTTTTAATGAACCAATTTTTTAGTTGGAGTAATTGACTTCAACTCCACTAAAATTGTTAAAAAATAAGTATGTCGGACAGTAACTCTCGACAAATAGCTCCTAGAATAACACCATGTTTATAATGCCATGGACATTTTTCTATCAAACCAAAAACATCATAAACAGTTCTGTAAATAATGTGAATTTTGTTACAATTTTTAGGAATATACTGTGGTTGAATTTAATAATAAATACATAAAAACCTCTTAACCACCAACTTTTATTATTTTACCCTTATGTACATTTCAGTTACCAAGTAACTATCCTCAGAGGGATAACACACAAAGGTTTTGTATGTTAACATACAGTCTTTGTATGTTATCCCTTTGAGGATGGTTACTTGGTAACTGAAATATACATAAGGGTAAAATAAAGAAAGTTTGTGGATAAGAGATTTTTATGTATTTATTAGTGAATCTTGTTGTTTATTACAGCGCATTCATTTTTCCAAAAGTAGCAACACCACATGAGTAGTACTAATAAAAATAAAACATTACTAGAATACAATGTCGCACATAGTGGCCTGATGGTTTTCGGCTCAGGCTTCTGCGATGTTGGGCCAATTGGTGTTAAAAATTTGCAGTAACTTTTTAAACAAATTATTACTTTACACCTCAAACCTTTCCTAACTGTATAAATTTTTGTTTGTTCCTTTTGTTGGAAAAACTGAAAGCTCACTTTACACTACTTTTAAGCTAATTATACAATTATTTGTTAGCATAGAAAAACTCAGAAATATTCCACTTATCCAAATTTTATTCTTCATTTTATAGAGGAATTGCAAAAGAGTTGACTGTAAATAAATCTAAAATGTACTGAAGATAACCAATTTAAATAATAAATAGTGTTTTTTTATTAATGGATAAAACATTACCTCTTTCTCTAAAACATTTAATCTCATCTCTTGTCTGTTATGTTCAACAGAACTGTGATTTCATTATGTTTTTCATTCTTTAACAGAAAATGATTGATTTGGAATTGTTTTACTGTCAGTACTATATAATAAAGGTGTTCACATAGAATGATTCCTTCCTTTTAAGACTTGACAAAAGTTTAAGAGGCTTGACAATCAAATCTCACATTTATTTCTTCATGTGGGATACTTTTCTCTTAGCAACAATAAATATAAACACTTATAGACAACATACACATGAAAATTAAATATAAACATCACCAAACGGCACATCGACAAATTACACAAAAACAACAAATACATATCCCTCCCTTACCACAACAAAAACACAGACAGAATTGCTCCCAAATTTAAAAAAACTCAATTACCAAATATCATACAAAACAAACAACACATACAACCCTTTCAACAACAAACAGACAAATACAATCTATCCAGTATTTACAAAATAATATGTAACAGCTATTATATCGGCCAAAGCGGTAGATCATTCAACACACGCAATGAAAGAAACAACCTAAACCCAAAATCCAGCTACACAACACACCTGAAAAACACGCAACACATACACTAATTTAAATATTCTCCATATATTAAACCAAGAGTAAAAAACTAACAGCTTTAGATAAATACAAAATATACAAACACTACACAACTGATAAAGAAAACATATTAAATAACACACACTTTGAAGCCAACGCCCTTTTCAATTCCATAGTAAACAACCGACTTAACCCACCCACTCTATACTCATAAATCTCATATTGACAACCTTTATACATTGCGGGATGCCGCCAGTAGTGGCTTTGCTTCGTAAAAGAGCTATTTCTTCGAAACGCATCAGCAAGTAAGCCTTTATGTATTTCACTTGGTTAAGTATTATTTAATTATAGTTAAATATAAACAATTACATAAAAGACCTCAATGATTGTTGTTTTGTACTCAAAGTCCAGAATTCTAATGCAGTCTATTAATTAGTGCTTTACCAGCTTCACAGATGAATAATTACAAAAACTGTTGTGTACCCAGTTACCATTAAAAAAAAATCTCCTGGGAAATTTTAGTTTAAACTCAAAAGATCTTATTACATCATTCGAACGGTTGATAAGGTTTTTCTCTGCAACAATGCACTCAAGATTTTTATCTCTTTTTAAAACCAATATACCGTATGTGACAGCCATTTTGTGTTAATTAAAGATTCACTTTGCCATTGTTTTCTCCATAAATTTGGCAGATTTTCTTTTCAAGTTTTAAAATATTTTAGTGCCATGTATCTGCCACTTTGCCAGCATATTTTTGTGTTATTACTCATGTGCCCTAATCACTCTTGAGTTAATCCATACTCTTTAATTGTTTTAAAACTCTGGTGAATCAGTCCCTGATTTCTATAAAACTATTAAAAGGGGCTACAAGTTGTTATTATTTCCCCTATTTCGAAAATTAATTCTTGACATAAAAGGAGCATAATATTTACAATATTGCACAGTTTAATCTATCCAATACCAACACTTATTTGATAATTCCACAAATAATGATTTTCTTTTCCTGTACGTACTTCTCACTATTTAACCCTGAGATTAGAAATATGTAACTGCCCTGATATGGCCCTGGGAGCAACATATTTTTGAAAGATCTTTACACTTTTGCTTTTTTCTAATTTTTTTCTTTATCTTTCTCTAATTTTTTAAAATATATTAATATTTCTTAATGATTTTTTTAACTGACTTATTTTCTCATGTTAACTAAACCCTGCCTTACGTTTACTGACAATTTCTTTGCTAACCATCATCTGTCAATTATTTATTAATTTTTTTTTTGTAAAATACCGCACAAACTTTGAAATGATCTGTAAACACGTACGAAAAACCATAGACTTTGGACACAAAAGAATTTCTTCATTATTTAATCGGCTATTCATTGGAAAATACCATACAAACTTCAAAACAATCTGTATTCACATGGGAAAACCCACAGACTTTGGATACAATGAATAGGTCTGTACTCTGTGTAGTATTTATTGTCCAGACAGTTGCAAGTATTTAACCTAGAGTACAGCACAATACACAGGAAAACAATTGTAAATGTACGGCAATGCTAATCTGAGAGAAATGGTAGAAAGAATGCTCCGCTGTCCGGTACGGCAATGCTAATCTGAGAGAAACGGTAGAAAGAATGCTCCCGCTGTCCATTGTGCGATCTCACATACTGGTACGTGAATGCTAATAAAAGAGTTAATAACAGTTTTAACATCTTTGTAAATAACACAAATCACTTAACGTCATTCCTTCATAAAATTCAGGTATGCCACCCTGCCTACACAACGACAAAATGTCCCTCTATTCTCATTGCTAGATCATTATGTTCTTTCCTCAGTCCTACCAGAGTCCATCTACTCTAATACTCCTTTAAACAAGGTATCACGAGGAAATCTCTTTACGACTCCAAAAAAGTTAGGTTTACTTCAGACACACGCAAAGCCATGCACACACGAAGCCTTGATCCCCTTATACCTTCTACCAGGGGCCATAAATTCCTACCTATATTCCAAATCCTTTCCTATTCTTCGTAGGTGGTTATATTCATACTGGCTGACCACCTTAAACCTACAAAAGAAAATTTTCATAAAATTTGGTAACCAAAATTAGTTTACTTCCTAAGTTATTAAGCCTCACAGACTGACTATCACTCTTTTTATTACTTTGTACTATTTTTAAAACATTTTACGACCAAAAAGGTAACTTTTACAAACATTAGGTACACAGGATAACATGACTGTATTTATTCATGACCTGACTCATATTTATGATAAAACTACAAGTTGAACAAAGATAGTGTCTTCATAGTTATCATAATACATATAAATAGTTGTATTATATTGATTCATAGGGCTGAATTTGCGGAATAATTGTTACTTATAAAACTAAGAAAGTCATCAAATAAAAGTAGTAACCAGGAGAAATCCCTAGTTTAGACTAGTTCTCAAGTTTATTCATATAATACCACATATTGTTATTTGAAAATAACTAAAAATTTACCATTCTAATATAATACTTTATCTTTAAAGAAGGGGGCTAAAAGTTAAGGAATGTTCAAACTTGGCCTCTTAACAGTTATTTAGTTTAATCCATAATAGTTGGTTTTCCTACTTTTGGTATCACTTAGCAAAAAAACCCCCAGTTACTGATATTTTTCAGCAGACACGTTCCGCACTAGGTCAGTGCATTATTCATTGCTATGAGTCACCTGATTTCACAAGAATTTCTGAAGTGTGTAGTGAATCTGTGGTGTATTGGTGCTCTGTGCTGTATTATTGTTCATACAGTAGTAGTTAATTATGTGTTCAGATATAGTATTTGATTGTGAGTGTGTTTTGTCGTTTAGGGTGTGTTGTTGATGGTTTATGTGGTTTTTGTATATCTCTTAGGTTTTAGATCTACAAACAATACAAAAACCATCTACAACACATTGTAAATGATAAAACGCACTCACAAACTTTATATATTTAAACACACAATTAACAACTATTCTATGAACAATAATAAACCACAGACTCACATAAATACAACATACCTGAGAAAGACTTGTCTGTAACTCACAGCATTTAACAAAGCACTGACCTAGTGTGAAACATGTCTGCTGAAAAATATCAGTAAATAGTGGTTTTTGCCAAGTTATACCAAAAGTAGTAATTTATAAATAAACCCTCAAGATATAAAACACAAAAACTGCAAGTTTGTTTTCCATTTGTCAATGTAAAGAATGTGGCACGTTATTTAAAGTTAGGCATTTGATGAATAATTTGACAGAAATTTCAAGATATCTAAATATCTACAGAGAAAATAAATGTTGATGATCGTATGGGTTTATTTTGTGAGATTTATTACAAGGAGGTCAAATAAATATAACATGAAATTGTATATTTTATCTGGAATTTGAAATTTATTGTTGGCCGCACAGTAGCTTAAATAATAGTGATAAGGCAGTTGTAATGTTAGATAACTTGAAGAGTAGTGGCCATACAATATGTGTTGAAAAATTTGATACTAATGAATACAACTCACTGGTATAACCATAATAACATTTGAAAACAAAAACTGATTCCAAAAGAAATGGAAACCTCAAAGTCAAGAAAGAAGAACAAACATTCAGACATGCTAGAAGTATTCTTGTACTGTGGTAGAGAGATAAAGAGATGTATGAATGACTTTCACTTGGCTCAAGGTTGAAAAGGAAAATGCTACCACTAAGAAAGGGACAAAATTGATCAAGCCAATTGCAGTTATTGACCACAAGAGCAATAAAGCTGGAGTTGATTTAACTGATCACCAACTAGATAAAAGGCCACTAAACAAAACTGTCAAGTGGTGTATGGACTGATGGCTAGTGCCAATTCTTGTATTTTATACAATATCACAATTATTAAAAAAGTTACTAGCATAGCATTGGAAAATAGATGACAAAATCTCTAGTATTTTCCTCACTAAGCCAGTTCATAGTAGCACTAGAAAAGCTACACTAATGGAAAGACCTTTTCTAATCCAATACCTGAGGATAAAAAAAAATGTGTTGTTAGCTCTCAGACCCTAAAATAAACAATTACAAAACAAGAAGAAAGAATTCTATATACCAATGTAAACTGTGATGTAGGCTTATGTATTTATCAGTTTAAAAATATACCATGCAAAAACTGTTTTAGAAATATGATTAAAATTACTTTATAATTTAGTTCGCGTTTTAATAATTACTCATGCGTTACTAAATTATATTTTTTAATTATTAAATGAGTTGTAAATATTTGTGTTTACTAATGGATTTGTATAATAAATATATTATTTTATAAGTATTTATTGCCTAACTAAATAAGTACTTTAGAATACTTCGTTATGCTATTGTTACTTATAATTTAATGAGTTAATTCAAGATGATTACAACAAACAACTTTATTATATTATTATTATAATACAGGGTGACCGAAAAAAACAGTTTTTAAATAACATTATTCATTAATTAAGTCGTTAATTAGAACTTTTATTACATTAAAATATTCATCTACACTTGCCATTTATGCCCCAAAGCTCAAATCTGGCGACTTTGGAGTCACGTAATATCACCGAAGCCCGAAATGAGTCTTCCTGGAAACATGCAACGCACCACGGCCGTTGCATCTCTAGCATTGTGTGCAGTGGATCTTGCGAAGGATAAGCATTGTGTGGATAAAATAATGTCTTTTAGCAAAATTTTTTGCAGTGATTCACAAGCTAGACCTAATTCATGATTTAAACTGTGTAATAAATTTGGAATTCTACATGCCTGGTAAAGTGTTTTAAAATGGATTTAAAAAATAAGTAAATAATAAACTTTATTAAATCAACAAGATATTTTGGTATTTTCAACATTTGCAACTAGAACTGACCATGTAGAGGATGAGTAGTACTTACATACAGTTTTAGCCTATATTCTTACAATCTTCATAAAATTATTTAAATTTTAAAAAGCTTTTAATTAAATGACTGAAATGGTTTGAACATAGAACCCTAAATCCCGTCCATGCAAACTTCATAAAATTTACTGAACTTCAACACATGTAAAATTTACTTTTACAGATGTTCTCTTTATATAAACAAACTTGGCTCACATACTCAAGTTAGAAACAAAACACTAATTATATTACTATACTTCTACATTCAATCAATCAACCCAGAAATCATTAAACTTTATGATAGAAATTCCTGTCTTATAAATAAATCCATAAATTTCATACAAAATTATTTATAAAACATGGCAGAAATTTAAGTTCAATCTAAAAAACATGGTAATTTTCGAATTTCTTTATATATTTTTTTTTATAATACAAATCAACTCATTAAAATAATTTACCTAACTGTCTCCTCTCGATAGTTCTTCGAATGTGTCGGCCCTAATCGCTGGCGAACAGGAGTAGCACCACCAGGATTATTGCTTTCTGCTACATTTGCTGGGTAATCACTGCGGATCGCATCTTCAAATGCCGGAGGTGGAGTGGAGGAAGAGGGAAACCCAGAATTGTAACTACCTAATCAAAACCACCAAACTCTACATTTACAGGCTACATTTACATACATTTATACTACATTACAATTCCATATAAAAAGTCGTCTAAAATTCTATTACACTATAGAAATACAAGTTTTTAAAGAAATCAACCCTACAAACTGTTTATTTACACTATACATTAATGCAAAGCAATACTTGAGTACAATCCATGCAGAATGTGTGCAAATATATTTCAGAAAGTGGTATAAATAAGTATCAAAATACATTCAAAAGGTTAAATCATGAATTAAATAAAATAAAAATATATCTTTTAGCAAGATGGTTCAATATTTATTTAATATGGGCTAGATATGCATAATACAATTTTAACAACACCTATTTCTTCCACTACTGTATTGTTGTTCCTCTTAAAAACCTTAATATCCTCATTAGAATTTTGTAAATGGGGAAAAGAAGAAACAGAATCTTTGTATATCTTAATGTAGGAAAATTGTTTGTATTTATGTTTGGTTAACATGAATCTATAGACAGTGTAATTAGAGAAACACATGGAGTTTTAAAATATTTAATTAATGCTATGCAGAGCTTCTACACCAATTTAAACAAATCTAAACCTAATACTCATTTGTCAATTTTTTGTATTTTAAGGAAAACAGCACTATTACACTATCTATGTCTAAACATTATCCAGTTGAAAAAGATCTTCAAGTAAAAATGTAAGTATTTGTACAGTGTGTGAGGTTTAACAGTGTCCCTTATTCCGCTCTAGCATTTGACTACTAGCCTAACTGAAAACATTATACAATACATATATCTCCTCTTTCCTAATCACGTCTCTTTCTTTGCAGAAGCAGAGCAACACATTTAAAGATCATGTCTATTTTAAACTATTACAGTATTATCATTTAGTTAATTAGAGCTGTTTACACTTTAAACATAACACTGATGTTTTCTAAAGTGTTGGGTTTTGACCCCGCACTGCGGCCCAATTCAGCCTAGCGATCTCAAGGTCAGAGACACGGTTAAACCTCACGCACTGTATATAGGTATAAGGTCGTTTAGTTCATATTCATCCACACATGAGTAAAGAAAAAGAAAGAAAGTGTATATTAAATAGGGATGGGCCGATTCCGATCCTTGATTCCAGGAATCTTTGATTCTATTGGTAATGAGGAATCGTCGATACTCGATTCCCAATTGATAAAAATGCCAATTCCGATTCTTGCTTTTTTAACTGTTAAAATACGTATGTGGTGTAATTTATAGGAAATATAATTAATTATCAACTATTTCTTATTCAAGTATTAATTGCTTTGAAGGAATTAAACTATTAAAGCAAATGCCTATTTGAGATCACGAAAATGTTATTATTATTTAAGACGCAATAACATAAGACGATTACAAGCTTTTCTGGTCTGTTTCTCACCGCTCTTCTTGTTCTGATGTTTCCCTCTCTCCCCGTCACTGGCCGCCATCACTTCATAGATATCAAGAAAAAACACAAAGAAAAGGTAGTTCCGATTTTGAAAGTTATACAAACTGAAATGGTTATTACTGAAAATATTTTGTAATTATCAACTCAAGTTCTCATTTGTAATTTTAAATAAATCATTACTTTTATCCAATAACTCCGTCATGCTTTCAGAAATTCCTATTGCAGAAACCAAGGCTGGACTTTTTGTACAAACTATTACATTAGAACAGAACTTTTAAAAAGTTTTACCATACAAGCAAGATCTTAACTAAATTCATTATTTGAGAATATCATGTAGGCCTATATAACTTTACAGAACCGAGAATCGACTTAAGAATTGAGAATCGAAAGAAAAATTTGAGAATTGAAATTGGAATCGAAACTTTTAGGTATCGGCCCATCCCTAATATTTTTTTTCCTGGTGAAAAAGCAATTTTGGTTATCATTGCTAATCAGAAACTAAGACTAAAACGCAATGTTTTAGACAAAACAAAATATAAAATAAAATTTAAATAAATTAAAAATGACAAAACAAACAAAACTTAATTATAGCAGTAATAATATAAAATTAAATATGTAACCATAAATATATAACAATAAAGAGAAACATCACAAAAAAATAACAATAAATCTTAACAATAAAAAAAAAAAAAACACTCAAGCCCATCACTAATATTAAACCCTGTCTAGTCACACCACTGTGGTGAACTCTAACCTCATTCAGTTAGTCAGGATATACATTTTCAGGTAAAAAAAAAACAAGAATAAGCCCCTAGCCTTCATAATAAAATATTAAAGAAATTACTTTACTTTTATAATTTTAAATATGGTATTTTTTTTTAAATACAACATTTATAATTGACAAAAACTGATTGACATATCCATTCTTGAATTGTCGAGACAAATTAAAGCAAAACAAAAGTGTTTTTTTTTTTTTTATAATATTCAATTTGAAGAACAATTTTATTTTGCTTGTTCTCAATAGCTATTGATTTTTTGCAATTTGTATAGTTAAGGTATGAAAATGTAACTTATATAAATTTATAGCTTGTTTTGAAGTAATTGATTTTACTGCAGTGGATTTTTATAATACATAGTATTCTGAAATTAAAGTCAGAACGTTTTAAAACTTTTTTTGTAACACCATGACCAAGATAATGAACGGAATGTTGTGAAAAGTATTATACAATTTCTTTTCTTTATTTGAGGAATTTACAGTCATCTAAAAAGAAATAATTCAAGTACAATAAATTATCTTAATAAATGGTAAAAATTGTTGAATAATTGAAATGTTAAGGCGCTTGATAAAAAAATGTATAGGTTTATTAATTTTTTACTGTAAAAAATCGTAAAACAAAACACTGCAAACAATTTAGTATAATTGTAATTTTACCAATGTAGCTTAAATTGATGGAATCTTATTTAAAGGATATCTTATCAAAAAGTATTACAAATTAATTTAAAAATCAATTAAACCTTAGCAAAGTACTATTTCTAATTCTGAGCTTCTTAAAATTTAATCTAATACTCAAATATCAGCCGGAAAACATTATTCCAAAATCCTTCCTTTAAATATAAATATATTAGTATGGTAATTATGAATATATTTTAAATACTAATTTATAAAATTATTTATACTATATACCACTAATTACTTGGAATAAAATACTGTGGTTTATTATTAATAAATAATACACACAACAAGCTCTAACCTACTCTCAAAATACTTATGGTTAAAGGTAGTGGTCTGTATTATTTATTACACTACGTAACTTACTGCAAAACCAATGATTAAATTTTGCCAACTATTAAATAAATTTACTTATTATTTCACTTGGCAGAAAACCACTTCTTAGTGATGTTTCTCAGCAGCTATGTTTCACACCTGGTCAGTTATTGTGAATCTGTGGTGTGATGTTGTTCACAGAGGGGTTATTAATTACAAATTCTAATATAGTCTTTGATTGTGAGTGTTATATCGTTTATTATGAGTTGTGCTTGGTTTTTGTAGTGTTTGTATCTATTGAAATTTTCTGGTATGTTTAGTTTATTTCTTTTTCCACGAAGTGTAAAATTCTAGACTTGCGTCCATGTGTAGCATGTTCTGTATATATATGGCAAAATTTGATTTGGGCTGTGTTTTTTATGTCTTTTATGTATCATGTGGTAAAGTTTGTTCCTGTTGTTCTGTGTAAGAGCAAAGGCAGTCGTTGCATGTGATAATCTATACCTGTGGTTTATCATGTTTATTCTGGAATGTTTTTAACTTGATTTTGTATTTAAGTATTTAGAATGACGAAGCTATTCTATGTAATGTGTAAAGGTTATGTAATTTTGTTTTTGTGTAATATTGTTGTGTGAGTTATATGTGTGTTGTTTTTTTGTATATTATATCCCCTGTTATAGTGTGTTTGTATTGGTTTCTATGGCTAATATAGTTTGTCATGTTGTGTTTGTTATATCTTTATTGTTTGAGAATATGATAATTATTCTGCATATCATGGAGTGGAAAGCGGCATGTTTGTGTTGCATGTGTTTGTAACCAAGTGTGAAACGTGTCTCTTGAGACAAATCAGTAAGTAGGGGTTATTTAATAAGTAAATTATTTAGAAACCTCAAAAATTATAACTTTAAAATTGCAAAAATTAAAGGCTCAACTATATAAAACACATACTCCAACAAAAATCTAAATACACAGTGCTAAAGTGTTGGAATCATGCAATGTTTCTACAATACAAGTTAACGTTGAATCACATATTTCAGACATTTTGTGTTCAAAATACCATTTTAAATATTAGATTTATAACAATTTTAAACAATAAGGACTTTTAAATTACTATTATTATTTATAATACTGAATTATTCAATAGTATTTGAAGATGTAAATTTATAAAGTTAATGTAGTTTGTAAGAAGGTCAAGTGATTTTCTTTAATAGTTATGTGAATATTTTCAAGAGACTCCATACAATATCAAAAAATTGTATTTTCAAAATTGAAGTTCCTTACAAAATATTTTAATTTTAAGAATTGGTAAATTTTATTGCGCTTTATTATTGGTTGATAAATTACAATATAGGTTCAGTCAATTCTATATTATATTAATCACTTTTACAATGGTTTGACTATCTGAACTTTAAATTTTGTAAATTTGTAAAAACTTACTGAGACATAAACATTTTCGATCGCTCCATGGCGATCTTCATCAGTGTCTAAATTTTCTGCTTGGAGTTGTTAAGTTAATCAGAGACAGTTTTTAAGGCAGGTTGTCGATAGTATCAAAGAGTATGTGTGATTTGTATTTGGTTTGTTCACTTAATATGTTTGTATTTTGTGTTTTTGTAAATTTCATATGGTTCTAGTGTATTGACATGTGGTTCTTTTTTGTTGATGTGTAAGATTTCTAGGTTATGGTAAATGTCTGTGTATTTGTGTTCTGTTTCTTTTAGGTGATTGTAGAATGTGAGTCGGTGTTCTGTGTGTGTACCTAGACTTATTGTTTGCCCTATATAGAATTTGTTGCAGTTTAATTAGTATATGCCTGGTGCTTACAAATTTACAAAATTTAAAGTTCAGATAGTCATAAACTATTGCAAAAAAGATTAATTAAGTTTCACCGGACATGAAGGACTAGAAAATTCAAAAAGATCTGTATTATAGTTGAGGAAAAAACCTTTTTTTCAGTATTTTTTGTTAAATTTAGTGTTGAGAAAACAAATATTTGATCTTAAATTGAATAAGTAAAGTGAAATTGTTTTTCCAGTTTAATGATGTTTGTTTCTTATTCCTATTAAAGGTTTCACCAGAACATTCTCTGATTGGTAGAAATAGCTTCAGTCAAAAATTAATGGTTGGTTTTATGTCTATTAAATACATTTAAATTCCAAAACATTGTGATTTAATCAGAGCTAAAATTTTGAATTCTTTTGTACGCTAATATTCAAAATTAAAAAAAAAAAAACTATTGCAGTAAAAATTGTTTTTATTTGCAGGAAATCTTAAATACTCAGGAACTTATTATACTGGTAAACATTTTTAAAACATTCAATAAATATAGGTCCAAAATGTCTCATTACCGAGCTGCTGCTAGCGAACATTTCTTCCAAATTTATATTCCTGTAGTCAAATTATATTATACTGAAACTCCAAGGCCACAACTGGAGGTATAAATATGATGCTTTCTCATGTGTTCAGGCTTGAGATTAAATAACTACTTCCATAACAGACTATGATAAGTTTTTTTTTTAAACTGGTAGAATTCACCATAACTTTAGTACTTTGGTGATAAACATTTTCTTAAGAAATCTTTAGAGAATTTAATTCTGAGACAAGTATAATAAAAATTGTTAACCAAAAGCAAAGAGAATTGTAAGAAATATGAATTCAGTTTAACTATAACCAAATTTATTATATTGTTTTAATATATGAAAAGAATTCGGCAGTGGTTAATTGTTACTCAGGAAATCACAATTTCCTTCGTAATATATATTTAATTAAAGATAATGCTTTTCCTCACAAAGAATAAAATTCCTAATTATCAGAACACTCATACAAGAAAGAGGGAAGCCCAAAGGAAACTGCCATAATGAATTTTTCAACCACGCATAGGTACACTTCTTATACCTTCTTGACTCAATGATGAAGAATATTTACAATTTTTACAAACGAATCTGTAAAATCTTTGGTAAGATGCTCCCTATGAAGATGTAATGATTTTTGCAAGATGATTTGCCCGTTTATTTTTCGTGTTTTGTTACAGATTACTTAAATAACTATGCATATGACAACAAGTGGATTTATAGGGGAGGACTCTACGATCTCTTTCACTTTCACCAATAAACATTTACCTTTGGAGATCACTGAAGAGTTTGGTTTATTCAACATCTATTACCACTTGAGATGAGCTAAAAAACAATATCGTTGAAGCACTGAAACTTTTAAAACTGTCCTGACACATTAAAAAAACTTTAAAAAGCTTGAAGTCGATGTCCTAAATGCTGCATTGTTTTAGTGTGGTGGTCACATCTAACATCTGTATTGGATGTAAAATAAACCTATAACTTCATCAATTTTGTTATATTTTGCAATTAGTTAAATTTATTCTTAAAAGTTCACTTTTGGAGAAATGTTTATATTAATTGTTTTAGAATTAGATTCTCTACAAATTGTATACACAAATTTTATTTATCACTAATTTACTTCAGTTACTTGTTCTTTAACCTAAAAAGTATATTATAGTCGGGACCATTTGACCGTGCACTTGGCCTTGAGAGATCCCAGTAGGTGCATTGACTCCGTATAAATACATTCCTACAAACATGACAAGGACTGTCATAACATTGACTTGCATGAGATGGTCTACATTATATAAATCCGATGATAAATCAGCTACACTATGAAATAACAAACAATCTTGTAATATGTGTATTCTTACATGAGAAAGCGGTAGTGAGCAAGTGCACGGTTAGTTGGATGCAAACACACATCTTAAATTTTTCGCAATGTTTACAACTTTTCTTATAAACCATCAGTTACAGTTCTGGGACTAGTTTTGTCTAATTTTTTTTTAAATTAAAATACTTAAGCAACCATTAAATTTGTCCTTACATTTTGACGCAGTACAATGTAATAAGTTGAAAAAAGTGTTGATAAAACCTCTTGTACAGCGCAAGTTTAAGCATTTTTAGCCTATGTTTATTGGAACTTATACAAAATATTTACCTAAGAATTAGATCCTGAAAGATTGTCGTGCAGTTTAGATATATCTGCATATGTTTTTGTGTAGGGAATAAGTGTAATCAAGTTTATGGTTGCAGAGTAAATAGGTTATATTTACTATACCATATCTTCGGAATAAAATATACCAGAGTCTGGATTCTGAACATTTGGAGCGATTTCGTTCTGACTTTCAAACGAGTAATAATCTAATGAATCCTTAGGTTTTGACCAATTTTTTCTTTTTTGAACTACATCGCCTTGCAACTCATCTCCACGATAAGACTTATTTCCTGCTACTGAATCAATCAAATCCCTTTCAGGCGTACGTTGAATGTGTTTTCCATTGACTTTTTTCGATAAATCTTGACTGTTCAATTTAATAACAACCCTATCTTTAGCAGTGTAGTTTGAAGAACTCATATTATCCTGACCTTTGTTTAAACGTGATAATTGTTGTGTTGGATACTTTAGTGATCTACCAGAATTATATAAGAAACTGTTTGGGTGATGTATGTAGCAACTACCATCATCAGATACAGGGGATTTTGATTTGTTATGCTTTAAGCCTCTACTTGCAGCTTTTAAGGTTTTGCGTGAAGTGGGGCTGATTGAGGAGCTAGCAAAATCTAAGGCATGTTTAGGTGTGTGGTGCAACACAATATCAGGATTGTAAAGGAGTAATATTGGACTAAGTCTTGGGAATTTCAATCCTTCGAAACCTCGACGAAAAACTGATTAAACAAATTACAAAACAATATTATGCCACTAAACAGAAATGCATATGTAAAGTTGTTAAATAGTTACAGTATCATAAAATAAAGCGATAAATTAACACATATAGGCAAATGGTATTGTAGAAAATATTGCTGTCAGTCTTCAGAGCAATATGATAATTTCACTCACAAAGTCCACTTTATAATTTCTCTATAAACTTCATTTAGGGTTTTTTCACCTAAGAAATGGTTACAATATATTTAATTTGAAATTCTTTTCACTCTTAGTAGTTTTTGAAACAAAAATGTATTTTCCTAGTTTTTATCATCACATACTTAGCAACCAAAAACCTAAGACTCGTAAACATGAGAGCGTCGCAACGCTCTGTTACAGCGGACATCAGGTAACCCATTACTGCACACATACATTGTTGATGCCACGTTTAACGCCAGTTCAGCTATGGAGGTCGAAGAGGCAGCATTTGTTTAAATTTTATACCGTAGGTATAAATCACGAAGACAAAGACAAAGGAAGTTGTGGGTACATTGTTTTATTTGTTATTTTTTATTATTTTTGTGGTATTGGGGTTCTTTCCAATATTTTCATTGTTCTAAATGTCAGTTTAGAACTTGCAAACAGTATCATATTGACATGTTGTTTATTGCTTAACTATGTACGGCAACAAGATGGGTACAGGTATGAAAATTTGCTTTATAAAACACCATGAATTGACTTGTCTGTAGAAACTGTACCACGGCCAAACATGTATGCAAAAGGAGTGAGACAGATTTGTTTGTTACTTCATCAAAGAAGGCAAACTACCATGGCAGGACAGAATAGTCTGAACAGGAATACAATTTTGAAAACTCATGAATGAAAAATGTGAGTTAATTATATAGTGGTAAACGACCCCATGAGTACAATACAACTGTAATTAATGAGTAATCAAAAATTCCTATATTGAATTTAACTATATGTATAAACCTAAAATAAATGTTTCAACTATAGTAATGTATAGCATGGTGATTTCTTCAATGAAAAGCTCAGTGTCAAAAGATGCCATATTTTCTTCCATAATTGTAAAAATAAACTGCACTAAAGAGCATGCTAGACTGAATCATGTGAACGGTCTAATTTAGACTTGAGAATTAAGAGCATGCTGCAGTAGTGCATTCCACGACTAAACTCTGAGAAGCGCATTGATACGCCTCCAGTTGAAAGAGCCCATCGAATGTGTACACAGACATTTGTTCTGTAGTACTTCAAAACCCGTGCTGCAAAGCTCTCCTGAGTACGAAGCTTAAGCCAGGAATGTTTTCTTTTACAATTAACCAGTATAACATAGAAAAAAAAATCAATGTATTTACTGCTGCTGAAGGCCTAAAGCTATAAGCACTTTGTATTTGATCTTGAATATACAAGGCTTAGTATATCATAATTTCAAACTTTCCTGAAGTCCGAAATTCTTATACCAAATGGTTTTTCCCTTATAGTGCTTCAATGAAAATACTGATACATTCTGGTCAAGATTATCAATGGCATTAAATAGCTGGTTTTAATTTTTCTGCCTGTATGTAAGAATGTGTGCATCTTGTATGTTGATCTGGTTTGTATGTGGATACAAGATCTTGTTTGTGGAAATAAAATATTTATTTATATGACCTTATTGACAAATAATCTTGCTTCCAACATGGTTTATGGATTTTATTTAATGGTGTATATATTTTGTCTATGGAAAAACATATCAGATAATAATTAAAATAAATAAATTAATAAGATTGACCCTGAAATTAAAAATAAAACTCTGTGTAATTATCAACCTATCAGAGAACATTAAACACAAGTTTTAACACAAATTTTAATAATTTAATACTCATATTTCTAGAAACAAGATCTTGTTGGAAGCTGTTTGTTTTTGTATCTACATTGAACAAAATTGAAAGCTTTAAATTAGACATACATTGGTATAATTTTACCAAAACAAGGTGTGTTGTCATTTTACCTCTTTCACATTACTTTTATATGTTATCTATTTCCCTATAGTAGCATATATTTATATACCATATAGTTGGATAATAGGTAACACACGCGCACGCGCACGCGCACGCGCACACGCACACGCACACGCACACGCACACGCACACACACACACACACACACACACACACACACACACACACACACTATTATATGTATATATTAAAATCTAACTATTCAGCCTTACTTGACTACTAAGGGGATAAAGTACGAAGACTATCGAGGTTGTATATTTGCTTGTAGCATCTAGCAATAACTCGACCTAGAGGGGGTTGGCATCTCGTCAAACAACACTATTACTTACAATACCTTCTGTAATTGCCATTTAGTAAAAACAGGATGTGTTAACTGAAGTTAATAGCATATTTATTAAAAAAAACATTTTTCACTTACCTTTATTTATAAGTATGTAAATATGTAACCACTTAACATTTTAAGAAATAACAACAAAAACGCAAGAGCATGGAATAAGTATACATTAGTTTCAGTATTAATACTATAAACAAGTGGTTGAAATATACCATAGTCTAACAGATAGATCTCATTGCCCTTCACATTAAATTAGATATGTTTATAGATAATGCTTGAAACGGTTCTAATGGTAATCACAGAATTATCCAACATTGAAACCTAGACACCTGTATACGTTTTGGCCACATAAATCTGCAGTGTTGTGTTTATTGTCTGACAAACGAGTTTCTCGCTTTTTGAAATGTTTCTTCAACAGCAACAAACTTTCCTTTCCCATGTGTTAATGCATATTTTTTAGATTAATTCCTATGAAATTACAATAAAGGAAGGGTTTGTAGGAGCGGGCTGAACTATATGAGGTTAACCCATCAGAGGTGACATAGGTAGTGCACGATTGGCCATCACCAAACTCTGTATAATTCATGAACTCGTTCTAAGAACGATCACACCTCGCTCATTTTGTACGTTGATAGTTTTTGTTAGACAGCGATTTGTATAACAGCACAAACTCCTTCGCGTGCCATCTCTCGTGTTAGTAATAACTCGGAATAAATATCCATACCCCACGTTTTCCGTTTTAAAATTTCTTAATTTCAGTTTTTTTATAAGGAAAAGTGATATTATTGTAAAGTAACTATTAATTTAAATTGTGCAATTACTAAAACTATTTGAGTGTATAATCTCGAATTTTAATCTAGATCTAAAAGATAAAGAAGGAATAAATAGGCTACTATTTATTGTAAAATGCGAGGAGTGTGATATCATAGGCAACTGGTGCAATTGTGGTATAGCTTATTGTTGATAAATGTTGTGTGATATCAAAGGCAGATTAGTAATTCTAATCTGAAATTGAGATATAGCTTATTGTTGATAAATGTTTTGTAGAAGAAAATATAGACAACAATGTTGATATGAAGATGGTTTGGTATATTTCAAGAAATGTAATGAAAATACGAATCGAGAGTTTGTCAAAAGTCAAGAAGATGATGTTTTTAGTGAACGTCTTTGATGATACTCAAGAAACTCCTACAGCAAAGAGAATATACAGTGTAATAATTACAAGAAAGAATGGAAAAAAGGATTATACAGACATATTTATTAAGAAAAAAAATACACTTTGGGACAAAAAAAAGTTTTTATAGGCATTTTGTGTGAGCAAAGTTATGAAATCTTCACACAAATACTTACGAGATTTATGGTCAAGAGAAGGTTTAGGAATCAAACTTTTTTCCAGTTATATCTCTTTTTTCCGTTAATTTTTTTATTTCGAGCTCCAAGATTCTAATCTCTGGAGAATGTAAATACAAGAGATTACAGGATTGATAGCCTAGGTCCTATTTGTGATATATTTGAAAAATTCATAGAAAACTGTAAAAAAGCATATACTGTCAGCCAAAATGAAATTCTAGAATCATTCTGTGGCGGCTGAGCCTTCATGCATTATAGTAGGCTAAAACCAGCTAAATATGGGGTTAAAAATTTTCCATAAGCTGTGCCAGATGTTTTTAAACAGATTTTCTTTTCTAACTTAGAAATATATGTTGGTAAACAAAGGAAAGGTCTTTTTCAAATTGATAATTCAGACAAGAGTATTGTAGAATAGCCTATTTTCAGATCCAGATGATTGCTGTTGCTTCATCCCACTGTGCATCGAGCTTCCTCAAAATCATCGACTTATCTTGATTGGAATACTTTTAAAAAACCAAAAAGGACATCCCTCTAATTTTTATTGACATAAAAGAGAGGTCTGTTCGGTAGTTGTCTTACAGCTTCCAGGTTGTACTGGGTTTCATACAAAGAAAAGAAGAATAAACAAGATCTTTTGATCTCTTCAATGCTTGAGGATGAATCAATAACCAGAATTAACAATTCGTCAACTTATGGAAAGCAAGACATAACCCTATTTTATAACCACAAAGAAGGGGTTGTTAATGTAGAAAGTAACGAAGAGCGTTATTTTGCAGTCAGAATTCCAACAGTTGTACGATGACAGTTTTTTACTCACTGCTAAACCTTTGGTGAATTAAATATTTTTATAGTTCTGAAAGAAAATGTTGATGTTTATACAAAAAGGTGGAAATTCTTTCAAACATTGACTAGAGACTTGTGTAGAGAATATATGTCATCAAGAATAAACACAAAAAGTACATCACTATGGGCCAGAAAACATATACAAGAGATTCTTCTTAGTTAATAACTTTTACATTAGTTTATGACTATCCAAACTTTAATTTTTTTGTAAATTTGTAAAATCTTAAAAAAATACAGTAAAATTTACAAAAAAATTAAAGTTCGGGTAGTCAAACTAATGTAAAAGTTATTGAGTTTCACCGAACATAATGGACTACAAAATTAAAGAAAAATTCTTCTTGTTCAAGACCACGAGTTACCCCTACCAACAAAAGAATACATAGTTTCCAGAAGGTGATGCACCTGAAATTGGAAGGAAAATCATCTATTCATGACAAGATGCTCTATTTATAGATTTTTTTTATTTCTAAGGTTCTTCCAAGTCAATTTATTTTTAATGAGTAGAAAAAAATAGTGCCATAGAGACAAGTGACAATGAATAAAGTAAACCAATGGATTTATTTGTAGGTTAGATATTATTAATAGTGAATAGTTAGGTTATTTTTAATAGTTTGTTGTTCAAATTATAAATTAATATCATATTAGACAAGATATCAATAAATATCCAAGTAAAAACATTTTTTCCATTTATTTTAATACTGTTTTAAAGATTTTTGTAGATAATTTAATAGAAAATGATTTCAGGTTTATATGTTATATATAAAAAAAAAAAATAGAATCTACTTAATTAGCAGCGGAGGCGATTTCTTATAGGCCTGGGCAAAACTACTTGTGACACCTATCGGAATTTAATATCAGTGCTACCTCAGAGAGGTTACCAACAGATGTTATTACCTTTAATATGCATATACTCCACAAAGTAACTTCAGCCTTTGTAGGATAAAAAAAAACAAAACTTAAATTCCAAAAACACTTCATATTTTCACAAATAAATAAAATCAAGCAACTTCAATAAATAAAAGCTTTTACGTATAAATTTAAAAAATAATTTAAAATTTTGTTTAATTTATTAGTACATCATAAACAATAATTGGGTTTCTGAACTGATAAACTATAACTAAGTTTATATAACAAATAAATCTTAATTTATTGCAATAAAATTTAGTGAAATATTCACATACACTTGCTATGGTTAAAAAACTGACAGTTCTTTATTTTGTTGTTTTCATAGTGAAAAAACAATTCCTAGAAAATTTATTTACGCCGAAATGCCAAATATCAATATGTTACCTACGCCTGCTTAATGGTTTTAAAATATAAATGGAAATATTTTTCTGTATTAATTTATGCTTTTTCTTTTTACACTCTGACCAACATTTCATTTATATTTATATTACAGTAGGTGAAAATAAGAATTTTATTAGAGGAAAATTATTAATGAATATTTCAAACAAATGTTTTACAAAATTTTAAATGTTGTTACGAAAATAATCCTAAATATTTTCATTTACTCTGTGGTAAAAATAATCCTAACAGATTAGACAACAACGATTTTTGTCAACTTTTTATGTCTTTTTTGTGTGATTAACAAAAAAAAGAAATAACTAATTTAGGGAAAGTAAAACATTGTGTGCCATTTTCTAAGTTTTATTTATTGGAAAATACAGTTACTATAGAAAAAAGCAAGCTTTAAAGTGTACCAGAACAACAGACCAGAAAACCAATCATTTCAACAAGTACTGTAACTATAAAATTTACCGACAAAACATTCTAAAAATCAGTTAATCAGAAAGCATAACTAGAAAGATCACTGAGGTAAAAATATATGCAACGGATTGAACAGTCCATGATATCTGAACCTACAACACATAAAAATTGGACAAAAAATTCCAATTGTGCAAAGCTGTAATTTGAATGACTTTATTTCTATATTATATCCATTGTTTTAATTTTATATAATAATAATAATAATAATAGTAATTGTATTAAAAATAATAATAGCGACTCATACAGTCTTTTTAATTTTAAAAATTAAATTAGATGTTAATTGATCAACAATGAATTTTATATACATTAGTTTCCAGTACTAATTGCAGTTCTAATCTAGAAATTATTAAAAGATGTCGAAGACTATTGATCACTCTGTAAAACATTCAATTTTACAAATTATTAGAATCAAGATACTAAAACATATTTTGTAGAGTTGCATTATTTGTTGTGATGTTATAGTCCGTAAAATGATTTTATGTTACAAAATAATTTTGCAACTTGATATGAAGGTTTTAATTTCAAAACTTTTTTTCCAAGAATACTAGACTATAAACATAATTATTTCAAGCCTTATTATTATTTACAAAAAAAATGTCTACTAAATGTGAAAAAACTTATAGTGTTCATTGTGGCTGTTAAATGGATGTCTCATTATCCCTTTGAAATTCAGTGACTAAACTATTTAGCATGAAAAATTAAACTAGAATGATTTTTTAAGCTTGATGATTATGCATTAAAATGAGATCTGAAAAGTAATATAAGGAAGACAACAATAGATACCAGTGGCGACTGGTGCCTAAAACTTATGGGGGTTTCAGATCGTAAAAATGTTAAGAAGAAATGATAACCATAAAAATGAAGGGCTGCTATAGCAAAAATATATAGATAGTGTTTAATAGATTGTGGTTTTTTCTATTAAAGGAAAAATATTGGACGTTTTAATGTTATTTTTACTTATTTAAGACACCAGATCTCGAGACATTTGATTATTTACTAACAAACAAATCTCAATTCATTCTTAACTGTGAATGTCAAGAAACTCTGAGCAGAGCAGAGATGGATCTCTTCGGACGAAGCTAATCTTAACCAAATACTGCCGAGGTGTGCAACCTAACAGAGCAGAGCAGTGATCCGTGTCTTCGGATGGAGCTGATCTCAACCGAATACTGCCGATATTGCAGGGTTTGTGCAACCTAACAGATCCTTATAGCACTCCCTGGCTTTTTTAGTCTGTCTGGACCTTGCAATGCTTTTTTCCGTTAGGAGTGACATCATTAGGTGTTGCAGGTTTCCTTGCAACCAAGCGAAATGAGACTGTTTGCGACTGAGCGAATGTTCACATGATCGCTGTGGTTTTGAAGTTTGTATTATTATTTATAATGATGGATCATGTTATATGATGAATAATCGCTTATAACAATGTAAATAAATCTTTCATAATAAATAAATTTAATTTCTTTTTGCTATTTATCTCTGGTTTTGGGGTTGTTCAACCGTGCAACATGCCCACGAGTCGCCACTGATAGATATTGTAATATGTCTATCTAGGAAAGAAACAGTAGAGTAATAAGAAGTATAAAACTAAAATAGTGAGTAAAGAGATAAGAACAGTTCTGAAAAGCATTACTTGTGCAAAAAGTAAAATGACCTAAATGCTTAGGTATTGTGAAAAATGAACTGATAAAATGGGAAATTGGTAATAGTATTAGAAAAGTAACAAATAAAGGACGTACACCAACTCAAATTAATCAATTATTCACTCAAATGCGTTTCAATGACAAAGTCATCAACATCAGTGCATATTGATACTACAATTCCGACTTGCAACTTCAGAGTTTTGTGCATGTCTTTATTTGCTATTAACATAACCTCACAAGCTATGCTGAAAGAAATTTGGTAGTGTTGAATTAGTTTTTGAAAAGAGAATGGGATTATGGGAATGATGGTGATGCCAGAATTCAGGAGGGAGGGTTCTGGAATATCTTCAAAGTTCCAGTCAACAAACACTGAACAAAATTTATGAATAGGATGAAAACTACTTATAACCCTAGGGAGTAATAGTGTTTTGTTCTCTGCATAATGATGGACCAAATATTTGGAAGTGTAACAGAATAACATAGCACAGCTGTAATAGATAATTTATGTAATAATAGGTATTAAATCATTAAGAACAGTTACTAGATTCTTTTTACTAATGATGAATATTATTATAATAAGCTTTCATCTTCCTCCATATAACACATCATTTGATGAGAAAATTACTTTGAAAACCGGTTTAACCTGTCAAGAACTATATAAACCTATTCCATGTTTTCATTTGTGATTAAACATTTATTCTAAAATGATACTCTTTTGGTAAACCGATTAAAAATGCCTAGGAAGATATCAATAATTCAGTTTACGAAAACCTATTCAATAATATAACAGAATATATGTATATATATATATATATATATATATATATATATATATATATATATATATATATACACACGGATAAAAAAATATGGTAAATAATTAATAACTGGAGTACATCCATTTTGTAGTGCATAAGAATACAGTTCCGACTTTTAAACAGAATTTTACTTGCATTGACAAGGTGAACTCGACAACAATTTATCAACTGAAGCTGATTGGTGTTTACTGTTGTTGGGTTCACCTCGTCAATGCTACAATAGATTTTGGCAAAACGTCGTAACTCCATTTGTATGTAATATGAAATGAACAGATTTACTCTGGATATTAAATATTCAATATATAATCTTTTAATTTTATCATTAATTCTATGAAAGGTTTGTTATAAACAATATTACTTATTACACTTTGGTATTACTTGCGACCAGACTTTTTGTTAACTAAAGGTTGTTAAATTGTTAACTTATGGTTAGAAGAAATGTTTTTGTCTTACGACTTCTTCAGCTTCGTATTTTTTCCGCTAGGATTGCTGTAGTTGTGCTTCTTTGGTATCAATTTTTGAAAGTTAGAAGTGATATGATCACAAAGAGTATGTGAGTTAGAAGAGTATGTGTGATCTGTGTCGTGTTTCTTCATTTAGGACGTCATTTTTATGTGTTTTGCTATGTCTGTATAATTCATATTGTTTTAGTGTGTTTAATTTATAGCCTTTTTTTATGTGTGCAACTTGAGCATCCTCCACAACATGAAACAAAGGCCATAAATTAAATGCACTAGAATAATATGAAATATACAGACATAGCAACACACATAAAAATGGCATCCTAAATAAACAAACACGACACAGATCACACATACTCTTCAATCACATCAGTTCTAACTTTCAAAAATTGGTACCAAAGAAGCAAAACTGCAGTAATCCTAGCGGGAAAAATACGAGGCCGAAGAAGTCGTAAGATGAAAACATTCCCTCCAAAAGTGTAAGTTAACAATTTAACAACCTTTAGTTACCAAAGAGTCTGGTCACAAATAATATCAAAGTGTAATAAGTAATTTACAACCAGCTCATTATGAACAGCACCAAGTATTTGATATTTATAAGCAATATAATAACATTTTAAATAATCTCTTAATATAGGAAGTTCAATACAATTTTGAAAACGTACTTTTTAAATCATTTAATTTTTGAAGCATTTTTACTAATTCATAGTTTTGTAATTATCAATATTGTTATTTATAAAAATTTATGAGGGCTACCACAAAGTGACAGACATTTAAACATACACAATTAATCAAATTTAAAAAAATCAAATTTCTCTATATACATTTAAAAGTACCCTCTTAGGTTACTCCTCTACATAACCACCATACAAATTAAGCCACCCATGATACTATGGCACAAACTTTACAATACCGTCTCTATAAATCTGCGGCCTCAGATACATTTGGCCTTGTTTAGACATTAACACATTGACTGCAGAGGTTGTGCATGAACGCACATGTTCTATTGGTGCCTGTGGCAGTAAGGGTTCATGTATGACAGAAGAACGCCCCTTCTCAATTCACTGGTTTAGTGTGAAGTTGGTCATTGGTGGAAATTTTTGTGTCGCTTGTCGGTTATTGTGCCAGTCTTTGTGAACGCTGTATTTCTTTTTTTGTTCCACAATTGCTGTCAGATTAGGGAGTGTGTTATTGTATTAGTGTTACTTGAAGCATGTCATAGCAGTGTTTATCAGTTTTTGTACAACGAATATAGATGATGAAGATGAATTATTAGAGAATGTCTACTTAGACTAATGTTGTTATAGTAGACATTCTCTAATAATTTAACCTTGTTATCCATATTCATTGCACAAAACCTAATAAACACTACTATAATACACTTCAAGTAACACATACTATAACACAGTCCCCTATCCGATAGCAGTGGTGGAAAAAAACCAAATGCGCTGAAATATTTATAAAGACTAGCACAATAATCAACAAGTGATTCAACGTTTTCTGGCAACAACTAACCTCACACTGAACCAATAACTTGAAAGGGAGAGCGGCAGTAGAGCACGTGCCATAGGGCACTCAACATGTTAAAAAACTAAACCTTGGTGCTAAGAGTTCTTCGAAGCTTGTTTTGTAAGGCCTATATTGCCTTTCTCAATGTTTCGCAATATCTCTGACACTTAATTATTAAACCACATTTCAGAAAAATCAACATAAATCACTCTCTTAAAAACCCGAAACACTAAAGCCAAGATTTATTGCCAACAGCATTTTCAAACACATTCTCGGTTTTTGAATAATTTCTGTGTTCTGATTACACTGACTCTTTTTTTGTTTTACAATTATCAGCTTCCCTTGTCTTATCCCCAGTTACAATACAATCAATAATATAAAATTTTTCTCGTTATCTTAAGGGAAAATCAGTATTGTAGTTCGTCTCTGTCTGAAACCCATCTGTCCTGAAATTTATTATAACCAAGCTTTTCCAACACAATTTCATGCAACAAATTCTGTGAAGTTTGGGGGAAGTAATTTGGAAGTTTCGTAACTGTGAAGATGATTTTCACTTGTTTATTTTCGTTACCAGATTATCTGTCACAAGACTAGACTGGGGGAAATAATTTGAAAGTTTTGTAACTGTGTAGATGATTTTCTTATTTCATTTATTTATTACCACATCATCTGTCACAAGACTAGACTGGGGAAAATATTTTAAAATTTTCGTAACTGTGAAGACGATTTTCACTTATTTATTTTCATTACCAGATCATCCGTTACAAGACTAGACTAGGGGAAATATTTTGAATGTTTCATAACTGTGAAGATCATTTTCACTTATTTATTTTCGATACCAGATCATTCGTCACAAGACTAGACTGGGGGAAATATTTAGAAAGTTTTGTAACTGTGAAGACCATTTTCACTTGTTTATTTTCGTTGCCAGATCATCCGTCACAAGACTAGACTAGGGGAAATATTTTGAAAGTTTCGAAACTGTGAAGACCATTTTCACTTATTTATTTTTGTTACCAGATCATTCGTCACAAGATTAGACTAGGGGAAATATTTAGAAAGTTTTGTAACTGTGAAGACCATTTTTAGTTATTTATTTTCATTACCAGATCATTCGTCACAAGACTAGACCTATCACTGTTTTCCTCATAAACACTGTATGGCTTTTTTACAAATCAATGCACTATTAACTCAATGCTTTTACTCATTGCAAGGTTAGCAGGATTTTCTAAAGTAGCAAAAATTATAACATATAGTGGAAAAGAGACAAAACACCAATCCCCCTCCATGCGTCCTGAGTGTAGAAACGTTTTGATATCAAGATTGTACCCAAAGACTCCAAAATGTCTGTCACATTCTAGGTCTCTCGTATATCTGCATACTTTCGCACCAAATTTGGTTATAGATTACCACATTAAAATTTAATTTATTATTTGAGACGATTGTTAATTTTATATCTTAAACCAGACTATATTAAATATATAGTTAGATTTTGAAATATAAACAAGTATTAAATATATTGACCGATTTAGAAAAAACAGCTTTATTACATATATGAATGTAGACTACATGTTTGTTGGATATTCAATTACAACAAAATTGTGCTTAGAAGGATTAAAATAAACAAGAAAACTGGACCTAAATGTTTTATCACATTTTTAATAATTCATGCATGAAATAGAGAAATTAAACAAATTACTTAAACTGCATTACAAAATTTTAGGTACTGTCTTTAGAATGTTGATAAAAGTAGAAATTTAAAGGAAAATAATTTTAAATATAACTCCTGAAATTTAGTTTATGCCATATTATGTGTCTTATTAAACGGAACCAGAAAAATCGAATTTACAGATGTCATAAGTTGGTTGAAGTGTGCAAGTAGTTTGAAATAATGAATCAACGTCAACCCAAGACAGAAAATTAATAATTACACTCTACAATATCAAATTATACTAAACCGATATCATGCTCTAATGCAAATTTCACTTAGCAAAACCAAAACAAGAAAAGAGAAAAACAGTCACAAAATAGAAAAAAATAATACGATAAGAAATAATAAATCATCATAGCCGATCAGTAATGTGTGAAACTAAACTAAAATTTTTTAAAATCATTCAGCTAATATCTGAAAATACCTAGACAACTAGCACTTAAAGAGTGAACAATAGTTTAAAATTTATCTTTGGTTGCTTTAGATTACCACAAAATATTGCCTGTTAGAATAGTAGTTGTGGAATAAAATACTGTTTTGATAGTGACCAATAGGACTTTCATAACAAGATATATTACAAATAAGTCACATTCAAATTACCTGTTATTTAGTCTGATATAAGTATTCAATCTAATATGTTGATACTTCTTTAGGTAATTCTTTAATTATTTAAATCAAGTGTTTTATTTTTAAAAAATATAAATTTTTATTTTAACGAAGTGCAAGAAGGCCAAGCTCAATTGATTTAACGTAATATGAATCAAACGACCAGTTTTTACATTCATTTATGTTATGTTAACGAAGGGTATAGTCCAATCAAACAAGAGCGAAGGTTCCATGTATATGTACGACTGCTGTATTGTGTTTGACATTTAAAAAAATGCTGAAATTCTAGTTTAGATTGTCAGTCGCTTAGACATATTAATGTGCCTTTATAAATACCTCTGTTCGCTACTCAAAAAATGAAATAATTCTTAATTATTGGTAACTGTTTTCTTCTGGGGAAAGATCAAATTAATCTCTATGTTGAAGATCATAACAATTTTTAATTCAATGTAAAAAAGAAACACCTATTACAGTACAGTTTTGAAAATCCAAGTCCCGATTTTTCGAGGTTCTGTTAAATTTGAGCCTTTTTCTATTTCAGAGTATTTTATCTATTTGAAAGGAAATTCAAATTATTTACTGTTAGATAATGCACCGTCGCATCCTGATGAAGATCACTTGTGGTCTGATGATATTCGTACTTTATTTCTACCCCCCAAATGTTACGAGAATAATCTAGCTGATTAATCAGGGCATTCTCAATGTATGAAAAAAAAAATACACACGTTACCTTTAACAATCTCTTTTGGAAGCGACTGAAAGGGAAGAAAACCTATTGTAAGCTTTCTAAAAACAATTACAGTTAAGGAAGTAGTGTGCTGGATAGTCGCATCATGGAAAGAAATAAAAGAAGAAACATTGAGTACGTCATGGAATAAAGTCCTGAGTCATAATAAAAATATAGACCATGTCACTGATCCACAAAAAAGAAACAGCTTTATCATTTCTTATCAAGAAATTTCCAGGTTGTGATAATGTCGATGATACGAACAAACATCAATGGATTAGTAAGGACGAACGTAAGTAAGTAACACTAACACATGTTACGTGTATTAAAATGCGTTATTATTGAAATAGCACAAGGAACTACTGAAGGCAGTGATGACGAGAATAAAGATAAAGAGGTTCGACCAAGACAGTACAAGAAGGAAAAATAAGTTAAAATGGAGGAAACTGCACTATATTGAACAGACACCACACCAACAGATGTGCTTATGCTAAGACGTCTACACAACACTGCAGATCAAAAATGATCTGATAAGCAGAGGCAGAGGACACATAGCTTTTTCTAAAAAATGTAGCAAGCTTGATGAACAGTGTGTTCCAAAGCAACATTAATTAATGTAAATATTATAATCAATAAAGTTCTACAAACGTAATTTGTGCATTCTTAGTTATAGTATTAGGGTTTATTAAATCTCCTGTTTTTTAATGCACAGGCATGTACTTCCGAGTAATCTGAGTTTTTGGTAATTCGAGGAGGTCTCGGTCCGAACTATTTCGAATTATCGAGACTACTGTATTTACAAATTTGTTTTACAAATTTAAAATAATATAAATTACATGTCTAGAAAATAAAGCATTCTTTGGAAAAACGTATTAAAATTATCTTATTTTTACTTCCAAACCACTAATTCAATTTGGCTAATTTGACTTGTGTACTGGTTACTGTAAATACATAGCCAGCCCAAACTTGTCTCATTCTCTATGTAGTACACGAGCCAGCAGTGTCAGGCTTCCCACAGAGATGTTCAGGATAGTTGGTTATCAGTGAAAGAGATTTGACATTTTATACATGATCATTTTCTTAATGTAGCCTTCTGGTTGTAAATTAATATTTGTATCATTTGAGGAGGTGAAATATCAGATGGCATTGAAAGTTATATACCTATTCATTCTGCTTATACCTAATCATTTTACATGTATCTCATTTTTGAATCTACCATTTAAAGGATTGGATAATTCGTGTGATTGGTATAAAATTTATTCAATTCATTATATTTTGTATGTAAATACATATTAAGTAACAACAAAAAGACAACACATTCTTTGCAAAATGTTGATTAAGTGACTGACCCAATATACTGAAAATCCAAAATAGAAGTAGCTAGAAAATTCCCAGCACACCCATGAATTTGAGAAATGAAAATTAGGTTTGCGGTGCAACCATGAAAAGTTGAAGAAAATTATTTACAAAGTTAATCAAAAAGGGAAAAATAATATTTCACAGATCTAACTAGTACAATTGTATAAAAGATAAATTACTAACAAACGAAATAAATTTTTTTTTTGGTTAAGTAGGAACTTTTAAGACCTTGTTGAGTTTTTGAAAATAGCCACCAATATAACCAATTAAAAATGTATATAATTATAGGAGAGGTATCCAAAATTCATTTTCAAAGTGTACTGAATTTGATTAAAAAATGTTGTGTGTCTAAAATGTGCCATTTTACTATTTTATGGATTAAAAATCCGCTAATAATTATTTTGGAAATTTCAAAATAAATAATCAGTGTATTGTATATGCATGATATCATTTGTAAGTAATATACTATGGTGGATAAAGAAATAATTTCTCTCTTAGAACAGCAGAGGCAGTAGCCTCACACATAATTTTCACTCTTGCTGACTGGATTGTACACCACCCCTAGATTGTAATCCTGTGGTAAGATATACACAGTCCAAACTTCTTTCTATGTGATATGCCTAAATGCATAAAGATTGGTTTTCACTAAATTTAATGTGATGAGGTTGTGACAAATTTTGCATTAAAAAGATAAAATTAAAGCCATATCTTCAAGAAGAGATTAAGGTGCATTAATTTCTCTACTTGTGTTTATTCAAAATAATGGTAATGTCTTACCTTCATTAAAATAGAATTCGTAGAAAGGTTAAAGAGAAATGAATCATGGAATGCTTGATAACTTGAAATGTACAGCAAAATTCTGATAATCCGAACTCGATTAATCAAAAACTACACTAAACCCTAATAAAATCTGAACCAAAAAAGGAAAATAAAATAAAAATACATGACTACAGACAAATAACATTACTAAATTTCTTAAAATGCAAAACTAAGAACAATACAGTTCAAATTAGGTAATACATTAATTATTATTGGGCACAACACATTGAAAATATTATTAGCCAGTCTCTTTTGGCATAAGGTAAAAAACTGCTTAAATGGTGTGACATTTCTATGGAGTTGAAGTGAATTGTTGTTCAATGAAACCAAAGGCAAGTAGAATTTTAGTAGTACAAAACCTGGTCAGTTTTGACTGCAATATATAACTTTTATCTTTGCTTTATTTGGCATCTTTGGTTAGAAGCTAAAATATAATTCTGAACAAAACCGTCAGCCAGTTAAAATTGTCTATCATTGTACTAAATTCCAAAACTCAAACCATTGATGCCTCATTCATATAAATACCTCAAACTTAAGTCCAGCATGATTTAATACCTGCTTGAAGCTTTTGGATTTACTCCCAACTAATTAAACACCAATGCACATTCTATCATCTGAAACCACTTTAGAGCGTCTCAGATCAAGTTGAGGCAAGACAGGTAGCTCTGGGATTAGGACAATTCTGGGCCTATCAATAGGCTGGGATAGCCCGGCGAGAACATCTCATTAGTGAGGTATCGCCGATTACTCCCCTTAAAAACCTTAATCTAATAAATACGCACTATTTGGGAAAAACGATATTGTATTCTTAATTACTATTAAACGAACAATTGCGTATTGTCTCTTGTTAATCGGCCGAGTTTAGGTGACATTACCTATAGTGAAGGAAAGTTACGCTATACGAAGCGTAGCCAGTAATCACATTAAGAAAACCGTATCAACATTTTTCCCATATAATACGTATTTATTAGATTAAGGTTTTTAAGTGGAGTAATCGGCGATGCATCACTAATGGGATGTTCTCACTGGGCTGTCCCTACCTATTCATAGGCCCAGGCCGGTCCTAATTCCCCAGCTACCTGGCTTGCATCAACTTAACCTGAGACGCCGTATAGAATACCAAACACAAGTTTAACTTCTTAATGGAGCATCACCATAAAGAATGAATGTTCTGTTGAAAATATTTTTTTTTTAAACAGAAAAAACTAAAAATCATTTTAAAAAATTGAATTGACATTCATAATATACTCATCTTTACTTCTGTTAGGAATATTTGAGGACAATTTTCTGCCTTTCCTAATGTTACAATACTAGCCTTTCTGACCAAATAAAGTATATGATGAACTTTTAAGATTTGGGCAAACAGTATTATTTAAGTTTTGAAAATGGAGTCATTCCGAAACGTGTCAAGAAAGAAAAATATTGTAATGTTAGAAAAGGCAGAAAAATTTACTCAAACATAAACACATCCAATTTTAAGATTTTGGTATTTGATGGAAACGTTTCTAGGAATTAACTAACATTGAAGATAAACTTTGCCTGGCTGTTAATTTCTATGACGTTGAAGCAGATGAAAACAATTTGTAAACAAATGCAATGATTATGTCACACCGTACCTGCTAGCTAGTGAAACTGACTCAGGGTTTACCATAAATGAATATGAATTAGTTGGACAATCTGATAGTCCAAACAGATCTCATTTCCCATTAGTTCGGATTAACGAAATATTATGTATTTGATTCAGTTGCTATTTAAGATAGTTACAGTAGTATAATGTTTGAAGACAAATTGACCCTTTTACCTGTTTAAAGTTAAGGTCATGTCATGATATTTTATACAATTCTTAAAATGCAGTTTCTAAACAGCTTTAAAAATAATATGGTTTTGTTCTATGTAAAGATTTTCACTGCAGTACAATGTTTATCATAATGGACTTTGATTTTACAAAAAGAGCCTGGTATGTATTTTGTCCTGTTACATTGTTCACTCAAGTTACTAATGTCTAAGTAAAATGTCAATAATTTGGTCAAAAAAAAACATTCAACCCTACGCCAGTAAAAAGAAAAATAACTGAAAAATCAAGGAATTCTACTGATTGATTTCAATGTGTACCTCGTCCAGTTCCTTCCTGTGATTTCCTAGGGGCTCCACGTGGTGGGACAGGAGGAGGGACTTTTGGTAGGACCCCACCAGTAGTATGGGGGGACCCACCAATATTGCCTCCTCTGTCCTTAAGAACTGATGGGTACGAAGGAGGAGAAATTAGTGGCACGGGAGAAACTACTAATGTAGTAGGAGGAGAAGGCAAAGAAGGACTTGGTGGTGTACCTAAGAGAAAGATTTGGTAATGGAAACAGAAGACAAAAGAAAAATGATTAGATGCCTTAAACATATATGATCACATTAATACAAAGTAATTTTCTGCAACTCTGAATATGTTTTACAAGTGGCATTACCAAATGTTGATATTAAATACTTTCTAAGTATAAAAGGCTGTCAAAATATAATATAAAGAATTAGAAAAAGAATTCTTTAAATATGAAAACGATAGATTTTTAATTAAATGTAGCTTTTTAAGTGAAGTAAATCATTACTATTTATCATTTAATGGTTCAAATTAAACTAATACTTTCAGATACATGGAGAATATCAATGCTATCCAGGTTTCTTCTTTACTTAATAAATACTGGTAAAATAATGAATACAGCAATTTACTTATTCAATTTTTTAAAAAAATTAAACAATGACATAATTTTTAAAAACTGGTATGAACTGAATGTTTAGGTTGTGCTCTCTTCATACATACTAATATCTTACTCATAGAGTTTTGTTCCTTTGTAATAAGTTCATACATTACTATAAATACAAACACGCATATATATATATATATATATATATATATATATATATATATATATGATGATGATGATGATGAATAGTTACTATACAGAGTACATCTGTTCATTTTGGAGTGCATAAAATCGCAGTTCCGACATTTCGCTAGAATCCCATCTAGCATTGACGAGGTGAAACCAACAACAGTTGAAGTGGGAATTTCACTTCTTGATTCACCTGACAGTAATTCACACTTAAACTGTTGTTGAGTTTACCTCGTCAATGCTAGACGAGATTCTACAGAAACATCGGAACTGCGATTTTATGCACTGCAAAATGAACGGATGTACTCCGGATAGTAAATATTTATCATATTTTTCCATCCGTGAAGAAATATGTAAACACACACACACACACACACACTCATTTTAATGTCTTCTTCTGCCTTTCCTAACATTAAAACCTTGTTCTTTGTTGACACGTTTTGGAATGTCTTCATTTTCATAACTTTAACTACACTCTTTCCCTACCAAAAATCTATACTGTATGCAAGAATTACGCTCAACTAATTTTACTTCCTAATTAGATTAAGAGTACAGACTGATATATTGTCTAGTTTCTGTGTATTTTAAAATCTATTCATAAATTTTGATGACACTAAAGGCAAATGCAGCCTTAGTCAGGAAAAATATTCAAATTTGAAGCAAAAATAATATGTTCAGTATATTAATTAATCATTTATAACCGACCCTTTAATTAGCATTCACGTACCAGTAGGTGAGATCTTGCAACGGCCAGCGGGAGCATTCCCTTACATGTTTTATTGCTTCTCTCAGATTAGCATTGCCGTATATTTACAATTTGTTTCCCTGTGTATTGTGCTGAGATTAAATATTTGCTATTTGGACAATAAAAACACAGAGTACATGGTCACCAATCTTTTGTGTTCAAAGTCTATGGGTTTTCCCACATATTTATAGATAGTTTTGACGTTTGTGCAGGCTTGACGTATGGCTTTTCCCACGTGTCTACAGATAGTTTCGAAGTTTGTGCAATATTTTACAATAAATATTTTTAAAAAAAAAAGATTAACAGATAATTTTTAGAAAAGAAATTATCACTAAACGTAAGGTAAAGTTTGGTTAACATGAGAAAATAAGTGAATTTTTAAAAATATTAGCAAATATTACTATAATTTAAAATAATAGGAGAAAAACGGGAAAAAATTAGAAAAAAGTGTAAAAACCTTTAAAAAATATGTTGCTCTCAGGGGTCGGGCAGGCACATGTTGCTAATCAAAGGGTTAAAAGCATTGTGAATGGATGTGTCTGGTAATTTTTTTAATCATCATAATCTAGTAATAATTATTATATTGTCTAAATATATCTTAATTATTTGAACTATATTGTGTTGTGTGTTGTTAAAATAAATGCACACAGTATGCTAAAAAAGGGGAATTGTTTAATTCCACGGATTATGTTCATCAGATTGATATAGATTTTGTATGGAGTGCTGGTACACCTGTCCGCAATATATGTATACAAAAGTAACCTAAACAAAAATTTGTTGTTAGTGGTTGCGAGTACTCTTTGTTTTTCTTTGATACACTCAATTTTTACTATTATTGCATATCAAAGCATACTTCTACACGAGGTAGGCTATCGTGATACCTTCTTGCCTATTGGTATGAAAGGAATGAAAAATCGTCTTGGATACAGACAATTTTCATTATTTTTTCCTTCCGGGATTATACGGGACCATTTTGTATCAAGTTGTACTGGTACAGTCTATTATAATTAAATTCTGACTGAGTTTGGCATGGAAGGATAACATTCCTAACCAGCACTGTTGTAAAATGAATGAGAATAAAGAATCGGTGCATGGTTTGACGGTGCAATTCATGGTTTCTGTGCCAATTTTGTTTTTAATTGAATGGGTGCATGAGATTACTGGGAAAGTCTATTAAAAAAAATGGTTGAAGGGTTTAAGGTTGCTCAGAAAGGCCAGCAGCTCCTTGGCGGTATTACCAAAGCTCCTGAGGAGGATTCCTGTTTGGTACAGTTTCTAACCTCGGTTGATAGTTCTAACCTATATGCCACGATCTACTGAGCACATACCTAATCTTATATTTCTTCCCTTCTATGATCTACGTTCTATGAAGCTCAAGTAAGTGCCAACTAAATTCAACGGGCATGTGACTTGAGGATGAAAACTCTCGCCATTTTCCTGCAGTTACGCATCCAATCAGACATGATAATCGTCTCTGTTCTATTCTAGCTCTTTACTCTCCCCTTTTGACTCATGCTCACTTTGTTTCATCATTTTGGATCTTACAATTTCTTCTCAAATAAATATTGAAATCAATTTTAAATCAAAGAGTTTTTATTATATCAAATTAACTAATTAGCAATTCCACTTTTTTCATTAGTTTCATACTTACAATACTCAACCACAAGTGTTAGCATGTGGTTAACAACATTTGTTAGTGAAACTTTTGTACAATTTATTCTTTAGTGAACACTTGTTCAACTTAAAGTTTTCTAGTGAGCAGCTCTTGTTGAAAGTAGTGTGAACCTTTTATGCAACATAAGTTAGTGTTTTTTAGCAATTTTTCATTATTCAAACTTTGTTCATAAATTCTCTCCTAAATTATAAATTCAAGGTAACTCACAGATTTGCCTATAAATTTATCTGTTTGGTCCTTCGAAAATATTAATAATTTTATTGTCTTTTCCATCAAACTCAAGAGCTCAATCTCCTTTGTTATGTAGTTGAATAGAGGATACCAATGGAAAAAGGTGAGGAGAACATTAAAGCCTCATCAACCTAGCTTAACCCTTCAAGCCTGAGTTGTAAGTCCACAACACATATGTATATATTTAAAAAAATTATGTATATATATATAATTGTGTGTTTTCTCTTCCTCTAACGATCATAATACGGACATTCCATGTTTTGTTGCTCTTGGACATAATTCATTGTAGCAGATAAATCTCATATTTCATTTTAAGAATGTAATTAAGTAAAGTATTTTGTTTTAAATTTGTATGCTGTTGGCTTCAGTTAGCACTTCTTAAATAATTTCCAAAGAGATAATTTGTTCGGAATTCGATTATTTTGTAAAAAAATTTCTGTTACGTTTCATACAAAAAAAAACAACTGGAAAAATATTGAATATTTAGCAATCCAACAAATTTCTATAACTTGATTGCCATGATGTCGTTTGTACCAGACTACAGTATTTAAGTTATGTTTACAATTTATACAGAATTACTTTTGAAAATATAGTTTTGATTTTGGAAAGAAGTTTTTTAAAAAAGTTTTCCGAAAATATTGCATTTAATATAATTATAATAAAAGAGGTATATATGGTCAACTATATTAAGTTTTTATTTCAGAAGTTTTGGCAAAAACTTAAATTACTAAATTTATCACTCGTACTCATTCTATCCATTTTCCACACTTTAACATTTCTTACTTTTTCCATTTCTGTGTTTTTTTTATTGAATGCTCGTACTGTCTACATAACTCTCTATCTACTAACACTTTGTATACTGAGCAAAAATGAATGTAGTAGCGCCATTTTACTCTCATTTTCAGAATGTTTATAGAAATTAATCAATTTTTTAATTATTCTTCAAACAAAACAAATCATATATATAATATAGGAGATGAAATGAGCTTTCATAAAGTATAAACTTTATAGTTGGTTCTACTAAGAAAAATTACATACATTTTTGACCGTAACAAATTTTATGAAAAAAAATATTTTTTATACATTCCTTCTATTTCTTCAAGCTATTTATGCTAGTAATCTTTCTGGAATACTTATATGACTGTAAAAACTATAATGAATAAGCAAGCAAAAAAAAAACATCACTAAACAATCTTATTGCAATATGTTAAAAACAAAATTATGTTTATAAATATTAATGTAATGGACAATTAACTTCATATCATGCTAGGAAGCTGTGACATTGTTCAGATTTTTATTTTATATTTTTTTCTTGTTATGAAAATTAATGTCTATGGCCTAAGGAATATTGCGAAATACAAAAGCCCGATATATTACTGGAAAAAATGTATAGAAATAAATACTTGTCAGAGCTTCACTCGTCATCTACTCATTAACAAAGATCTCGACCTCTACTTGGGCATAATGTGCAGTGTTAAATTTTAAAACTCCGATAATTATTTTTATTCGATATGGGCTGTTTTAACTATATCTTTTTTACAGCTGATTTATTCCAGATAAATCTCACCTTCTTGAGCTCTAAATTGTGAATCAATTTACCTGAAATCCATCAGCTTTAAAAAAATGACAAGATAGAACTTAACAAATTTGTTGAGCACTGTGAAATAATTTTTCAATTAAATAAATAAAACCCACTAACCCCAATATAAAAATCTTCATTTTACTACAATTACTTTACGTACATTTTGATTACATGGTATTCACTTTGAGAAGTACTACTTCAAATAGTACTTCTGAAGATGATTACCATGTAGTCTAAATGTACATAAAGTAATTGTAGTAAAATAAAGATTTTTGTATTATGGTTAGAGGGTTTTATTTATTTAGTTAAAAGGTAGAACTTATAAATAAAAATAACCATATTGATGTTTGAAAAGTAAGATAATTAATGTAGTTCTGAGGTTTCGCCATTTTTTTACTTTTCAGTGTTATGGACACCCACCTTACTGTTTACTATAGCAAACATAATGTGGATTTGAAAGTGTTATAGAACTTCTCTATGATATTAACATTATTTACATAGCACTAAAATATAGCATTAAAAGTTAAATTCAATTCTCTTACCAGGTTTGCTGTTTCCATTTCCAGATGCTATGACTGCCATAAACCAGTATGTTTAAATAGTTTATTATTGTACTTGAAAAACTCTTACACAGTTTTTTTTTATAATTACTTACATAAATACTCGTAAAAGAACAACACCGTTTCTTTGAAAAAATCAAAAAAGCTGTTTGACGGAAGAATATTAAAGATATTTATTCCTAATAAGAAAAGGAATTAACTATAATATAGCCATAAAATCAAAAAAGTTGTGACGAGTGAAAACAGAAAAGGAATTAACCATAATAAAGCAAAAAGACTAAAAACCTTAGCAAGCCATTCAACTTGATAGTATAAAAATCAGTATGAAATTCACACTAAATTGTTCATTATAAAAATGAATTCAACAACAAAAGTTTTAAATGATTTTTGGTGCTTGAGAGAATAAAATATTTGCCTTCTTTATTTGCTGTTTAAGGTGTGTTCTTTTTAGTAATAAAATGTATTTAAATATACTTTAGTTCTGCTAATTTTTATAGCACGTAAAATATAGTAATTATATCATTTTGCTACATATTTATAATTTAAAAAATCTCTCAACCATTTAAATATGTATTCTACTATTATATACTCAACCATTTAAACACTAAGAAAATTTTTTTAATTTTTTATTGTGTATTTAAATTTTAATTGTGTATGTATATTAAATAATATGAAAAAAGATGACAGAGGGCTGGAAAATTAAAAACCAGTTACTTTACCACGAGTCTTACACAAGAAGAAGAATATTATAAAGTAATTATATACACTAAAGTTATAAATATATATATATATTAAATATGGTGATATGTTTTCTTGTATATATAGTTAATAAATTTAAAATATTTCAAACACAAGAATACATTTAATGAATATATTTATTCAAAGCTTTTCGCCGATAAAAAAGTATCAGCATCTTCAGGAAAAATAATTATCTAATAAAATACTTTTACAAAATTCTTGTGTTCTTGTGTTTGAAATATTTTAAATTTATTAAATATATATATATATATATATATATATATATATATATATATATATATATATATATATTCTTGATATTTAACGTTATCCATTGTTTTTCCGTTGCACTGACTTTATGAAGTTAATATATTACTATGTAAGTAACTTTATCTACCATTAAGTGCAATAATTTTACCTTGAGTGATGAGGCACCTTTCGGTCAATTGACCATTGTCGAATCACTCTCGTGATTCACTGAATGATTCGACAATGGTCAATTGACCGAAAGGTGCCTCATCACTCAAGGTAAAATTATTGCACTTAATGGTGGATAAAGTTACTTACATAGTAATATATTAACTTCATATATATATATATATATATATATATATATATATATATATATATATATATATATATATATATATATATACCTTGTCCCTACATCTAAAAAAAATGTTCTTCAGCTCTCACACAACAGGAAAAAACCATTTATGATTTATAACGGTAAAAGAAAACACATAAACTCAAAATCTCACCACACATTAGTTTTTAATAACAACAAACACACTAGTTCATAGCACAGACTAGTTTTGGCGACAATGTCGCCTTCCTCCGTAGTTGTAGTTCTCAGTAGGACCCAAGCACTGAGGAAGACGACATCATCGCCGAAACTAGTCTGTGTTATGAACTAGTGTGTTTGTTTTTACTAAAAACTAGAACCAGTCTGTGTTATAAGCTAGAGTGTGTTTTTATTAAAAACTAATGTGTAGTGAGATTTTGAATTTAATATTTTGTTTTTACCGCTGTGGTTTGCATTAGCTAAGCTCTAATTAACTAAACATTTATGATTTTGTATAAATTTACGAAAACACCTAGGGTGATGACAGAACACCTGTTTATATTATCTACCATTTTTCATTAAATAAGAACGAAAATAACTTTTTTAAATCAATATTCTATAACATTTACACAAGTTTATATAGTACTCTTGATATTTGTAATGGCAAGAAAAAATTAATTTCTTACATTGTATTACGTTCTTTTACTAATACTTATTAATTTATATCTAGAGTTAATTTATAAACTGCCTAAGACAGTTATTTAAAAAACGGATCTAAGGTTTATTTGTTTTAATTGTTGAAAAATCAAAACATATTCATGTGCATGTTAATGTTTTTTTTATAATTTTAATTTTATTGTAGTATATTTCGGATAGTTGGACCACTTGGGAATCAGTATGGTTTGATCCTATTAAACAAAGTTTTGAAAATAACACTTTGAACAGATAAAAACGTTTTCGAACAAATAAAAAAAGATAATAAGTTTTGAAAAAGGGCAATACTTTACTGAACGCTAGGTAACCTCCATTTTTGTCATTTTCAAGTGTGTTACTCAGGAATACGTTGTAAAGACCACACTGTTGCAATCGGCAGAATTAATAAAACAGTGCCGAAATACAGGTTCACAAAATAGCAAGTTAGGGCAGGTATGGTATCTCTAAATACAGCTTCACTATATAAACAATGTGTAATGTTTATTAAAGATAAATAAAATAATCAATATAATATTACATGAAGCATAGAATGTTTATGTGTTGGGAGTATCGAGAGATGAGAATGGGCTTGTTAACTAATACTTGCAGTCCCATTTGAGCATCAATTATACTTTCAGTGTATTGAAACATTACGTGAATTCACTTTTCTCTTTAGTCGACTGTCTTTATTAACAATTATTAAATTATTGTTTTATCACTCCAGAAAAGTACTGGATCAAACAAGTTGCATTTTGGAACGATTAAGCGGCACAATTTTTTGTGTAAACACGCATTCGGTTTTGTTTTTTTAATTTGAATCAAATTGAACAACTGGTGGTCCAATTAACCGAAACCCACTGTATTTGTTAGCCTTCAGCATTACGGTTAACTAAATAGGAGTAAATTTATAATTTTAAAACTATTTAGTTTAAATTCCTTTTAAAATAATTTATGTTACTTTGTTCAATAAACATTAGCTTACCTAATCCATCTGGTTCTGATTCCAGTGGTCTTAAAGGTCTTGAAATACTTTTCCTTTTCGAAGGAGAATGCTTCAAAGCTGAAACAAAAAATGTAAAAATTTCATCCTTATGTCAATAATGTTTAAAATAACTACACAATGTAATATTTTAAATTGTGAAGTTCACATCTCATTATACAAATCATGTTGAATTTTGCACTGATTTTTAATAGAATACAAACTAAAAACACATAAATAATCTCAAATTATAATAATCTAAATTTAATCATAGTACTAAAAAAAATTTCTATATTAAATATTTAAACTTCAACAGGAGAGACACAAATAAGTCTGTATATCTCATAAAGCAGCAATTCACTATGAAAATTAAGTACAAGAAAGCAACAAATTCTGATACACTACACAAAATCTAACCAACTACTTCTAAGAAAGCAAAGCCTACAAAAAGTCCACTAATAAGCAACAATTTCTATTGATTGCTAAATATTAAAACAATAAACATGAGAAAACATCTACCAAAAGAAATACGTCTGTATAAAAGAAACAATTATTATATCAAGAGGTAACAAAATTGTCAAAGGAATAGGCACAGCTAAAGAAGAAAATAAGTATACACCCAAAGATAAACAATTAACTTTTTTGCCTACACACTGAGTTTGTATAAGACACATGAAAAAACCAAGCCTATTAGATACAAAAGTAGGATACAAAAAGAGCAGTAATTCCTATTCTAAAATATAATTACAGCAAAGAACACGAGAAAGAGAAATTTTAATATTTAAAGCAGTATATAAAAAATTACAGTACAGATTACATATAATCTATATGAAGAGATTAATTTAAAAAATTAGAACAAAATAAAAACATATACGAGAAAGATAAAAATTGATATACAAGGAGTAACTACATCAAAGGATAAGCATCAGAAATTATGGAATCATTATAAAGCCAGTACCAATTTAAAATCCATGAGATACTCCAAGGACATGACAATGAGCCAAAATTTAAAAAGAAACATGCCCACATTCAGGGAGTATTTCACTAACAAGTAAAGGCTTTCGTAGTGTGTAGTACTAACAATGAAATTCCGTTCTAAGTTTTTAAGCTGTGGCCAAGAGGATTACTCAACACTTAGCCTACAAGTGCAGCAGAAGCCTATCAAGAAGATTTATGGTAGAGGTAGAACTGATTGAGCTGTATATAATAGTTAATGTCTACTGCTGTTGTCGAGTGTTAGAAAATAAATTACATTTGTAGTAAAGCCTAAAACCAGAAAAGAATTTCATAATTATTAGAGTTGTGTTCTAGACAACATTCTAAGTAAGAGTAACCATTTCACACGAGAAAACGCAGGAAAATAGATTTCAGATTATACAATAAAGAAAAACATATCTTAAAACACTATATTTAATAATTATCAAATTCAACAAACTTATATTGACATTGCTCATGGCTTAATAGGACTCTATCCTATCCATTAGCTTTCTGGCTAATTTTCACAAATTGTTGAGAACAGTACCTAACCTCTTACAGCATTAGATTCTGAATTTTATGTTTGCCGCTATTTAAAACAGCTTATTTCAGTTTCACAGTTTTACACACTAGATAGCGCTCTTGCCTAACCTTGTTGTTCCGTTTTTCACTGCTAAATCCTGACCCCCATAACGTTCCCTTCCAACTCAGGTGCAGCCAAGATGGCCAACTGTTCAACATTCATATAATTCCAACTGTTAAATTTAAAATCAGAACCGCCTCACCAGAAAGTATCTCCTCATGAAACTACCTGCAAGTAGTACTTCAAGCCGCAACTTCATGTTATGCATTAGATAAAGAAATAACAGCAATCAATTAGTTAAAAGTGTTGTTTGTTAACATTGACTTATAACCATGTGAGACCTTGTTACAATCCTTTGAACATTCTCACTTTATGTTCAACTATCACCTCACAGTGTGTCACTATTATGTTAGATTGTTGCTGAACTATATATTAATTTCAACAGTGAGTGTCAGCGCTTTTTTGTGGTCATAAATATTGGACTGGTGGTTTTACCTCCTCTGTTTTGAGTACACTCTGTGTTGGAACTTGTTTTAGATTACTCTACTTATTAATCATCATTAAGTGTTACAGTAACAATGAACTTTTAGTTAGTCTGATTTATAAAGACCTACTTCGACACCACAATGGTAAGACTTTCATAGTAATTCAACGTGTGTTATTTTAACTTTGATCGGTCATTTTTATTATTTTTTGCAATCACTCATATTTGATTTCTTGTCCTCATATTCCTGAGTGATCCTCCAGCCAGACACTTTGTATATTCCATTTAATATTTAATATCTTCAACCTTGGGATTATCGCCAACACAAATGTTTACTGAGACTTTCAATCTTTCAGCGTATTACAAAGCTGTACCTTATCAACTATTGAATTCGAACATGTCTTGTATGGAGATGGAAAATGAAGAATAAAATTTCCTTCCTAATCAAGAGGATATTATTTTAGTCAATGATCCCCAAAATTGGTTTTCTGCCATTCTCTTAGTTTTATTTTTCATCATAAATATATTTTTTTTATATAATTTTCGGTATTAGATTTTACTTATCATGATAAATACCTTTAACCCTTTTAACGGCAAGGGCCTTTTTTTATCTTGCGATAAATGCCTGCCCAAAAGTTTGTGTAACTGTTCAAGACTGTTATGCTTAATTTCAGAAAACATACATAAGTTGATTTAAAAGTTCATAATCTTGTTTATTTTTCATCATATAATAATAAATAAGGTCTTGTTTTATTCCCAATGAGTTACTTGTTAATATACAAAAATAATATTTAGTAACTTGAAAAAACAATTTTTTAATTAAAATATTTTTTTTACTTTTTAACAAAAACTTATCTTAAGATCTATTTTTATTATATTACAAACTATGAATAATGACAGACATGGATTTAAAACGCAAATAAATTTTAATCATTTATTTTCGTACATATTGTTGTAATGATTTCTTTTCCAGTTTAATACAAGGTCTACCTCCTTGATTTTGTGCTGACCGATACATATAAGGGGACCAGTTTCTCTACTACCATATCTATTTCTCTTCCTTTAACCACCACCATTTGATAACTGCAAACACTAATTTTACATTTTTTTCTCATAAGCAAAGAACTGTAAGCCAAATTCTTACCCATGGATAAACCAGGTTGATTCATATCAAGAACCACTCACCAGAAAGTTCTTCAACAATTGCCGATGTGTACTTAAGTCTTTTCAACAGTTTACCTAAACTATTCTTTAGTGTAAAAAATTTAATAAAAATTTTGCACTAAGATAAACAACATAGCTCACAATACACGACAAAATCTCTCTAGATTGTCTATCCGCCCAATAAATAACTTCTTTGTTTATGCTGATACAGTGATATACATACTGTTCGTAAGTTCTAAAATGCCTAAGCAATAAGCGACATGTGTAGTACGACATTTTGTTAACATTGGAAAGCTAATAAATTGAAAATTATCGACAAGCGTAGTACGACATTTCGTTAACATTGGAAAGCTAATAAATTGAAAATTATCAGAATAGCTTTGTAAAGTATATTGGTGTTTTAACACTAGGAGGCAAAGTGCTATTAAAAGCAAGATGGTATTTTTTGATAGATAAGCACTATATAAAGCTAGTTGGTGTTTGAAAAGTTCATATGACTCGCCTTCAAACATAATGAAAAAAATAATCCAGTCCCTTTGAAATAAAACTGTTTAATTGAAATATTTTAAAATCATTTACAGTTTATGTATATACTGAAAGATTTTTAAATGTTGAAATCCTTTATTTTTTGGTTACAAATACAACCATACAAAAAATAAAAACGTGAAATAATATGTTTATAACAGGCTTTAAACGTTTTTTTTTTTTAATCTCTTTAACATTAGTTTATGAATATCCAAACTTTAAATTTTGTAAATTTGTAAAAACTTACTGAGACAGAACGTTTTCGATCGCTATGTGGCGATCTTCATCAGTGTCTTCTGCTTGGAGTTGTTAGGTTAAGCGGTGACGGTTTTAAAGGGAGGTTTTAGATAGTATTAAAGATTATGTATAATTTGTATTAGGTTTGTTCGTTTAATATGTTTGTATTTTGTGTGTTTGTAAATTTCATATTGTTTGTTCTAGTGTGTTGAGATGTGGTCCTTTTTTGTTGATGTGTAAGATTTCTAGGTTATGGTAAATGTCTGTGTATTTGTGTCCTGTTTCTTGTGTTCTATTTTTTTTTTCAAATTAAGAATATCTAAATAGCTTTTACAAAATTTTGTTTTCTTTTGAGGCAACATTTTTAAACTGTGACCACTAATAATTAGTATTTAATGACCAAGACTACAAGAATTATTTTAAATTAAAAACTCAAGTACCATACAACAGAAGTAACTTTGAAGCTTTAGACAAGGAAAGCAGAGAAAAGACAGACCAAAACTCTACTCCATTGTCCACTATGATGAAAAACTATATGAATCCAACTAAGTGAAAATATTTAGCTAAATTACTCGTAAAAGCTAAGATATTCCAACAATGGAAGCAATTTGTCTACTAGCTAGTGCCAAGATAATTTTGTTAGTTATGTGATAATTCAGTGATAAAGTAAATTTTGTAGATTCTCACAAGTCAACATGTTTTGTTCTCATACTGACCCCTTTAATTTTTCCTACTCAGTCTAGAATTAGCTAATGGAGTTCTTGGATCTGCTTGTAAAACTCTTTGCAAACATTTATACACTAATCAATCTATGCTTAGTGAATCTATTTTTCAAAATGTTTTCATTACATTAATGTTCAAAAATAATATTAGAAAAACACTTAATAAAAACATTATGAATTGAAGAGAGAATATAGATAATAAATGTAAACATGTCAGAATCATTATAACAAATAAATATTTTAAAAGATATTGACAAAAAACCCCAATGTCACAAATATAATGAAAAATAACTAATATTACAAGTTATCTGATTAAACCCTTATGTACATTTCGATATCCGTGTCATCATATCAGAGAGTTTAGTTTGTACAGTCTTTGTAAATTATTGTATTCAAGATTGTAATAAGACCCTGATGATGATGACATGGTTATCGAAATGTACATAAGCATTTAATCTTAGATAACTTGTAATATTGGTAATTTTTTATTATATTTGTGGTATTGGGGGTTATGAAAATATTTTTATTGTAATATATTGTACAACTATGGTCTCAATATTGCATAAATATATAACAAGTAACATAAACAAAAATTAAAGTCAATTCCTACTTTTTTAGGTCAAGACAGAAAAAAGTTACTTTAGCTAATTTAATCATTTTTAAAGTTAATAATAATTTTAAATAATTACAATTAATACGTATATACATGTTATAGAATCACAACACTGGGTGGCAAAATAGAAATCAAAATTAATTAATTAAATTGAATTAATATTTGAAAAAACTATAGCAACAGTGTCATCCTCTACAAGTTTAAAGAAATGTAATTGAACTTGAGTGGATGAATAAAGAGCATTTTATTAACGATTAAAAATTTGAACAAGACATATAAATATAGGGGAAGTGTGAAGTAATAGTAGGAATTGAGAAAAATAAAGCATTTAAGAACAACAATTAAACGAGTTTAGATTAGTACAGACTGGCAAAAGCATCAGTAGTCAGAACAAATGATGAGTCACAAAGTACCACTACTAATTCTTCAACACAGTTTTATAACTACTCAATGACTTACAACTTCCCATCAAATCATCCAAGTGCAATCTTGTGTACATCTGTAATTCTATAGATTACACACTTATTTGAAACAATAAACTTCATGCATACAAACTACAACTTCAAAACATGCTGCTTGTAACTATTCATGCCAAATCAATTCAAACTGTTATAAATAACCTTATGTACTCTAAAACTGTACTTTCTATATCAATTCTAATTAAAACATGATCATTTGTTACCAATTAAATTAAATGTCTTGTCTTTGATGAAATAAACAGTTTATTACCTGTCGACAATATTGAGAAAATATAAATTTAAAGAAAAGAATAAATAAATAATTTACAAATCACCATTCTATGGGTTTAAAAGGAAGAACCAGGTATTAAATCATAAAAACATATAATAGTTAAACATTTAACATTAAAACATATTAAACTTTTATACTTTCTGTTTAATACTGTTAAATGATGTTTAAAGAGTTTATAAGTAAAACAAATACAACAGCAATGTATATCCCTATTACATTTTATTTTAAACATTAACTTACTTAAATGCAGGCAATTCTTGCATTTTAATTTTTTTTGTGTAAAAATTATAAATTTTTTAATCATGATCCGAAATAATATATAATAATTAATCACTTAAACAATAGTTTATGACTATCCAAACTTTATATTTAGTAAATTTGTTAAAACTTACTGAGACAGAACGTTTTCGATCGCTATGTGCCGATCTTCATCAGTGTCTTCTGCCTAGCAGAAGTTCGGATAGTCATAAACTATTGTTTAAGTGATTAATAAGATTCACCGAACATAATAGACTACACAATTCAAGGATATAATAATTGCTTTTAAAAGGAAGCAATATCTACTGAATCAATAGGTTTGTGTAAATCTCTTTCCCTTTTCATGTTTTTTTAAACTGTTTTTTACTTTTTACAAAAATATTATAAATTTGTGTAATGGAAAATTTAATCTTATATTATACAATCTCAACATACTTAACACAACAAATCTATTAATATCTGAGACTTCTTACGCTGTGTGTTTGTGAGACTGTGCAATAAGGGATGCATATCAGAATAAAGTTATTTAATATAATTTGCGTTTATTCCATAAAGTGGAAACTCTTTTAAGGGCACATTACTCAAGCTATCAAGGTTTATTTTAAGAAAGTTTATCAAAGGTTACAGCAAAAATTATAAACCGCAAATACAGTTATTTTATTCAGTATTACTGTATTACTTCAAAACAACATATCCCCAGTTTATTAACAAATTGTTACTTAACAAATTTATTAGTATTTTATTTACCCTAATAGACCAAACTAACTTATAGCAACACTTCAATAATTGAGGTACATAATATATAAAAGGAAAGTAATGTATACAAGTAAAAACAACATAACTCTAAAAATTATTTTAACCTGATAGCAGTTTAAAGATAAAAATCCTTGACTAAATCTTTTTTTTATCTGTTCAAAATGTTATGAAGATGAATTTCGTTTATGAATATAAACACCGAAATGGCTAAAGACATGTATTACGAATTGACAAATCAAAGGCTTGTTCTCATAAAATGTTTATAGTTTTAAATATTTAAGGAGAACGATTACATTCTCACAATGCAAAAAATTACAAGCTATTTCTCAAGGTCGACAAGATATATATTTTTACACATAATTTCCTTCTTGTACTAGATGGTCAGGAAAATTGGTAATTATCACTAATATTTAGCGTGCTTAGGCTCATGGTAAAAAAAGGGTAAGAGAGGCAAAGGGTGTTTATTCGTACACAACATATAATATATCTTTCAAGGTGTGATATTTTTTCAATACCTAATGAGCATTCTTCAGGCTTCTGTAGGGATGTTTCTTGATACCTGACAGTAGCCTTCTGGTAAAATTACCAGACATTTTGGAAGTTTCTTAGTATGTTTGAGGATCATTACACCAATAATATCCTATAATGCATTAAAGTTTCAAGTGAAGGATGACCATTCTTAGTTACCAGATTGGGGGGATAAGGTCATCCCCTTGAAATGTTACGTAACCTACTCTTTGATGCATTATATAGCTATTGCAACAAATATTTCAATACAAATTTCTTTCACTGATCGTCAAGTATCAAAACATTGACACAAACATCTTAGAAATACAAATGGCATTGTTTTAATGTTAAAATCTTGACAGAAATATTTTTTATAGTATAATTTAATAACCAAAAACCTAAACAACCCTAAAAACAAAAAACACAGCATTAAACAAATTTTTTAATCTTTTTAAAACCATTAAATTTACATGCACACACCCCAAAACATACATAAACCAACACACACAGTAAATAACTATAATAGGGAAATAAAATGCATTTACTTTAAGATAGATGAAATTAATTTTGAAAGCCTGACACTTTGAATTTTTGTTGAAATCCTACATATTTCTTTCATATTCTAGTTTTACCCGTCTGATTTACCACAAACTAAGTTATATGTTTAATAACTATAATTAGGTAATATTGTTTATATTATCTACTATTACAATTAACAACAATCAATAAATTAGATTTATATTACTTAAATTTTAAAACCCAATTTAAAAATATATAAAACATAAAACCGCAAAGTTTAAACACTAAACTAAACATTTAAAGTGTAATTCAAACAATTCCTTCAGTTATTTCCTAGTGAAATTGAAACAATAATTATTGTACTTTTTCACTATTAAGAATATAAAACTTATTAAAAGTAGCACTTACTTTCTTGTATGAAATCGACGATATTGAGACATATCTTCCAGAATAGCTGTCCTGATGTAATAAAACTAAAAGTTACTTATTACAAGCTGTATTTTTAAATGTAAATAAGTGCATTCCTTTAGTTCTGACTTTTTTTATCATTTGTCTTTGCCTTTACTAAATATATCTTTGTTGTTATCAAGTATCTTTATAGTCCACTAAACTAACAAAAGACAGATATATGTTTCATGGGAAGATAACAATAAAAATACCACGAATAATTAAAAAAATAATATAATAATATATTGCATGGCTACGATGTTAGTGGTTGAATTAAAACTTATTTAGGTTATTTTAAAAAATAGAATATTACTTTATAAAAAAACATAGTGAAAAGTCTATCTTTATATGTATTATAGTAGAAACCAAATTTCGATTCCAAATACTCTCCTCTAATTGCCAAGTGATGTTCACCATGTATCTTACATCACTTCAGTATAGGGTAGATCAACCCTATAGGTCAGAGGCCAGCACCCATGACCCGTAAAATGATTTTGTCCGGCCCTTTCCACTTGTGGTTTTTTAATTCTGAGCGGTCCGGATAGCTTGCACTTATAGGTTAGAATACAAAAAGGTTTCTCAATAGCTAGAACCATTAACTAGCCACAACAATAAACACCTAATAATAAATTACAGGCACAATATAAGTGGAAATGTGTATGCAGGCAAGTTCACCCTTACGGCAATTGTGTTATTTTAGTAAAATTTTTAAATGTTTTATTTCACTATTTCAGCACTTCAAAACATTAATAAAGAAATTTGTCTAAGGTAAGTTAAAAAATGGTAAAATTTGTTATCAGGAAGTAAGTAGCCTATTTTGTAAAAATTACTTTGAAAATCCAATATTAGCCGTTAGTTAAAGTTGCCTTCTGTACTGTATTTAAAATTAGGAAATATAATAAAATTCATAGTTATTTTATATTAGCGTCCCTTACAGCTATGCTACATGAGGCCCTCAAGTACAAAAAGGTTGCCGAACCCTGGGGTAGATTGCCACAATTATAGAAATACTTGCTCATACACACAAACATATACATGGATTTACAAATACGCAAACACACATAAATACTGATATCAGCCAGCTAATCAAAGAATCTATTTAAATATTTTTGAAAAATGTTTCCAAAAAATAATTTTTGTTATAATATTTGTGGATATGCTGGGTTTTTTAAGGGGAAGCCATCACTCAATAAATATAATAGTTTTCTATAACAATTATATCCATGGTATAGATTCTATTTAGATGATTTTGTCTGTTTTTCCAATTACTAACCACAATGGATAGGCCTTATATTTGTAACAGACGAAGAATAAAAAAGCCACTAATATATGTGGTTGTTAATGAGAATAAATAAGTTAACGTTTTGCCACATTCAATTTCTGTAACAGTGTACTTAAAATGTTAAATTGTTAATTTCCGCTTTTCATTTAAAACAAATTTCTTGTTCGTAGCTACTTAACCATGACATCACTCTAAAATGTTGTTTCCTAGACCCTACAGATGTGTTACATATCTGTAAATCATATCCGAGCGTACTCATTATAAACATGGTCAAGTAATCGTTTTTGTTAATTACAAAGCTAATTCAAAGAAATAACGGTTTTATTAAAAACGTAATTACAATTTTACTGTATATTAAAAAGCTGAGTCACACTTTTATATGTCATAATTCTTAATAACTGAAAACAATTAAATATGAATTAAAAAAGGTAAGTTAAAAAGTCAATTATGCAGCAAGTTAAGTAAAACACTTGTAAAATATTAATAAAAATATACTGTAAGTAATACTAACTAATGAGTGCACAGACATTACAACACAAAACAATAACTGGAACTAAATAATGAGACATCACAAGAAGGTTCATGCCAAGACAGGCAAGTCTCTTTAAATGAGATTTGCCTCATACCTATGTAGCTGGTTACGAGAGTTCGGAATTTCCTGTGGTTTCCTTTAATTTCTGGAAGGTCCACTAGACAGATGCAAGCCGGGCAGACAGACAGAAGAAATATAAACATGGGAATAAACTACTAGTTACTATTATTAATACTTGCACAAAAATAGAATCTATTGTTTTTATGTCAATATGTTTCATGTAATCAATGTTTCTTTTTGTCCGAGATATTAAAAATAGGTATAACTGTTTGAATCGTTATTTCAGTTAATATAATGTTTATAACAACCATATTTGTATATAGAATTTAATATTATTTCATTGCAAGATATGCTATCTATACATGAATGGGCATGTTTCTATATTTTTTTCTACTAATTACAAACTTTATCAAAATATATTTACAAAATTATAACAATTATAATGGTGAATGTTTACTGTATATGAAGCAAAATATTTAATGTAGGGATGGGCCAATACCTAAAATTTTCGATTCAGATTTCGATTCTAAAATTTATCTTTCTTAAGATTCTAAATTCTCAATTCTTAAGTCGATTATCGATTCTTTTCAAGTGTTATAGGCCTACATGATATTCTCTAATAATGAATTTCGTTAACATCTTGGTCATATAGTGAAACCTTTTAAGAGTTCCGTTTTAATATAATAGGCTACACATAAAGTTCAACTTCGATTTATGAATAGGAATTTTTAGAAGGATGACAAACATATTGGGTAAAAGTAATAACTTATTTAAAATTACAAATATGAACTTCAGCTCACAATTACAATATAACTTCAGTAATAGTCATTTCAGTTTGTATAACTAGAGAAATTGAAAGTTTTTCTTTATTTTTTTTTGACGTCTATGAAGCGGCGGGAGAGATATGGAGAGAGAAAGACACCAAGCCCGCCTAAACATATAGTGGTGAGAGGCGAGCGGAGACAAACTAACAGACAAGAAATGCCCTGATAGTTCTTTGTTGTTGCATCATAAATATGATAAAATATCATAAAAAATAATAAAACTCTTATTATCTCCATTTGCTTTAATAGTTTAATTCATTGAAAGCAACTAATACATAAAAAAATATATAGTTGATAATTAATTATTTTTCCAATAAATTACACCACACACGTATTCTAACAGTTAAAAAACACAAGAATCTGAATCAACACTTTAACAATTGAGAATCAAATATCGGCGATAGCTCGATAACATTAGAATCGACGATTCCTGAAACCGAGAATAGAAATCGGACCATCCTTAATTAACTGTTAATTAAAAATTATCAGTACAATGTTTACATACAGGCATCTTTAGCAACCACAACAGTAATACCTACATCAACTTATTTAAAAACAACCACTAAAATTCTTATGTATCGTGTAAATTTTATACTATAAAAGCAAACAAAAGATAGTTCTACAATTAGCTAAAGTAGCTATCAGTTTTATTACACAATATTTAGCAACAAAGGAATAAATTAAATTATACATGAATTTAAATTAATCTAAGGCAGAAAGTACCCTCCCCTACTTATTATTAGCAATACTTTACAGCATAAAAATAACTATATTATATTACAGATTTTACTTTTACGACTCAAAACTGGAAATCAGAAAAGAAAATATAAAAGACAAACAAAACAAACAGTAAAATCAATATAATTTATATATAGTTTAATTTATTTAAAAGAAACTATATGATAATCAAAAACCTAAAACTTAATACTTCAGAAAATTTAAGAAAGTACATAAACTGAAAGGAACTAACCTCATAGCGCTTTTTGAAACCTGTCGTTTTCAAACATAAAATTTTTAATTAGATGTCACTAGTACTATGAAGCTTCCTATTTTGTTTTAACAGTAAACATTAATTATGTAAGCTATCAACTGAACATGAAATAAACAGTAGCATCATTGCAAACTAGGTATTGCAGAAAGCTAACTCTTTTCAAATATTGTGTGTTATGCTGTTTTTCCTTATGAATGTATTGGATATTATTTGCTTCTAAAATAAAATTGGATATTTACTGTACTGAAATACATTTACCTGGACACAGATAAAGAAATGAATTCTAAATAATGTGTTCTAGATTATTTAAGATATTTGGTATTTTTAAAGTATACATGTTGATACTTCCCTTTTCAATAACTTAGTACCGATTTGCACAGTAATTTCTAATGAACTTGTGAAAAAGAAGTAATTTTTTACACATTGATAACTATATTTATTTTTAATTACAAATAGAGAAATTATTATTTTATTTGTAAAAATATTAAACAAAAATAATTAAAAAACTGTATGTACACCATATATTTAAAAACAGCTATAAAACGCTATCAATTGCAAACAACTAACACCAAACCAAATGAAAATATTAATGCCAAAAAATATTTGATTTATGCTACAATAGATGAATATCGAGTAAATAAACAAATAAATAACTACCCACGAACTCACAAAACAATATACTTTATTGTCAAACATGTTTCAATGATTTATATTGCAATTATCAGTAACACCACTAAAAAATTTACTAACAGTTGCAGTTGTAAATTTGTAGTGTAGTCACTGATGATGAAGACATAAGTCATTGAAACCAATATGTCAATAAAGTACATTGTTTTACGAGTTCGTCTACAGTTATTTATTCATTTATAATCTTAACTCACAACCCAACTTAATTATTACTTATATCAAGTAATGGTATCAAGCCTATTTACACTTAAAATTCTACTTTGAATTTTTTGCATATTTTAAAAATAATTTTTAATTTTCCAAACCATTATTTAAAGCAAATTATTTTATGCTGGAATAAAATTTAATGCTGTTACCTTAGAACTATTTATTGGCATTACAGTTGTTAGTGAATTGTTTTTTTGTCAAGTTGCAAATAGGTTAATCAATAGGTGTTCTGAACTGATAAAATCATTCCTTCACATTGTACCTAATACAGTTATTAATTATTGTTAAAATAAACTCTTATTATTATCACCATAAGTGCGATCAACTTTTACCTTGTGATGAGGCACCTTTCAGTTACTTGACCATTGTCGAATCACTGAATTATTTTCCTGATGGAGTTTTTCGGTCCGTGATGTTGGTACTTGTTGACTCATATGCGTCGTGTGTTCTGTGTATGATGTTTTTGAAAAATGTGTCGCCTGTTGGTTAATTAATTTATTGTTTCTTTTTATAAATGTGGTATTTTTCTAGCGAGATGAGTTCTTTTGGATTATTATTTATTTCATGTATGGTTATGTTATTTTCATAATTTGTTAGGTGTTCTGCTACATTTGATGTAGCACTAATCTCACTAGAAAAATACCACATTTATAATAAGAAACACAATAACCTAATTAACCAACAAACAACATATACAGACGACAAAATTTTCAAAATCAGATTACATAGAACACAAATGATGTAAACAACAAGTACCTACATTACAGACCGGAAAACTACATCAGAAAAATAATTAAGTGACTCGACAATGGTCGAGTGACCGAAAGGTGCTTCATCAAAGGAAAAAATTGATTGCACTTAATGGTATAATAATTGTTTACAATTAACATATAACTCTAAAAAGTCAGTGCAAAGGAATAATAATGGACAATGTTAAACACCATATGTATGTAATTTATACATATTCAAATATATATATTTGAGTACATTTTTCTACCATTCCTAACATTACAATATTTTTGTCTGTTGACGCAACTTAAATCATACTGTTCGTCCAAAGGTTGAGTTCGTATAATTTCAAACTTTTAAAAATAACATCTGACTGAATTTAAGTTTAAAAAATGGAGTCATTCTGAAACGGATCAACAGATGAAAATATTGTCATTTTAGGAAAGGCAAAAAAATGTAATGGGCCATAAATATCTTTCTTTATTTACGCTGTAAGTTTCTACAGTTAATAAAAATCTCTTAGAAAGCACAAATGTCTAGTCTTGTGTGTGACATATCAGAAAAAAATCTCTCTTGAAGCAAACAAAATAATCAAACAATGATGACACTCAAGATTAGCTGGAATGTTCTTTATTCTCGCTATTAATAAATCCGGATCGGGCTGTTACCACATTAATCTGGATATGAGAGGTTTTACAGTAATAGGGTTCAAAGAAGTCCTATTTTTTTAATCCACAGGAACTTATTTCCATGTAATCTGAGTTTTCGGTAATCCAAGCGGGTCTCGGTCTCATTCATCTCGAATTATCAAGAATCTACAGTATTTGACTTTTGTCAGAAGTTCAAATAATTGATAAATTCTTTCTAGTATGACTGCAACTGTTACTATGTTGCTTTTAAGAAGAGAACTGTAGTTAAGAATGTAAACATCAAATTTGGATTTATTTTCAATAAGTAAACCGAACATAGCCGGTCTATTCGCTTTGACTTCTCTACTCAGATTGATTGTACACAAACACAAAATCTGACACAGCTGCTACCAGTGAAAAAATTGAAATGCGATTGTTAAGTTGGAAAAAGAACTTTGACGATTACTAGTTTACAGAGTACCATAAACAAAATTTCTGGTACTGGGCGGCAGAAAATCCTTGTAGTCTACATGAAAATCCTAAATTTTGAACGTGTGACGGTTTGGTGTGCAGTGGCTAAATTCGGATTGATAGGTCCATATTTTTATGAAGAGACCGGTAGAACAGTTTCGTTTACTTCAAATTGTTATATCGAAATGCTAAATAAATTCCTTACATCGGAGTTACGTCATGAAGTTTATACTGCAAATGTTTGGTTTCAACATGATGGGAAAACCCTCTGCTCACACTGCAATAGTGTCAATGAACGTGTTACAAGAAATGTTTCCAGAATATGTGATTTCATGGCCGGCTTGCTCTCCAGATCTTTCGGTATGTGACTTTTTTCTTTGGGGTTATTTGAAATCAAAAGTAAAATCTAAAGGCCACAAACAACTGAAGATCTGAAGCTATTAAATCACAATGAAATAGTGTCGATACCGAAAGACATGATTGTGAAGGTAATGGATAATTTCTAGGTACGATTACATAAATGCATGCAGAACTAATCTCTTGACTGACTTAATTTTTAAAACAAGTGAATTTTATAATTTACGTGCTTTAATTAAAAATGGCAAGAAATTTTGTTTCAAATCTTGTAATTAATTTTTTTCTACATCTTAGTTTTGATTTGTTTTATTCAATTTCAAAACCTTCCACTTTTTCTGTAGTACACGATTTGGTGTAACATTATTCATCTGATTCCCTACTTTTAGCATCTTACGTTTTGGCTACTCCATTTCCAAATGTTCACAGATACTGTAAAGTGATCCCTCATACTAAACGATATTATATTCTTCACATGATGAATAAAATAGATGCATATCTTATACACACTATAGAAAACGTATTTAATAATTATCAGTGAATATTGACTTGTAGATTTTTTTAAAATGTCATTGTAGATTTTTTTAAAATGTCATTAAATAGAGTTGAGATTATAGATGGCTTTGTTGAGAAAATAGGTGAATAAGAGAACCAATATGCAAAAGAGAGAAAACCTTGAAAATATTAGAACAGAGTAAAGAAGAGAGGGAACCAGCATCCTTGTACTTTTTATAGAGACAATTTTGACCAGTTTACTGGAAATATAAAAAAGAAGTTAGAAACTTAAACAATACTCAGGGAAGAGGTTCAACAATTAATATGGCAAAAACTTATAAGGGTTAATGATAAGAGAAACTCTATCCTGAGCTTGCAAAACTTGTACAAGCAACATTTATTCAAGTTAATCACTTTAACATTTATTTATTGAAGCTTTATGAATGTTAAAAGGTTATCAATTGAGGTTTTGCTGCCAGTGTTAAAATGAACCGAGATGTATCTATCCAAAAAACATCAATTATCTATAAAATGCCAGGTTTACTATATGGTTCGAGTTTTTCTTATACTTTTCTATTTGTATAAAAATGTATTCCAGAAACTAAATGGCATTTCTAAAAACTCAGATGAATTTATTTATTACATTTTCTATAAATATGCAAGAAAAATAATAAATAATTTGTTTCCCTGCTGAGCAAATTTCATTCATTTCATAAAACAAAGGAAGAAAACCTTTCTATACTGACCAATTAAGTAGGCTGTGCTAAAAAAAAATCAACCCATTGAATAAGCTAAACAAAATATTGCTAGAAGTCAGTCAGACGAGCAGAGCTCATGATGAATGTCATCTTTGTTTGCTTCAAGAGATTTTATTTTCTGATATGTCATGCCTAGATGGCTGTGTTGTCTAAGGGATATTTATCGCCACTTGCATCTTGCAGCTTAGATAAGGATATGTATTTATAACCTGTAATTTGTCCTTTTATCAAACATTATAGGTATGATAAAACCTTATCAGTTTTTATGTCAAGTAGACTTTCTCACTCTGTATAGTTTTTACTCGGTGTCAATCAGTAGCAAATGCTTTTTGTGTGTCATGTTACTAGAAATATTTTTTTTTATAATCAGTGTATTTTTGTGTACATGGGCTAAAATAACACAGGTTTAACTAGACTAAGATACTTATTAGATGTGTTAGACATTCTTAAATTAAAGCAAGTTAATTTTTAAAAAAATATTTATGAATCTTTATAAATTGTGGCTATTTGATATTATAAACTTATATACAAACTACAAGAAACACTTGCAATATTCAAACTCAAAAACTAACTGTTAAACTAGTAAAACTGTTTTGTATAGACAGTAAGATATAATTGAATAAGACTATGTAGGCCTATAAACTTAAATAAATGCAAACAAACCGAAAACAAGTGGTTAGAGATTTTCTTATTTAACAAGAGTAAGATCAGAATGGAAAGAAAAATATTGGACAAATTAGGAGATTAAAACTATTACTATTCAAGTGCAAGCACTAGAATCTTTTGCAAAATACTTAGCTCAGTGGAGTATAGTATTTTTAATATAATATGCAGATAATGAGCCTAGCACCCCTAGTTTCTCAACTCCTCTCTCTCTCTCTCTCTCAAACTCTGTCCCTCCCTCAACCCCCTCTTTCCTCTTTCTCAACTTACCTCTCTCTCTCAACCCCCAATCTCTTTCTCTCTACCACCCACTCTCCCTCCCTCTCTTTCTCTCTCTCCCTCAAACATTCTGAATTGAATAGAAAACCCCACTCTAACAGCTATACAACACTGTTTCAACCTAAGCTTAAAATAAGAAGGGAGATTACTCCTAAACCGAGTAAGACTAGGTAATGAACAGACAGAACAAATACTCAGAGATTAGACTGGTTGGAGATGGCCTGATGTACAAGGACATTCTCATAGCCAACAAAATGGTATCCAACTGGTATCCAGAGGGAAATTGGGCACAGTGTGTTCAAGACAGAAATTTAATGGCAGGACTTTGCAGTGGTAACACTTGTTATTGATTTTCCAATATTTAATTGGGGTTATTGGAATAATTATACTACTGTGCAGTCAACATAGAATCAAGGCTTCTTAAAATGTGGAATATCAGAGGAAGTCACAATAGTAGAAGACAAAGGTTAGTTTGTTAAATGATATTACACAAATACGATATAATCAGAAATACAATTCAACAAAAACTTTATATACACACAACACTTATTGCCATCATGAATGGAAATGGACTTATGTAAAAGATACATCAAAATACAAATACAGTAATAACTCGACTTACGCTACCCTGTCTTACGCGATTTCCAAGTTACACGGTTTTAAATCATGCTGTCCGAATAAACAAATTCTTTTTAAAGTAATTTCTATTAACTGACAATGAACCTGGTCATCCTCCTACTACTTTAACTAATTTCGACACAGGCGTGAAAGTTATATTTTAGCTACCAAACGCAACTAGTTTGCTTCAACCGATGGATCAGGGAGTCATCAAAATATTTAGAGCTTATTGCACAAGATCATTTGCACATCTGTATGAAGCTATGAGACATAACAACGAGGTCTCTGTTGAAGATGTTTGGAAACAATTCAATATTTTAGATGCTTTGAGAATCATTGGACAGTCTTGGAATGAAATTTCACAAACAACTTTAAATGTCGTTTGGAAAATGGCCTGTTTATTTTTTTCGCCACTGAAACTCAATCGGAATCAGTGCGAGAGTCTGATGAAATTGCTGATCTGATTGTCGGTTTTGCCAGACAACTAAATTTAGAAGTGGATAGTGATGACGTTCAAGAACTCTTGGATTTACACAACCAGGAGCTGACAATTAATTGATGAGCTCATAAAAATGCGTGCACAAGAGCAAGACCTTAAAAACGCAGATTCTTTAGACCCAGTTAACGTAGATCATGAAATGACAGTTAGAAATTTGACAAAATGCCTTAGTTTAATTGAGTAAGGCTTACAAATTTTGGGAAACATAGACTCCATCGATGAGTGTATTTCTGCCACAAAACAAACAAAAATTAGCAAGTTACGAAGAAATTCTGCATGAGAAGAAAAAATCTTTAATTGGTCAAACGAATTGATTTTAGAAGTCTTCTATGTCAAAATAATTTCTTTTTACTTATTTCGTTGCAATATATAATATAATTATTTTGTTGTATTATGTATTTAGGATTTTAATACATACACATTTTTCTTCTAAATTATTAATTTATTTAGTCTTTGGTCCCAATTAAACATGATTCCTATGCGATTGTATGTAAAATTATACCCCGACTTACGCGAATTCAACTTACACGGCTTTTGCTCGGTCCCACCTATCGTGTAAGTACGGGGTATTACTGTATATATAACACTGAAACATTGGCAAAGAAAACTAGGATATTTTAAATTATGTTGTATATAAAATTTACAAGAGTTCTCGAATATATTATAGTAAATGGACACACTGTATGATCTCCCAGAATAAATAACAATAACACTCACTCCAATAGTTTATTAGTTATTTTTTAAAGATCAAACTTACTTTTCATAATTACATTCAACACACCATTTAAAGGAAAATATTAAACCAAAAACTGTAAAAAAACAATTTGATTTTAACTTAGTAGTTGTGAATTAGTTGTTCTAACTCATGTAATACACAAATAATAGAAATATATATTTTTATTTAAACGGACTAGTTATAGACCATAAAATTCCAAACAATCTCTAATTAGTTTAAACACATTGCTTTCTACTAAAATAGTTTACTCTGCAGGAGTTGAAAATTTATTTATCAAACAACATATAAGTACACACGTTTTAAAATAACAGAAACTACAAAAATAACTGACAATTTGTCAAAAAATGAAACGAAATATCACAAATTTCAAATCTGTTGTATAATTGTGAGTTGTATATATTTATTGTGTTTATAACCTTAACTTACAAGCCAGCCCAAATATTACTTACAAATTTTAATAAAAAATTTGTTTCGACAAGTCAACTTTATATTAAAATGTCTTCCACGCAAAAGATCACCAGGGTAGTCCATTAACGAAAGAATTAATCCAAAATCATCCAAACATAAAAATATTTTGTCATATTTAATATTGTCTTTGCTGCATACTCAAAATAAACTCTTAAATATTGTGTAAAATAGAATAATTAACAATTCTGTTGTTAGAATATTGGGAACAGTTCTAATCAGTTAATATATTAACCTTTGAGAGGTTGGATCGTGGGACGCTATTTTTAAACCGCTTAATTTTTCAATAACAAACTGTTTTGACTGGACCTTGGTGTCTGCACTTTGGCTTTTTTTACAAGACTCTTTATCCGAAATACAAACTGCCACACGCATACATTTCGGTTTTTGTTTTTTTGTCAAGCTCAGTGTCTACGAAGGACTGGATGTTACTTCCCTTTGCGACTTCTCATGTTATATTCATACTGTGAGATAACTTTTGTGTGCAACCTTGTGCAAGTGTAGTTTTCTAGATAGTTTTAGTTTGTTTTTATTGATGCACCAACCAGTACATATGTGTTACGACTTTAGTGATTTAAAAAACTTATCTCTTAGAGAAAGATTTAAAATTACAAGCCTTGATTTATTTTGTGTAACGATTGCCATTTAATTTTTTTAATACATACCAAAATAATGCTATTTAAATGAATTTAAAGTTTTGAAAATATATAAAAATGTTCTGCCCAAATTTGAAATGAAATTACTATAAGTTCGATTTAAACAAGTGTTTTTTTTTAATCTGGAAGTAACCTCAGTGTGCGACCTCTCATGTTATTCCAAACCATGCTACCTCTTAAAGGTTAACAGACTTTTGTTTCTCTTTTAATAACTCTTATTTTTCTCTTTTCTAATGAAAACTTCTGATATTGTCCAAATAAATTTTATGTTCTTCATTATCAATATGCTTTTTCACTAAACATACTTTTAACATTAAAAAAAAAATTATGTTCATTGGACCGAGTATTTATGACATCTGGCCAACAGTCTTGTCCTTGACTCACAGCATTGAACAATGCACTGACCTACTGTGAAACGTGTCTGCTGTAAAATATCAGCAAGTAGTGATTTTTTTGCAAAGTTCATACTAAAAGTGTAATTTACTTTTAAGTCTTCTTGCCTCTACACAAGAAAATATTCTTTTTATACGACGAAGGCAATATTAAAAATGACAAAACCTTCATGTTTTTTTTTAATAATACTGTAAGATTAGTTCTCCATTCATGGACTGTCCTCATGACCTAGTTAGTGCATGCAAGACATTTTCATTTAGTAACACAATGTTTTTTACATTGAGTTTTTGTGATAATTGCTTTAATGATCTAATCTCAGTGTTTCTTGCAATTTGTGTTGTTTTTGGAATATGAGAAGTTGCGTGTTGTTTGATAGATAATATTATACGTATATATTTTATCCTGAAGAGGATTCCAATTTGGAATTGAAATGTAAAGTCATGTGTTATAAACTACAACTAATTCAAAATTGTTTCAAATTTAATGTCTGTAATCAACTGAAGTCATAAAAGACAGACTTTAAATTATAAAATTTATTATTCATAATTATATAACATTATGACAAAAACAGTATTAAAAGAATATATAGCTCCAAAACTACAGAAAACTAATTGACTTCAACTTAGTATGTTATTAATTCAAGTTAAGAAAATAAGTCACTGGACTCCTATAATATACAAAAAATTATTATAACAAAAAGTGTCTTCTGGAAATTTACTATATGTTATAAACATAAGAATCTTATTTACTAATTAATCACTTATTTCTTTTACCAATTTGATTTGATTAATTTACTCTACGTCTCATAACTTATTGTAATAATCTATTTTTTTTATTCCTTTATTGTACGTTATCAACTTAAAGCAACTGTGGCGTAAATGTTTATATTAATTAAAACAACCTCTCACCACAAATTCAACACATTTTATTTTAACCTTATGTACATTTCGACTACAAAGTAATCATCTTCAGAGGTATTTTTACAAATAACTGTTATTTGTAGTTATTTGTAAAAATACCTCTGAAGATGATTACTTTGTAGTCGAAATGTACATAAGGTTAAAATAAAATGTGTTGAATTTGTGGTGAGAGGTTGTTTTAATTAATATAAATTTATTGTACGTGTTGTAATTGAATGTGAAAATACATCTAAAAATCTGAAATTATAACAAAAAATATAAATGAAAATCGATAGTAAAAATTTAATAAATGTGTTGAATTTGGGGTGAGAGGTTGTTTTAATTAATATAAATTTATTGTACATGTTGTAATTGAATGTGAAAATACATCTAAAAATCTGAAATTATAACAAAAAATATAAATGAAAATCGATAGTAAAAATTTAATAAATGTGTTGAATTTGTGGTGAGAGGTTGATTTAATTAATATAAATTTATTGTACGTGTTGTAATTGAATGTGAAAATACATCTAAAAATCTGAAATTATAACAAAAAATATAAATGAAAATCGATAGTAAAAATTTAATAAATGTGTTGAATTTGGGGTGAGAGGTTGTTTTAATTAATATAAATTTATTGTACGTGTTGTAATTGAATGTGAAAATACATCTAAAAATCTGAAATTATAACAAAAAATATAAATGAAAATCGATAGTAAAAATTTAATAAATGTGTTGAATTTGGGGTGAGAGGTTGTTTTAATTAATATAAATTTATTGTACGTGTTGTAATTGAATGTGAAAATACATCTAAAAATCTGAAATTATAACAAAAAATATAAATGAAAATCGATAGTAAAAATTTAATAAATGTGTTGAATTTGTGGTGAGAGGTTGTTTTAATTAATATAAATTTATTGTACGTGTTGTAATTGAATGTGAAAATACATCTAAAAATCTGAAATTATAACAATAAATATAAATGAAAATCGATAGTAAAAATTTAATAAATGTGTTGAGCACTGTGGTCTAAATTTTAACTAAATAAATAAAACCCACTAACCACAATACAAATTTTTTTATTTTACTACAATTACTTTATGTACATTTCGATTAAATGGTAATCATCTTCAGAAGTACTAAATCATCTTCAGAAATACTATTTGAAGTAGTACTCCTGAAGATGATTACCATGTAATCGCAATGTACATAAAGTAACTGTAGTAAAATAGAGATGTTTGTATTGTGGTTAGTGGGTTTTATTTATTTAGTTAGTAAAAAATCCATTAAAAAACAAAAAACTCAAAACTTATAGATTTTTAATATGGTTCGAAAATTATAAATTAAAACATAAAATAACCTCTTGAAATAAGTAATAGAAATAGGGAAGAATGTATTTATATCATGGCATATACTACCACTATACTTTAACTCAGCGTAATATAAAAATTTATATGGTTTCAGAGTTATTTTGGGCAGTTTCTTACAAATAAAGTGAGCTAACAAAATACCCCAACCTTTTTTCCATGTTTATACACTGGTTAGATATATTGGCATTTTTAAGTAAAGTAAATACTCCCACATATGTGTAATTTATCAGCTATAGTATAATTTTGAACACTGAAGTCAAATAGCTATGCGATATTTGAAATTTAAGGGGCAGATTGATAATTTTGCTTGTAAAAGTCGAATTCAAAAATAAGAAGTCTCATAAAAGTCAGTTTAACACTTAAATACTTTTAATACAATTTTATTTTAATTTCTGGAATGTTATATTAATTTATAAAACATGTTTAACCCTAGATCACTTATACTTCGTCAAAATGACAACGCTCCATTTATAAAATTTCTGTATCTTACAAATGAGGGGTTTGCGCACATACATCTTTCCAGTACCTTTAAACTTACAACAGCTGGTGTCAGATGCACAGTTTCACCGCTAAAGTTAACATCTTAATGAAACAGAGCTCACGTCGTCATTTTGACAATACATAAGTGATAGTGTGACTTTTTTTTATGATTGTGTTCTCTATACTTATTTTTGTAAAAATTCTTTAATTTTATTAAAAGTTTGTTCAACAACTCATTCATTTGTTACATTTCATGTGTTTTGTAAATATAATGTGTTTAACATTATTTTTAAAAGATTTTTTTAGACATTTGTGTTTCACTATTTTATTAAAATCTAGTTATTGTAATTATGATTTTTTCTTTCTAATAGTAGGATTCGTAACTACAATAATATTTTTTCCCTAGCGCTAAAGAGGTATGGAATATTACGACACTTAACACAAATAAAAAAAAGAAATTGGAGTAGTCAAATTGACGATACATAAGTAATCGTGTGACAAAATTTAGACATAAGTAATCTAGGGTTAAACAATTATTGTGATTGAGAATTTTATTTCTCAAAAGTGTTAATTAAAACTGTTGAAAGTAATTGCAAATTGAATTTATTATTGCAAAATTTATAACTTTAAAATATAATAAAATAAAAAATGTTTATATGATAAAGTTTCTTTAGCCACAAATACAATAATTATTTTGAAAGGTGTCAGAAACTTACGAATGTAGGAGATAAATAACTGCCTCCTTATAAACAGTCTCAAAATAATGTATGATATTCAAAGAACATCTCAAAAGTAAGTTACACGCTTTTTTTTTATTCTGTGTGTTAGGTGGGGAACGTCTAAGAGTCGTGAGGAATTTGTGTCTGGGCATGGAGGCAGCACTGTAAAATTGATAGTATGTCGATTGAATGAACAGTCAGGCACTATGGAGGTTACACTTGATTCTGTTGTCTATTGCAAAGTTCATGGTGTTAGTAGTCTTTTAACAACAAAAAATTAAAATGCGTCTGAAATTCATTGCGAGTTGTATAATGTTTATGGTGAAGACATGTCAAAGCTAATGGGTCATTCATTGAGAGAAGAACATTACAAGGTGAACAACAAAGTGGTTGCTCCTTCACTTCCCTTGCTCTGACTCTTCTCGAAGATGTCCAGCGTGCTATTGACACCAATCGGCCAATAGCGCTTGAAGAAATCTTTTCTCAACTGTCTCCCGAATGTGGAAATAGGCTGTGCATGCCCTTCTGACAATCTGCTTCAATTAAAACAGATATTTTTTTTTTCTTCCACGACAACGCTTGCAAACACACTGCACATCAGACTCAAGACAAACTTGAGGAGTTTCGATGGGATGTTTTCGGACATCCACCTCACTCCCCTTACCTTGTACTAAGTGACCTCCACTTGTTTCCAGAGTTGAAGCAACATTCTTAAAGGAAGACATTTATTACACGAGGGTGATTTGAAGCAAGACGTTGAAAGATGGTTAATCAGTATGGCGGCAGAATGGTATGAGGCTGGATTGAAAAATGTTTACCACGGTACCAAAAATGTATTGAAAAACAAGGCGATTATGTAGAAAATAGATTTTTTAAATTTGTTTGATTAAAAAATTATTTATTAAAAAAAAGTAGTGTAATTTATGAGACAACCCATGTATGTTTAGGCATGTCTATTGGCTATGATTGCCTTCATTTTTTAAACATATGTCTGAATTAAAGTCTTTAAGAACTATTTATAACAAATTATAAGCATGAACTGTTCTACCATTTTGAGGTATTATTGCTGAGAATAAGAACAAATTTCATTTCAACACTTATTGTTTTATAAACTACTCATTGCAAAACATACCAAACAATATCTACTTAAAATGCAGAAAGTGACTTTGATAAACATGCATAGGTAATAAAGGAATATTTATTCGATCTTTCTTACACAGTCTGCATTATTTAAAATATTCATATAAACTCCAGAAAAAAGGTTTGGCTATTTTTTCTTTTTACTCTGACTACTCTTTTATTAATAAAAAATTCTAAACTTACTCTACAACAGGAATCTGTGGGGATACAAATGTTTAATACACAACTGAAGAGACAACAATAAACAACAATAAAACTCAATCACAATTAAACAACAATTCATGAGAAAAAATTCATCAAATTGAATACACCTATAATCACATAAATAAAAAATACGTTACAACACAAAACATACTTGACAAACAAACTTCAAGCTAATATCAAACTAATAATTACATTCTGTTCATTATTTACAATATGTTTTTTTTAAAATTTATTCTTAAAATAATTCCAAAGCATCAAGCACATTAAACAGTTTTACACTTTCACCAAGAATATAGGATGTTTGGTTTAGCGTTATGAACAGAATCTAAACAATACTTGCAAATTTCTCTGGTCTGAAGATGCATAACCATAATCTCAGGTATTGAAAACTAAGTTCCATAAGTAGAGTTATATATTTCAGGTAATTTTCTGTTATTATTAAAAGTGCACAAAGAATTTCTGTTTGGAGTTTTGTGAGAAAAAATAAGACACAACTGTAACTTAACTGACAAACAAGTATGAGTCTGAACACAAACAAAACAGTTGGCAACATCTCATAAACAGTTACTACTACAGATTTAAAAATGAAAAATACCCACTCTCAAATTTTTTTTATAAGTGGATGCTTGTCTTAGAAGTATCTTTTTAGCACCAACAACTTGATAGCCCAATGGATTTCTGATTTCCCTAAATTATGAAAAAAATTCCTTATCTTTGAAATGTAGAAGTAATTTCTAAATTCTCGAATCAAGTCAAAACGAACATACACTGGCGTTAAGCCTTTGCTGATCTAATTACTTTTGGGCTGCTGGTACAAATTATTTCCTTGTGCCAATTGAGTTGTATTTTTCTACAAAAATATTCTCACTTATGAAGCACTAACCATTATATTTTTTATACAAGTGCAATGTTTTTATGCATTATTTTGTACCTCAGTTTATTATTTGTTAATTGATTATTATGTGTAATCATAATTAGTAAAAACAAATTAAAAGTCACTTATGGTTTTTAAGCTTACTTTAGATTCTAGGCTACCATTATTACTGTTCATTTCGTATGTACACAAGATTACACTAATTGTAAAAGTCTACTAACAAACATCAGCTACTGCCCAACACATAGTAAAAACTATATTGAGCTTCTCACTCCAGTTAACATAAAAACTGCTGAAACGTTTTATTATGTTTAGATGTTTGACAGAAGGTCAATGGGCCATAAACAGCTTTTTTTATTTATGGTGCAAGTTTCAAGAGTCAATGAATATCCCTTAGAAAGCACAGACCTCTAGTCCTGTGCATGACATCAGAAAATAAACACTCTTGAAGCAAACAAATCTATCAAACAATGATGACATGGGCTAGCCTTGTTACCCGCTACTAATAATTATTGTGACTAACTGACCTAGTCCGTAAACCGCAATAGGTTAAACAGTACTGACTTATTATTATATTTGAAAATGAAAATCCATTTTTTTATCTATTCATGGATTTTCTCTAGATCATTGGATATTTCTCTATGGACTATTCCCTAGACTTATGTATTTGTAAATTTTCATATTTCATCAACGATGCTTCCAAAATTCATAAAACCAAAACACTAATTAAACAAAGCAGATTACGAATAAGATTACGTTTATATCAACAGCTATCAATCAACTAGTCCAACTGTCTGCCGCTTACTGTGCAGTACATCGTAAACAATTGTCTGGTACCAGTTGCTTATCTATGGAAAATATAATGATAAATATAGCCTATCAGTGTTATAATTTAAGCTTTGCCTTATGACACAGCAAATTAACACTGTTACACATTATCACTACGTAAAGTGTTCTAAAATACGTAATAAATGCATCAATATATGTTGGACTGAGTCCAACAGTGGAGTGGAACCGAATTATTTGTGGTGTCTGACTCAGTTCGCCTATGTAGTACAAAAGGTTCAGCAAATGTGGCAGTCTAAGAAAATAAAGTTATGTTTCAAATAATGTTTTTAAATTTGATACAAATGAGAAACCCTATCTTAAATATATTTACTTATACAGGTATTTATATGCTCTGTAAATAATGTAACTCCAATATAGAGCAAGAATTACACACAGTACTGTACAACACGAATGCGAAGGTACATGTTCTATAAACACATTTTTAACAAGAAAAAGAATTTAAAACTAAGAAAGATGGGGGTGTTTAAAATGTACAATGGTGAAGAAATGATTTTTGCATTTCTTTGACACAACTCTTTATGCACTGCAATGTAGGTACTCACAAAAAACCTTTCAGAGGTTTGCTTACGTAAGCACCTTTAAAGAGATAATATATGAAGATTTAAAATTAACTAATGGCAAATTTTATAGCTGTTACAGGCAAATTTACTAATGCAAATCTATTAATAACGGTATTGATAATCATATAAAATGGTGCTAACTGTTTTATTTAGTGCTCAAGAATGGTACTCTGTTTTCCTTTATTTTATTGAAACTATCTATTGGTTTTTGTTACACAGCTTGATGTAAAAAGCTGTCCCCATACTTTGCATATTATTATTTATAACCTTTATTGGAGAAAATTTGATATTTCCTTTAAAAACATATTAAAACTTTCTTATTATCTAAAATAGTTACTTTATGTTCATTCTTTCCCAGGGATTTATACAAAATAAAACTATAATCTATATATAAATTTAATAAATTTTTTAAGACAGACCAGAGAAATTTCCTATATGCATGACCACTTAGAATGGAAACGCACGCACACACATTGTAAAAATTATAAATGAAAAATAGGAGAAATGTAAATAAAATTAAAAACAAGAAATGAACTTACGCGAAGGAATTTTTTTGAAAACTGTTTTGGCCATGAAGTCTTGGAAGCGTTGTGCATAAAACCCAGGCCTATGGACTGAAACTGAATCCTGAAACCAAGTAAATTATTTATGAATTAATAAACAAGTAGCTTAAAACTAGTATATATTTATAAAACAACACTGGTCCTTTTGTTATGCACTTTAATATAAGATACATCAACAAATGTAATAGCCATTTGATAATGTAATACATCAACTAATGTCACATTATCTTGCTCATGAAATCCTGAAATTCATTTAACATCTACTTAATTGGGAGTCAGAAATTTATGTTAGACTAGGACACTGGGAGGAACTTCAAACTCCTCTCAGTGGGTGCAGCTAGTCCGCACCCCCCTGCGGTGTGTGTGTGTGTGTGTGTCTCTGTGTGTGTGTGTGTGCTCAGATGCAAAAGAACTACAATAATAATTGGATTTATTAACTTTTACAGGTAAACATTTACCTGTAACCTCACAAAAATGAGAAAACTGCACAGAATGAAACTTTAAGGCATTTCTTGAAAAATTTAATTTTATACTTAAAATAAACAGTTTTCATAACATAAGATAACAAAATGTATTAATTAATAAAAAATCGATGTTATTAACATGTTAATCAGCTGACCTGATTTGGTCATCACAGCAGAACTGCATTAAAGGAGCACTCTATATAATTTTCCTTTCTTTTCATTGAGACTATTTTGAGCAATTGTCCTCTGAAATTGACATTAATATGCTTTTGGACATTTGAAAACTTTGAGGAAAAATGTAAACTTTAGTTCTCAGAACTGAAAGCTGCAGCTAGTGATATAAGAAAGCAACGCACAAGACAAATATTCCATTTTTTCCTCCTAAAAATGTATGACCTGAAAAGGTCATCATTTATAAGTTTTATCCAAATTTGTGTAAAAAAACTGATAAATTCACTTGCTTTTTGAGTAAATAATAATATAGTAAACGTACAGAGATTTTCATATGGAATACAGTGGATTTTAATTTATTCTAATTTATCATTTAAATTGACAAAATAATATAACTTTATACAAACATGATATTTCTTAAAATTTTCTGGAAATTATTTATAATACTATAAGTAGTTATTGTATAACTAAGGGAATACTTTACTACTTACTTGCTGAGCGTTTTGAAATAATCATTTCATTTACGAAGCTAACCAACAACTACTCAGTCAATTACTTATAGTTTAATCAGTGAATTCAAGATAATTACAAGCAATTTTAAAAATTACCATAAAAGGTTGTTAGTTAATCCAATTTTTTACAACAATGTTTAACGGCCATCAGTTAAAAAATATTGTTAATAAAAGAAAACCAGGAAAATTTAAAATATGGAGCAAATTGGCCTGAGTGATTTGAAATGAATTGTCCTTTACTAAGAACAGATTTTATTGCTGTTTTAATGCTTAGCCTAGTGAATAATTTAAAGCTTACTTTCTGACGCATTTCGAAATAACTGTTTCATTTATAAAGCTAACTCTCTACTCTAAAGTCAGCAATTAAGCTCTAAATTATTCACTTAGTTATCCATCAACTACTTATAGTTTAATCAGTGAATTAAAGATGATTACAACAAGCAACTTTTATTGCTGCTTCTTTTTCTTTCCAATACATTATTAGGAAAAAGATAAAACAGATAATTTCTTCTGATCTTTTTATATTAACAAAAAAAAGTTATTGTTAATGTGTTTGGAACATGAAATATTCTTTACAATGAAATAACTTTTAGACACATATTGCAGAAAAATAGTTATTTTTTTCAAATCTTTTGGCAATCATGTGACAAACACTGTGGTAGTACTTTTTGTAATTCTTCTTACTCAATGCTTTTTCCCTTGTCAGCAAAGGTATTTGACTTAGTCTAATACTGTTTCATCATTTACCTCAATGGACACACATTCGACTTTTGGGCCTAGAAGAGAAAAAACTGTTTTCCTTGAAAATTGTAGAAAGATAATGCGTTCTCCTACATACAACAATAGAATTGTTAGCATCCTTACAGTAGAACCTCTATAAGTTGACCCTGTAAACGTAGATCTCCAGATAACCCGGAATGATTTTTAAGTACAATAGATAAAAAATAGCAAAAATCAAATAAATACAGTACATATACAGAAAGTTTAACCAAACAATAAAAATGTCGAAGACCTACCGATAAACAAAATAATGTTTAGTGCTTCTTATGTTGAAAAGAAGACAAGGATTGCACAGCACAAAGGCAGCTCACAAAATTTAAGAAGCTAAAACTGACAGATTTTTTTGCCAAGAAATGAATAGCAGTAGAGTTTACTTGTATAAACGATATGTACATTCATAAATCTAATATATTACTCTTTGTTTGATAAATATAAAGGAGTTTTTCTGTAAGTAAAATGTCTTCTTTTAGTCTTCCTTAGTCTACGGTTCACCCAGGTAACTTGGATGGGCCATGGTTCCAGTTAGTCCGAATTATCGAGGTCCTACTGTATAAACAAGTTACTCATTCACAACTATTTCTAGTGACATTCTTTTGAATGATGTACTATAAAATTTGTTCAGACAAATCCATTACCCCTTGACAAAATCTACAGGATGCTTCATTGATATCATCTTAAAACAAGATGGATAAATGGATGACTGGCAGCCCAGTTGAGTTAGTAAAAAATTTTACAAGACAAAAACATTAAATAATTTGTGCTGACGTGACTGGCATGGGCCAATATGGATTTACCCCCACCACTTTTGTTGTAATAACATATATTCAGTTATTGCCAACACTAACAAACCGATGCAATGTAATAATAAGTTGGCAATATAGGTAAAATTGACATTTCATCTGTGGCCATTTATATGTTACTATTTCAACACCTTCCAATTTATATTGCGAGCAATACCCAAACCAGCTCAATGAATCCTTTTATTTTATTTGTAAAAATTTGGTAACAAAACATTAGTTAAAGAAAAATTTATAATAGCAAAGCCACTAACATTTTAAGGAATAGGTAATGTAGATAAATGATGCCATAGAAAAAACATTATTATACAGTAGTCTAGGAGATTGATAAATTTTATAACAATGCAGAAAACTATACAGGGTACGGTAAAAAAAAACTGACGGTTTTTAAATAAGAATATTTGCAGTATTAATAAACCTTTATATATATATATATATATATATATATTATTTTTTAAGAACCACAATGAATGCCGATTAATGAACATCAGGAATAAATACTTATATGATATTTTTTGAGATTTAAAAATGACATCACTTAAATAGTGTCCGTTCCGTGCCATACAATCTTCTAATCTCACAGTAAAACTCTTTTTCCTAACATCTCATGTGCTATGGTATCATTCGCTAGGTTTATGGCATCTTTTAGTTCTTGTATTGTGTGGGCTTTGCTAGTGTACACTTTTGATTTTAGGTATCCCCAAAGGAAAATGTTACAAGCAATAAGATCAGGCGAACGGGCTGGCCAAGCAATGTCGCCATTGCAAGAAATGATACGACCACGAAATCTTTTCCTCAAAAATTCTATAACTACAATAGCAGAATGAGCAGTTGCTCCATCTTGTTGGAACCAATTTTTTTTCAAAGCAAAATGTTCTGGTCCGAGTTCAAGGACGAAGAAACTATCCAACATACTCAGGTGATGATCACTATTCACAGTAACATTTGCCCGCCTTCCTAAAAGAGGTACAGCTGATGACGCACGTTTTTCTTACCCTACGCCACACCGTAACTTTGGCATTATAAGTGATTTCCACCATAACACGTGAGATGTTAGGAAAAGTGTTTGTCAGTTTCACTGTTTGACTAGAATAGTCTCATAGAATAACAGACTCATTTAAATGATGCCATTTTTAAATCTTAAAAAATATTATATTAGTTTTTATTTTTGATTTTCATTAATTGGCATTAATTGTTGTTCTTAATCCTCATCAAGATCTTTAGGTATTTGAAACAAGTCCTGATCCAGTCCAAACATAAAAACTGATATGTACCTTATAATGTTAGTGGTGTCAACGAAAACACGTAAAATATAAAATGGACAATTTCAACTTCTACATAGAATTATTACAACTGCACACAAAATTTTAAAAAGTATTTTAAAAAAACAATTTTAAATAAAAACTTAACTAATGACACCCAAAACTTTGTTAGCAATTTTTTAAATTGCATTATAATTTTTAAAAATGTATCAAATATTTTTTCACATAATGTGGCCAAATAAGGTAGAAATGCACTAATCACAATAGCAGAAAAGAGACAGAGAGTAGTGCATAACCACAATAGTATAACTAAAAATATGCATATTCAAAATAGAAAAAAGTCCAAAAGTAGTCAAATTTTAAAAGGAAATACAAAAATAATTTTATTATAAAAGCTAAATAAAAAAATATACACTTAACTTTCATTAGGAGTAATCAGAGCATAGGTGTAAATACACACACATTTCATACATGTGTATGCCTGTATGACCTTCCCACACCACATCTGTAGTGTTTAAGCCATCATCTAAATGTCAACTGATAACTTAAATTTATTGAACATTCAACAAGAGATAAATGCTTGCCATAAAAACGTTACCTCTTAGTATTCCAAGAGTGCATTTACTTGCCTTCAGTTCTATTGGAACAACATAGCAAATGAAAACTGAGTCATGCACACAAACAATATTGAGGGACTAATCACCTTTGCACAAATCACTATGGAACAAATTATTGAGCGACTAATACCTTTGCACAAATCACTATCGACCAATATATTGAGGGACTAATCACTTAAGCACAAAATTTTGAGGGAATAATCACTCATGGCACAAAATATTCAGGGACTAATCACTTATGGTACAAAATATTGAGGGACTTATCACTTATGGCACCAACTATTGAGGGACTATTCACTTATGGCACAAAATATTGAGGGACTAATCACTTATGACAAAAATATTGAGGGGACTAATCACTTAGGGCACAAAATATTGAGGGACTAACCAGGTATGGCACAATATTAAGAAATTACTTTTATTTAAAAATTTTTCCTCAAAAATATATTTTATCTTTCAAAGAATGGCATATCCGGACTTCATAATATAAACCTCAACATTCTAAATTCACAATTTATATAGAAAACTTTATAAGTTTTTCTTTTTTTTTAGTTATCCATTTTACAACATACTGAAAAAATTAAATGTTGCATTTATCAACCATTACTTATCATGGTTTTTATGTCATTTACTAACAAATGTGCTGAACACTTTAGCTGCCATGTCGGACCAATTTGCCATGACGGCCCAGTAGGCTGAACCAAATTCCACCAGGCTGCTAGGCCCGACATTGTAACGTTACATGTTTATTAGTACTACTCAACCGTTATTGCTACTATTGGAAAACTTAATGTACTGTATTAAACAACAAGCTTCACACTACTTGCAGAACTAATTACGATGAGTTTTGTTTGACAGATAAATGCCAACGGCATTATAAACATGGTGATAATCTAGGAGCTAGTTGTCGGGAGTTACAGCCCAACACTTATTTGTTAACAACTTTAGTGAAGTTGAGTTGATTACTCCGACCAAAAAAATTGGTTTATTGAAAGATGTTTATCTTTATATACTTAATAACAAAATAAATAATTTTTAATGACGTATTGTATTGATTTTTACTTTAGTTTTCAAAATTTCACAAAATCTAAAAAGGAAGTCAGAAATATTGAATTTAGTTGTAAAATAATTCTTAAAAAACTGACTTGTTTGAAGTTAAGTACAAATATTGGTACACTTGCATAAGCTCATCCTTACTAGGAAGTAAATTATAACATACATTCCTTAGAAAGTTAATTATTCAGTTTTAAAAATTTTACTTGTTATAAATCTTATAGCATTTATCAGATCTGAAGCATTACTTATCAGAGAGAATATGTTTACATTTTTGTTCTATACACAATATATCTATAAACTCAAACATCAATCACGTGTGACTCGTTTACATGTCTTTGTGATAAGCGCCGAAACACTTTTCTCGCCAGTCAGCTTATTATGTGGACAACCAGAACAAGGAATTGTGATTTTGTTGTTTATTGTGTACACACAAAATACAAAAAATATTAAGACAGTGTTGCACAGATGAGAAAACAAATTATCTCAAAAATTATGTTGAGCCAATTGGCTCGATTTGGCCATTTGACAAGAATTTTTTTAAGAATCATTTATGCTATTAAAAAACCATGTTAGGTCAATTGGCCTAACACGTGTTTTGTGTGTGTATATATATATATAAATATATATATATATATATATATATATATATATATATATATATATATATATATATTTTTTTTTATTTTTTTTTTTATTCTCTCATATTTCTTTTTGTGTTTTCTCTTCGATTGACAAAGACCACTGTGTGGTTGAAATATATCATTGTTTAAGTGCTTTTATGTGTTTCTATTTCAAGACTACAGTGTGGACTCTTACCAAGGTAAGTCTGTCAGTCTCCTAGTCCAAAAAATCTATATATATATGAAGTTAATATATTACTATTGTAAGTAATTTTATCCACCATTAAGTGCAATAATTTTACCTTGAGTGATGAGGCACCTTTCGGCACCTTTCGTCATCACTCAAGGTAAAATTATTGCACTTAATGGTGGATAAAATTACTTACAATAGTAATATATTAACTTCATAAAGTCAGTGCAACGGAAAAACAATGGATAACGTAATATATATATATATATATATATATATATATATATATAGATTTTTTAGATTTTTTGGACTAGGAGACTGACAGACTTACCTTGGTAAGAGTCCTCACTGTAGTCTTGAAATAGAAACACATAAAAGCACTTAAACAATGATATATTTCAACCACACAGTGGTCTTTGTCAATCGAAGAGAAAACACAAAAAGAAATATGAGAGAATGAAATAAAATAAATATAAGTTGACAACTTATATTTATTTTATTTCATTCTCTCATATTTCTTTTTGTGTTTTCTCTTCGATTGACAAAGACCACTGTGTGGTTGAAATATATCATTGTTTAAGTGCTTTTATGTGTTTCTATTTCAAGACTACAGTGTGGACTCTTACCAAGGTAAGTCTGTCAGTCTCCTAGTCCAAAAAATCTAAATAATCTTTACCAACCAAAACTAACCTAAATATATATATATATACATATATATGTACTGACTTTATGGAAGTTATTACTATTAATTTAAAAAAGGAGAAAACTAATTCAGTGATTCGACAATGGTCAAGTGACCGAAAGGTGCCTCATCACATAAGGTAAAATTATTGCACTTAGTAGTAGAAAAAATTCATATATATATGAATTTTTGGACTAGATAGGAGACTGACAGACTTACCTAATGGCAATAGTCCAAAACTGCAATGTCTTGGAAATAAACACATATAAAAACTTAACACACTATTGAAATATTTTGATCAAAAATGATCTTCATCAGTCAAGAAAGAGTAAAAAACGTCTTTTCTCTTCTTTTTCTCTTTTTTGACTGATGAAGATCATTTTTGATCGAAATATTTCAATAGTGTGTTAAGTTTTTATATGTGTTTATTTCCAAGAGATTGCAGTTTTGGACTATTGCCATTAGTCTGTCAGTCTCCTATCTAGTCCAAAAATTCCTAAATAAGTTTTAAGCTCTACTAGAACTAACCTAATATATTATGATAAGAAACGTATTTTCGTACTTAGGTATGATAGGAGAAGATAAATTAAATACATTTTATTTAAAAATATGCTTAAACTATTTGAGCATTTCAGGAAAATGCTGATTTTGTGGCCAGCAGCTAAACTGTCAAGACAAACTACGTTTTAAAACATAGACAAACAACTGCTAATGTTTTATGGCAAAAGAGTAAAACCTTTCCTAACAAGCACCTCCATTTTAGACACAATTTTTTTATCTATACTTCAGTGACAAAGAAATTTTTTTAATAAATCTGTCCCACCAATGTACCTGACATTTACAATTTTCAGTCATAAAATAATCAAAATTTTATGTTGAGAATGAAAAAATTAACTGTTTGTAAATGGAATCTTATTCCGTTGACAGGTCTAAACATTAACAGACCTGTTTATACCTTCCTTATGTATAGTAAACAGTATGTACATAGAAACTGACTCTAGTTTAAGCATTTCTTTGACATAATCACCGATAATACAGAATTCTAAAGTTCTATTTATTTAGTTGTTTTGTACCTTTCTTCAAACTGTCCTATTATGTCTTTTTATATTAGTGGCCCCCTTATCATCAAGGGTTGATTTCTCACTTCACCCTTAATCTGCTTCTTCATATAAAACTAAAGTTTGGTTTCAACAGTTATTCGGAGTTAATTTTGTTTATTATGTTTGAACAGGGTATATTTCATATCCTAGTCATTTGCAACCAGTCTGTTTTAATCCAGACATTCATTCCTTGTATCTGAACAAACACTGAGAAATATACCAGTTTTTCTAAAGTAATATATTTACTTCTCTGAAATATAAATAAATTCTCTGATAAACTTTAGTACAGTAAAGCCCTTACTATCCGAACTTCGCTTAGCCGAAACGCTCAGCCTGAGTATCGAACATGACAGAGTGTGGTTGATGACACGGCCGGCCAAATTGGCCTGTCCCATGACTCCACGCTATTGTGGTAAACATATTGCGCGCAGAGTTAAGGAGAGGGAGATTGTTTTTGTTCTGTTAGAAAATACAACTGCTGTGATATTTACAGTAAAATAGGTTTTATGTGTTTTACTTGAAGAAATATATCTCAAAGTACTAACAATAGCTTATATGAAATGGTTCTGCCCCCATTATTTCGGATAAGAGGGGTTTTACTGTACAGTATTTTACTAAATTGTGAAAATAAACAAAACATATTAGGAAAATATTCGCAACATACCCCATCATGTAATATAGATTTCCAAGTGTGTTCTAGCTTTTTCTTCAATCTGTAACTCTGTAAAATGTCAATGATTCCCAGAAATAGTAGAAGTCGCTCTCCTTTCGCATTTCTCGCAGGAATTCCACCAGGCCTGAAACAGGTTATTTTTCAGTACAAGTGATACTTAAAAATTAAACAAGTTCTTAATATTAAACTTTATATTTTAAACAATTATGGAGTTAATAATCTCTTAATTTTAAAGACTCTCAAAACATAATGATAACAAATTAGTCATTTTTATAGTTTTTATACCAAGTTATTTGATTACTAATATGATTATTTATAACAACCTATAATTTTTTCCAGTGATAAGGCAGTGCCTTTGTACATATCATGTGATTGTCAATAAGCAAAAAAATTATCATTATTTAGGCTAGACAGAAACCTGTGTGCTTTCAGGCCGTTTTTTCCAAAGTCTAGTTTGGACACAAATCCCCTTTATGCTTCTATCTTGGAAACAATAATTGAACGACAAAGTGCAGTTTGTGCTTTTTCAAGTTTTTTGCAGTCATCTATTTGCTTGGAGGTTTAGGCTACACAACGAAACACATTTCTCTCGCGTTTATGCATGCCTAAGGTTGCGTTCCAACAGGGTTTATGGCCTCAAGGTTGCATTCCAGACCTCTAGGAATGCTTTTGTGAGCGCCACGGATAAGGCTGTCGGTAAAACGTTTTGCTGACTCATCGGGGTTGTTATCATTTATAAGACCTGGAACTATCTATTCTTATTTATTCTGATTATTATTGGTTAATTTATTTCACCCACACATGAGAAAACAGAATAATTTTAAAACACAATTTGACAACAAAGTACATTTTCCAATAGCACATAAATTTTTACATCAGAATAAAACTAATATTTCTCAACTAAAAATTCATTGTATCGCAGGTTCTCAATAATGAATAGAGATAAATTAAACAACTTACGGGACATCATCTTCTTCATCGATAGGTTCACTTTCTGCTTGGATACTCTCCATGGCAGTTGAATGAGCAACAAGCCGCTGACGATTGATAGAACGCGTACGATGCAATGCAACACTTGTACTTGGTCCAGATAGTTTGCTTTTACTCTTATTCTCATATGGTAGATTTTCACTAGATTGCTGACGCATTGCAGATCTCTTTTCCTGTAAGTTTACAAAAAAATACAACCTTTGTTTAAACAATTTTCACTTTTTTCCCCAATATTACTAATACAGTAGAGTCTCCATAATTCGAGGTAGATGGTACAGAGACCCCTTCGGATTACCCAAAACTCGGATTACATGAAAATATTTTTCTGTGCATTAAAAAAAATAGGAGTTTTAACAAGCCCTAATAATATAGTTAATTAAAAATGCACTAAATAAGTTTATAGAACATTATATGAACATTTCTTAGGCACCCAACTCATCTCCTTTGCAGATCGTAATGATATAAACATTTCTTGGAAACCCGACTCTTTTCCTTTCCATACCATATTGATATAATCATATCTTCGAAACCCGACTCTTTTCCTTTCCATACCGTACAGATATAAACATATCTTGCAAGCCCGACTCATTTCCTTTGCATATCGTATGGCTATAAATATTTCTTGGAAGCCCGACTCATTTCCTTTGCATATCGTATGGCTATAAACATTTCTTGGAAACCCGACTCTTTTCCTTTCCATACCATACTGATATAAACATATCTTGCAAGCCCTACTCATTTCCTTTGCATATCGTATGGCTATAAACACTTGGAAGCCCGGCTCATCATTTTCCTTCACATAGATAAAATAGGCTCAAGTAGAAATAATCATGAATTCAACGGAAGCTTGAATTATCAAAATTCAAAGTTTTGAGACTCTACTGTAATTGTTTTTATAAGACATTACATTTTAAGAAAATTAAACATTACTGTACTCAGCACGACAGTAATGCTGATTAATAGGCTTCAGCATTACTATATTCGACAAATATTTTATGTAGTATAAAACTGACAACATTCTAAGGTCTAAAATCTTTATAATTTATTTCAAATTTATATTGCTCATATTTAAAAGCACTGCTTTAATTTTCCTAAATGAATGTTTTTAGTTTTTTACTAAGCCACTTGTAAATTTTTCAATGATTTTCAAACAATTTTTGTAGTGTATTTGTTGAAAACAGCACTACTATAATAACTAACATTACATTAAATATATAATCAAGATATATTTACCTGCTTTCGAGTTCATACATCTATTGTTTAAAAGTTTATGATACAATTTTTTCCAATCTGCTTTTTTAAAGTGCAGTAATATTTTCTTTGATTCATTTTTCAGATTTTTGTTTTCTAAAGTTAAACACATTTTTTTTAAATTTTAACAGTTTGTCCATACTAATTTCATTATTCTTTAAAGAAAATCAATAATACCACCTAATTGGCTACAGTTTACTATATTCTACATCATGATACATGTTGGCTCTATGATTAAATAAACATATCTAAAATGGTGTTTATAACGTTTAGGTGAGAAAATCCTATTTATAGATGTACTATAGCATAATTTGTTTAACATAAGGTTGAGGTTTAAGCCAAACTCATTTAATATATAAAAATGCTTGACCACTATCAAAACATATTTGCTGGACAAAGTATTATTAACGTTTGTTGAATGTATTGTGGAAGGTTAAACAGTTTTTTTCGATATTTCATCATTGACTACTGTCATCCGCACACAAGAAGAGCCCTGGCCCAAGGCAGGTCAAAACCTTACAATCATTCCCAAAAATATTGTTTAACTCAAAACATTCGATTTACAGCAAATTACAATGCAGAAACGAGTGCATATACATAATATTTTGAACACCCCTTTTTTAATAAAATTAATATTTACCTATCTGTAAATACTTATATTATTTTAGGTACTTATTCTATTACTTATAACTTTTAAACTCTGTATAATTATCATTATATAAACATACATAATTTATATAATTAAAAGTTTATAAAATATATTTTTCAAAAATAAATCATTTTTATCTTAGTTTCTTGGTTCCATTTTAATAACGTTTTTTATCACTTACCGTTCACTACTGCGAATAATCTTTCCTTTTTCGAGCGCTACTTATAATGTACAGGATAAATTATCCTGAAACGCTTTCAAATAACAAAAACTATCAAAACACAAAACTATCTACTAACCATTACTTACTAAAATATAACTACTAAATAATTACCGTACCATTAGGACTATGTTTGTAGGTCAGGAATACATTGAGAGTACAAACGTAGAATTGAAAACTTAGCGTGACTGATTTCTATGCCAGGGCTCTTCTCCTCTGACGGTGACAGTACTTACATTTTGGATATTGTACACCTTACATTTTATAAAATGTCCTTTATATTATTTGTATCTGTATTCAACATGTTTGTTTTATAAGTTATAGATTATTTGGAGAGGTGGTATTGAGGCTAGAGATAAGACTGACAAGAGTGAAGGTCTTTTACAAGCTGGAAAGAAGATATGAGTAAAAAAATAATGTAGGATAAAATTATATTAAAACAATACTGGTATGCATACTCAGTTATTTTCTTTTAAATAAAAAAGATATAAAACCAAATAAATTCTTAGTACTAAAAAATAACAAAAGTCAGGTGAAATTTAATGTCAATGAATTTAATAAATGTGTCATGAATTAATATCAATAGTCAAATGGTGAGCAACTTATAGTGTGGACCATGTAACCATGCACTTCGCCTTGAGAGATCGCAATAGGCGAAACAGGAGGTTGAGGGCTGCGTTGAGTCAGTACAATTACTTTAATATAAACATGATAAGGCCTGTCAAAACACTAACTTGCATGAGACGGTCGATACTAGATAAATTAGCTTCAATATGAAACAACAGTCTTGAGATATGTGTAAACATATCGGATGCAGAAGCTGTTGATGTATAGAATATTCTGAAAATCTAACATGTTTTAATATGTACTAGTATGCGAGAAAGCGGGAGTGAGCAAGTGCACAGATAGCTGGACCGTAATATACTCTAGCATCTTTACTGATCATCTTTTAAAAAAAATTTTGTTAAGAATTTCATGAAATCTATGAGTTGTAATTTTTAAAAAAATAGGATGCAGTAGATGAAAACGTAGTCAGTAGATAACACTAATGGGGATTAAATTCAAGAGTTATAGCTTTCCTATTTACATAGTTTTGGGAAAGAAGAAACAATGTTTATACAAACGAGATATCTACTCAAAATCATACACATAAAATTATTAAAACCCACCAAGATTATTATTCATTTTATTTATCGTCATTAATATATAAACCATTATCTATAGCAGCACTTACTTTTTGTATAAATAAAGACACCCGTTTTAGGAAATGTGTCCCATTATCAACTAATTGTATACTTGATCTCTTGGTTGTTTGAAGATAGGGTGGGAGGTATTATAGGTACTCAGTAATATCTCGCTCTAATGCTTTCCTGTTTAGAGCTGATTCGTTATAAGACTTTGACGATTTGCCATTAAGGTCACTGTTGATTTATATCGACTCATTGTAATTGGAAATAAGACTTGCTTTTCCCTTTCTTGGCCCCCAGAAGATAATTTTGTTACCTTTTCAGTTACTGTCTTATATAAATAACTATCTTGTCTATTATTTATATTATGACAATTATATAGGCAATATAAACTATTGTATAATTGTTACTCTATCATATGTAGTCGTATTGACAAGTCATTCGGTCTCAGTCATGTTAAGTGATAGACTGTGAGAACATGTGATGTGTATTACATTACAGTTTACTAAATGTCGGTTTCAAAATGTTTCATTGTTGAAATTAACAAAATTATTAGTTTATATGAGGAATTACAAGATGGTTATATGCGAGATTAACAAATATTTAATAGCAATGGGGAAGCAAAATTGGTTTTTCACCAGGAAAAAATATAATATAAATATTTAAACACAGTTACAAAAAAAAAACGAGAATAATTTACAATGGTACAGCTTAAAACAGTTTACTCTAAATCTCATTACTCATTAGTTTATTAAAACAAACACACTAGTTTGGAAGACATGTTAATTGTCAGTAGTAATAGCCAAGCACTAATGAAGGTGACATCATCGTCGAAACTAGTCTGTTTTAATAAACTAATGTGTTTGTTTTAATAACATAATATGAAGTGAGATTTAGAGTAAACGGTTTTAATTTTTTCCATTGTCATATTTTTTGTTTTTCATTTTTGTTATTTTTATAAGTGTCTGGATTTTTTCTGAGTAGACAAGATATATAATAAAAGTATATACTTTATGAAAGCTCATTATATCATCTTCATTATAAGTAGATTATTGAATAGTAATTTTAAAAATTATGATTCTTTTATAAATATTTCACAAAGCCCAGTTGCTAACTTGGTAATATGGTTCTATGGTTCAATGTGTTAAAAATTTGTGCTTATACTACTCTTTTAAAATAAGTTACGTTATTTTTAAGTAGCGGGTACAATCTGTGCACTTTTGTGAATCAAATGGCATGTAATAAATAGAAGTTATCTACATATATTTATATGTTTGGAATATTTTAATCTGTACACCATCGCAAAACAAATGACATGTAATAAATAGAAGTTATCTACATATATTTATATGTTTGGAATATTTTATCTGTACACCATTGCAAATCAAATGGCATGTAATAAATAGAAGTTATCTACATATATTTATATGTTTGGAATATTTTATCTGTACACCATTGCAAATCAAATGGCATGTAATAAATAGAAGTTATCTACATATATTTATATGTTTGGAATATTTTAATCTGTACACCATCGCAAAACAAATGGCATGTAATAAATAGAAGTTATCTACATATATTTATATGTTTGGAATATTTTATCTGTACACCATTGCAAATCAAATGGCATGTAATAAATAAAAGTTATCTACATATATTTATATAGTTGGAATATTTTATCTGTACACCATTGCAAATCAAATGGCATGTAATAAATAAAAGTTATCTACATATATTAATATGGTCGGAATATTTTACCTGTACACCACCGCAAATCAAATGGCATGTAATAAGTAAAAGTTATCTAAATATATTAATGTGGTTGGAATATTTTTAAACAAACATTTGTGAAACACACAAAAGATATAACATTCCAGGAACATAAGCATAACAGAATGAGGGTTAATATCCTTCTATCTTACCTCGGGCAAGCTGAAGTTTTAACACAAAGTTTAACTGAAAAATAAAACGTGTTTAGTGTTTCATCCAATGAATTTGACGGTTAATATTCAAATATTTTGTAAAATCAGTGGCACATCTCATTTAGCGATTATGTTAATGTTTTCTTCATCTGGTACTATTTCAAAAACAGAAACTTAAAAGAGGAAAATTACTGTTTATTATTGAAGGCATTGAAGTTGTGTTACATCATTGCAAGAAATTAATGCAAGTTTGTTTAACCTTAAACTGAAATTTATTTATCAGTAAGTTATTAATGCACTAAATGTATCTGCTATAAATAGCATTGCAAAAGAGAAGGGAGAATTTATGTTGGGTTTGTTCAGCAGTGAATACACTGAGGCTGTTTGTGATTAAAATCGTAGCAAAAATTACGCAAAAGAAAGTTTTAGCTTAATGCTGAACTAGAATGAAATCGTTATTTCTTTGTTAGCTTTTAAGCACAATGTTTTATTCATGAAAAATATTTACCATATTACTGAACTGTAATGGTTATCTTTCTCAAGTGACTGTAACAACAGGAATGCACTTTATAATGCTACGTCTATCTAAATACATTTTAAAATAAATTAACTCCAATGTTTTTTATTTTAAAGAATTTAAAATGTGTATAGTATTGCTCTTTAAAAAATAATACTCCTTGAATTTAATTGCAATGATACCCCACAATACAAACCAATCATTATGTTTACTGTTAGCTAAGCGAACTCGTCAGAATTTACATTAATTTACAAACTTGGCTTTATTACAGAAACTATTGTTAGGATTATTGTTCGCTATAATTGTAAAACATGGACAACTATACAATAAAGCTATACTAACAATACCGTAAGGTTGGCTCATTATTTTTTACAGAGCAGTACATTCTAATAATTTACTATTTATGAAAAACATACTTTCTTACTAATCAGCATATAATTATGTTTTGCAGCCAAATCTTTACTGTCAAAACTTGTCAGACCATTACATATATACACTGCTCAGATGTCAGTATTATCTCAAAAACTCTTTAGAATGCAATTTTCTACTCAAATTAAATTTATTTTCTAATTACAAACTGGTAATAATTTTGTACCTTTAGTCTATGCTCTCATTTAAAATAAAATGTATTTTATCCCAAATAGTGCTGTTATTGCTAGACAAATGTGTTTCACAAATCCAAATGTTTAAATTATAAACAATTATCTTCTCCAGTTGTTAGCAAAAGGTAGACCAGCTTCTGCATTAAAATGTTTGTAGCACTAAATCCTTTGCCATTTGCAACACTCCAAACATGATGTTTTTTCAAGGTATGTAATTTGTTGTTGGACATTTTTTCAAACTCTATACTGGAAAAAAGCATCACTATCAAAGAGACAAGTTTACCTGGACTTCTATTGCAGTGACTTTGATGGATCAGTCATTTTAGTGACAGCCCCAGACTTGGATTAGTGACTTTTGCTGGTGACTTTAGTACCAGTGGCAAGGAATTAATAACCGGTGTCAATAACAGGCAAGCAGACCACACTGATGAAATGATTCCACCCCCTTGCTTTTTTCGGAAGGCTCATTTTATTCAATAAACTCCTACAAAATTAAAAACAAACTACCGAGTACAAAATAGCGTCTACTGTACACAATACGGTCACTGTCATCAAACCTGACATAAATCGTCTACCCGCACACAACGTAAAGGACTAGAGCCAGTGACCTCAACAAATCAACCAATAACAGCCTTGGTAAAATATCAATAACTTTTCAGCCAGTCACAGCGACAATTTGCTCATTCACAACAAAGACAGCTCCCTGCCCCTACAGCTAACGACACTGCACGATGATCGGTGCCACTAGTCGAGTGGCGAGAGTAGAGCTAGTGACAGTGACAAATTAACCAATGACAGCCGCGATAAAATATCAGCAGCTTTCTAGCCAACAATTTCTATGTTTTGCCCATTCAAAACAGAGACAGCCTCCAATTGATCTATTGTCACTGGAACTGGCATTTTCCATATTTTGTCATTGGTACCACCAACGACTAATGAATATCAGTGACAAGTCACTGTGACACCATCCCTAATTTCTATACATTCGAGTAAATATGTAGGCACATAAACGTTTGAGTTTTGTATATACACATATCAATAACTGTGCTTGTGTGTGTGTGTGTGTGTGTGTGTGTGTGTGTGTGTGTGTGTGTGTGTGTGTGTGTGTGTGTGTGTGTGTGTGTGTGTGCGTGTGCGTGTCTACACATCAATGACAGAGTGTGTGTCACACACAGAGTGGACGAAGATGTACACCATGTTTTTATGAACAAAATTTATTAACTTACTGAATTTATGAATTAAATTCCACATTTATATAGAAATTTATTAAGCAAATACATAAAGCATCTGAACCCATAAGGTCACTTTACTTCAAAATATTTCAATTGAAAACCAAAAAAATATTTTTTTAGAAACTCCTTTTCTAAAACTTAAGCAAGTCAGATTTAAGTGCAAATTTTTAAATGAATTAGATTTGGTAAAATGTGTATTTTTACAATTATGGTACAAATAATTACAGCATACTTACAGCTTTTTCCCTACTAGCCAAATCCAAATTATGAATGCCTACAAGTAAACTGTAGTCCATGATTTTGAAGCTCTCAAGAACCTGAACAAGTTTAACACATAATGTAAATAACAATTTGAAGCAAAAATTTTAATTAATATAAATATAACATATATTTATTTGTGGTTAAGACGTTTTATTTATTAAATAAAAGATATGATAACATTTAATTGAAATATTTGTTTACATATAATAAAGAGCATAGCAAAAACCAATACATCTGATATATTTAAGGAATAACCCACCCAGTATACAGGATAAATGTTTAATAAATCAGGATAATTGTTTAATCGATCAGGACATATATAAAAAACAATACATGAGAGTTTTTTGAATGTGTAGAAGAACTGACATGTTTGCCTAGTAGTAATCCACCCATCTCACCCTGGTGATAACGCAATGTTTGCTAAATATACAAACACAGGATAAGGGAAATACATGATAATAGTCAAAATTCTATTGTTTTTTAAAATGTTACTTAAAACATTTTTTAAAAAAACTGGTGATTACAAATGTTTTAAATTATAAATTGTGGTTAAAACCTAAATTAATAATCCTCACAGAAACATAAACCTCACTTTACAAACATAAACAAAACTTTATCAAGTCCAATTTCCTTACTAAAACAAAGTACTTTATTAAACTATACAGTAGAGTGTAGAAAATCCGGATCAATTGGGATTGGGACCCTTCCAGACTACTGATTTATCCGGATTTTCAAATTATCTTTACACTACTGTGTATTTTTAATATTTTATTATTTTATTATCTATTTTAATGCTTAGAGTAACGTGTAAGTTTGAATTAAACCAGGAACTATTGCAAAATAGACCTCAAATGGCTTAAAAATTTAAAAGAAGATGTAATGTACATACTTATACATAGCACAGAAAGCCAAAAAACATACCGGTACAAATTTATTGAGTGAAAAAGTCCTTTATTGTTTTTTAAACAAACGCAAGAAAATGGAAAAGATATAATTATATGTGAATAGTAATATTAAAAACATATGAGGCTTATTAGAAAAATTTGGTAAAAACTAATTTTAATAATAAATTTTATGATTTTGTTGACTGGTTACAATACTTGCTATTTGTTACCATGCAGAACATACAAATCTAAAAATTCTACAACCTAAATAAATACATTGTATGTTGCAATTTAAATTCAGTTACAACACATTTTTAGAATTTACATATCTTATTTTCATTTATAATTAAAAGATGGAATTTAGTTTAGATATGTATTATAGTGGCGCCAAGCTCAGCGCTCTTCACGCCGAGTGTCTTGCACACAAAATAAACCTATCAGGATTTGTGACGCTCTACTGTATTCCAATATACATATACTGTATTAGGAATGGCTACAAAGTATTTAGTTTGATATGTTAGGCCTCTAGGACCAAAATTTGTAGTAGTTGTTCAGCCAGTAGGACGCAAATTACTGCTAGAGATAGTTGGCCTGTAGATCAAAACTATGAAAGTAGTTTGGCGAAAATATGAGTTAGCGTAATAAATTAACATATGAAGTAGCGTATGTAAATATGTTTGAAATAGAATAATTTTGAGGAAAGACGTTACTACAAGGAAGATCTAAACCGAAGGCCCACCAATTAATTATAGTTATTTGAAAACTAATACCTAGATGCAATATAGGAAAATGACAAATATCTACCAGCCTCTTTTACCTGTCATCAGCAATAAAAAATATTTAATGTGCTTTTTAAATACTTAAAAGTACTGTATAAATGATTTTCAAGTAATTTAATGGATAAAATTTAAAGAAAGTAACATTTTATCTCGTGCCACTCACAAATTATGTTTTATTACCATTGACCGTCTATAATTATGTAGCTCCAAAAGGGTCATTTTTAACATTTTCACGGTTATTTTAGGTTTCAGAGTAGTCAATACTTTTAACCATCAAGAAATTTTTTAAAATTAAACAATAGGCTTGAAGTGTTTCAGTTTACAATGGTATTTCTTCTGATTTAAATATATATAAACTTTCATGAAAAAACATGAGATAAATTTTCATCATCATGAGGTAAAGTATGATAAGATTAATTGTAAGGTAAATCGTTTGATGTTTCTTGAAATCGCACTTGGCACTGTCAAAGCAACAACGATACTCTCAAAAATTTAGTGGTATAATCTTTGGCTAAAGTTATTCTAACGAGAGTATACTGTAAAAGATGCCTAACCTTAGGTCATCACTCAAGGCTGTTGGGCAAATTCACGTTATATTTAACCATATGAGGTGTCTAACATGGCCTCAGTGTGTTCCGCAGTTTGGCGTTCAGAAAAAAATTGTATTTTTTTTTACAAGACTATAATTATTGGGAAACTAGAAGTTCAGAATTACAAGAAATTATTAGTAGGAAATAGTTATTATTTACACTTATTTGTAGAACTTCATTGCGTTTTTACATAGTGTTATATTTGATTTGATCCTAAAAAAATAATTCACCTAAAAAAACTAAACTATTCAAAAATTAGAAACTAAAAACTTCAATTTAAAACATCTACGTCCAATTTCATGATATAAAATTCGTAAAAACACCTCAATTTAAAACATACTTGTAATAAAACAGAGAGAATGTTCAGATTATATTTACATTCTAATTATTCGAGAAAAAATATTTTCAAACAAAAAAAGGTTATGCTGAAATTGTGTATCTATAAAATATGTCAGAAAAATCTATTAACCATATTTATTGTTTAAAAATATCTCTAATATTGTGAAAATACATTATAGTATATATTTATACTTTAATTTATATTGAAAACATACAATAAAAAGGTTAACATTTTACATTCATTCGGAAGATTGGCCTTGTACGAGGGATGCGTAGTAATCCCAACAATATGACCGACGCAGCACCTAGTAGTATAAATATTTACGTCACGCCATGACAGTCACTGGTGTCCGACGACATTATAAAATAAACTTGTTTAAATGAAATAAACACACTAGAAGACAAAATATTATTGTTTTGTTATTATTTAAACAAAAAGTACAAACAAAATATTGTTTGAACGTTGCCGGAAAACTGATTGGCAGTTAATGTGTTAATAATGGATAAGAAAAATAAAACTAAATTATCAATTAAAAATTGTTATCAGATAGTAAATTTCTCACTAACTGTATATGCTCTTCTCACATTGAACATTTGATAAACTGGAATATAAAATTCATATGTAAATTCCTTACCCGACAATCTCTTTGAATTGTTTTTACCAGAGCTGTATATGTGTCTGCTTCTAAAAATATTCCTTCAGTGTGATGTTCCATAAAATCTAAATCTTTGTATGTAGGTGATTTTTTCTGACGCTCTGACTTGGATGCCTAAAGTTAAACAAACAAAATATTAGCTTACACAACAATTAGGTGTTTGTTTCACATGTTTATGTAATTACATTAAAACATGCTGGCAGTTAACCCTATACATAAACTAAAATTTAACTCCATTCGGAAGATGAGATAAAAAATAATATAAAATAAAACAATTACCTCATAAACTAATGCCTAAGAACCAAATGTGTTTTATTTGTATTACTATAAATATTCATACAAGATAATTTTCTCTAAATTGGCAGATATTATACATCTAAATAGTCTCAACATTCCCTAATTATGATGGTAGATTTAACTGATAAAAAGTGGGTTCATGAGATCTATGTTTCTCTGTATATATTATAACATACTTCTATTTCTTTTGTTGACCTAAAGTAGGGATGGCCAACTGGCGGCCCACGACCTGGTTTTATGCTGCTCCAGACAAATGTTGAAAACATTAGAATATTGATTTATTGATAAATTTAAAACATAAAGGTATAGACGGGTATAAGTTGAACACAACTCTCACCCCCAATAAGGCTTTGTGACTTGCAACGTGATTCATTTTTTTAGAAAAGGTCAGAAACTGGTGCTGCATTTTGGAGGCAATTACTTGAGAAGAAATATCCCAAAGAGCTTGCCTTTAGTAGGGATATACTTTCAATGTTTGTAAGCAGATACCTTTATGAGTGCACCTTTTCAACAATGAAATTTATAAAATCAACTCACCACAACAGACTCACAAACAATCATCTTCGAGTTCTGCTAAAGGTTGCCACCACTTCAAATCAGATTGAATTTTATGAACTGCTGAACGATTGTGCCCGCCATTAGTGTTCTTAGTTAAGCGAAGTAGGTACATAATTACGGATGATTCTAAATTAGCCTTTTCCCAATATTGTGTTTCAATTTAATATTATACTTATTTTGATCATTTGTGCATTGAGCTTGATATTAAATGTATATGAAAATATTTTGAGTAGCGTTTACGATCCATATTATTTCATATACGATGCATACTATACTATATACATATTGTCTACATTTGGCTTATTGATGAATGTGTGGAATTAGTTGTGCAGCCCTCGTCTTCACTAAAAATATTGATGAGGCCCTTTAGGGTTAAGAAGTTGGCCATCCTTGATGTAAAGGATCTTTGACTCTAAGGGTATCAGATTAATACACAGCTACTTGTGTTTTACAATAACTGATTTACTTTAATTCTTAGTTCAAAATTATTGCAATTACAGATAAGAGCGGCTCCAAGATAGATTTTCGTAAGGGCACAATGGCAGGAAAACATAGGGGGTTTGGGGCAGAAAACTTTCAAAATTAAAAGTCTGGAAATGAAATTTTAAGCGATTTTTGTACTTAAAAATCACAGGAAATTTGGCATTTTTTCACCAAAACATGCATTTTACCTGAATTTAGATACAGTACAGTCTCGCTAATCCGGTCTCCGATGATCCGGACGACCCAAAATTTTTGTTTAGTTATAGTATGCACAATCAGTCTGCCGTCCACAAAAATATTTATTTTTATACGTCTATATTTGTTATTTTTCAAAGGGGTTTTCCTACTTTAATAGACAAATAATATAATTTATTCATTAAAATATGTATTTACCATATTATTTGTTTCTTTTGCCTATTAAAGTAGGAAAAACTTCTTTGAAAAAATATATTCACATTAAATCTCCCAACACTACAACGCACGTAGCATCAGAGACATCTTGCGATAAACAAAAGATAAAGGACCGCTGACTAAACGGATAGACAGTGTATCCGTCTGGCGTCAGGTCAGTTGTGTTGTCGGACGGATGCCATCTTTACTGCTTCTCGCAAGATATCTGCTCAGTTGTCATTTAATTCTAGTGCGATATTGATCTGTGTTTTTTATTTACGTCTCGTTCAGTGTTCAGTGAAAATGGCGACTAAACGTAAGTCAGTGACAGTGACAATGGAACAAAAACTCCAAGCTTTGTTTCGTATTGATGGAGGTGAATCGCTTACTAAAATTGCAAAAGAGTTAGGCGTGGGAAAACAAACTGTTTCCGATTGGAAAAAAAAGCGACAGGAAATTGAAGATTTTTGTGCAAAAATTGTTAGTAAAGACAGTTTAGGCGGCAGAAGCACTTTAAAAAACCAAAAAATGAAACCCTAGATGATGCTTTGTATGTTTGGTTTTGCCAACAACGGGAACAGGGTGTTCCATTATCGGGTGTAAATTTGCAAACGATCGCGCTGAAACTGAATGAAAAGTTAAAAGGAGACCCTAATTTTACTGCCAGTGTGGGTTGGCTGACACGGTGGAAGGGACGACACGGCATCCATCAACTCAGAATAAGTGGTGAAATTTTGTCAGGTGACAGTGATGCAAGTGAAAAATTCAAAGACAAATTTGGCAAGTTTCTCAGAGATGAAAACGTACAACCTTGTCAGGTGTTCAACGCTGACGAAACCGGATTAAATTATAAAATGTTCCCAAAAAAAACTTTAGCTTCCAAATTAGATTCAGTAGCAAAAGGCCATAAAGTTAAGAAAGAACGTATGACTTTGCTGCCCTGCAGTGATGCTTCTGGCGGTCTAAAAATTGTGCCGAGTTGAAAGACACTGATATTTCCGAGTGGATTATCAGTGATAATGACATTGGTCATCAAGTGCTCAACGAGGACGAAATCGTCGCGGTGTGCACTGCAAACGCAGAGAATGAGAGCTCGGAAGAGGAAGACTACACAGACGAACCTGTCAGCCCAACTCATGATGAGGCGGCTGAAATGCTGGAGGGGTTGATGACCTACTTTGAGAAACAAAGTGATACGTCAACTGCGGAGCTACTGATCTAGAAACGCCTACGAGATCATACTGTGAAACGACGTCATTTATTGTTAAAACAAAAGAACATTACAGACTTTTTTCACTAAGTTTTTTTAAGTTTATTTTTGTTTCAGTTTTATTTTTGTTTGAGTTTTTTGTGCGTTTATACAGTATAGTGTAAATAACTTTATGTGAATACATTTATTCAACGAGAAAGATGCTTTATTATTTATTCATGTCATCCCTTTTCTGTTACAATTACAGGATTTTTTGCTAAATAAGCTATGAAATACTGTACTGTATAGCTATATTTAGGCCTCAATTTCACTAAAACTACAATTTCAATATGTTTCCCTGCCTAAAACACATATTGTATGCATTTGTTTGGCTTTTTCTGTCTAATCCAGACTTTCGTTGATTCGGACAGGGTCCGGTCCCATCAAGTCCGGATTAGTGAGACTGTACTGTAGATACAAAAATTATTATTTTGTACACAACACAAAATATTATATAACTTTCATTGTTTCAACAAATGGCTTGGTCTGACGAGGAATACACGGAGTCGTAGTACACAAACTGTTAGTACAGCGGAGCCTGTATGGAACTAGTGCGCAACTTGTAACATTCCATTGTTCTTTACGCTGGCTGGAGCTAGCAATGTTATCAGAGGAATTTCTACATCTAACATTACATAAATTTAAAAACAATATACATTGCTTTAAAATAAAAATTGAATGAAAAATACATCTTTATAAGTAAACTGGGATAAATTTAAATGTGTTTCAAATGTAAAAAAAATATTTCTAAAAAACAAATTGTACCCAAATTCTTGGGGGTGGGGCAATTGCCCCTTCTCTGGAACCGACCTTGATTAAAGGTAGTTATACATAATTAGTTTGCACTAAAACACTTTTAAATATTTTACAATTTGCCTATAGTAGCACTTACTTATATTTGTTGAGGACGGCCTTTTCGGGAAATGTGTCCCATTGTCAACTCAGACCATAACTGAGAGTTACAATGGGACACATCTCCCGAAACGGCTGTTCTCAACAAATATAAGTAAGTGCTACTATAGGCAAGTTGTACAATATTTACAAGTGTACTAGTAGCTCACGTGAAGATGGAATAAACAAATGTAATTAGTTTGGTTTAGGTCTAATTTGTCGGTAGGCATCAAAATTCTTATATGTTTTATTCAACTAATAAACATCTTATAAGAATGTTTTAAATTACCTTAAGGCATGTATAGGTCACTGCACTTGGTTTGATAAAAGTTATATTTAATAGTTTGAATTATTTATTTTTTCTGTAACAAATTTATGAAAAGTTTATATGTGCTTTCTTAATTGTTTATTTTGGAGTTGGCTTTGAATGTAATGTAAATTAATACTTATAGTTGATGATTTTTGTTTATAGAATTGGTTTCTTGCTCCACTAATACTTGACCACCCATGGACCTAATAATATTTCTCTCGCTTAATATTACTTCCCTGTTCACTACACTGCTTCTATGCTGTAACTAACTTTTAGTTTATGGATTTATCTCTCACACTTAATATCACTTTCCTGTTCATTCCAGTGCTTCTATACTGTAAATAACTTTTAATTTCTGTAGTTATCTCCTCAATTAATAACACTTCCCTTTTACTTGGAGGCTTTACCCTTTTATTTTAACTTAAAACTTGTTACCCAAATTTACATCTCTCTAACTTGAGTCCTGAATGTTGACTAACTCCTCTTCTGTTCCCTTTGGATATTTTCATCTCCTCTTAAATTTCATTAGTTATGTTATATGTCGCTACCTTTTCTTCTGCCCTATCAGAACGTTTCTTTTTAAGCCTTCTCTTTAGTTTGGGTGATAATTTCTGAAAATTTTCCAAGCTACAGGTGTTGGCTGGTCATGCTCTTTCTGCATTTAAGAGCTTGTTCTTTATAAATCTACATGGTTCCCATGATCTCTAATGCTCCTATCTCGTGATCAGGTCATGTCTTGCTTTACATACAATGTAGCCTTTCAGGGTATTTTATTTTGCAGTAATCCTTGTTGCAAAAACATTTACAATTGACTGACCTTTGATATTTAGCAACAGTGTGTTACGATTACTTAGTTTTAAGATTTTACAATTATTTCTTCAAACATAACGATTACTTTATTATAATATATACATTATAATAATATAATATTATTTATATATATATATATATATGAAGTTAATATATTACTATGTAAGTAATTTTATCCACCATTAAGTGCAATAATTTTACCTTGAGTGATGAGGCACCTTTCGGTCAATTGACCATTGTCGAATCACTCTGAGTGATTCGACAATGGTCAATTGACCGAAAGGTGCCTCATCACTCAAGGTAAAATTATTGCACTTAATGGTGGATAAAATTACTTACATAGTAATATATTAACTTCATAAAGTCAGTGCAACGGAAAAACAATGGATAACGATAAATATCAAGAATATATATATATATATATATATATATATATATACATATAACACCTCAACAAACAGTGTATGTTAAAAATTGAATGCCTCACCTTTCTTTTATAGGTTGAGCCTTTTAAATCATACTTTTGGTGCATAACAATCGAAGATGGAAGAAGGTTATTCATTGCTACCATCCGGATATTTTTAGAATTACACTGGAACAAAAAATCTAGTATAAATATCTTTTTGAAATTGCATTGTTATAGTACTATAATATACATGGAATCAAAATTAATGTTTTTTATTTTTCATTTTTTTCATTCAAATAAAAACTATAAAGAACATACGTTTTCTGAGAGTACATTTACATATCTACAATAAAATATATAGTTTGTTAAGAATAGGTAATAATGTTTCTCATACAGAAATTTTTTTGTAATTTTGTAGGAAAAAGGAATAATATAAATAATAACACAACGAATTTAAAATCTAACATTACAGTTTGTATAAATTTTATATATGTTGAGATTTTATTCTTTAAAACAAGCTAAAAACTAGTTCACTCGGATAATGGAGCTCCGAGATAAGTTGCTGTACTAAATCTACAGCAACTTACCTAATAAATGTGATAAAATTTTCAAATTCCATTTTTACGTTACAAATGAGGAATATAATATGGTATACAAATTTCGCAAAGTTTGGATCAGTGGTTTTAATGCAGATATGCTTTGAAGTTGAACTTCAATAAAAAAAAATAGTGATAAAACCGTACTTTTCTTTATATCTTGAATTATGTTTAACAGAAATAGTGCTAAAATTATTTTGGTTATATACATAAACTCAGAAATTAACACGCTAATTAATGGCGTGAATACTTTTATTCTAGCATGAATGGTTCGCTTGTAGTTAGCGCTCAAAATCAGGGGTCCATAATTTCTGTGTCGACAGTAGTATGTACAGAAATCAAAGGCAAACCTCTTACACCAAATATCTGTTATAAATGAGATTTTCATTATGTAGCAGTTGCATACTAGCCAATCTGTCAAATATCATCACTGATTGAATAGACCAAATTTTCGTTAAGAATTGTGAAACATTTACAGTACTCTACAATACAATTATTGTTTCAATGCCTTATAAATGTGATTTTCAAACAAAATAGAAGCTTTCACTACTCCTTTTACTTTGATACTTCTTTCATATTACCCACATTTTCAAGATTTTTGATTTAACAAATTCCCTCTAGTTAAACTCTTCTAAAATCTTTATACTTTATTAGAAAATCCTAATAAAAAATTAAAAGTATATTATATTACTACAGAACATAACAAAAAATTTACCATATCAATTCAGATTTTCTACATCAGAATTTTGGATGTTATGCATTGTTTGACTAGAGTTCTGTGATAGACAACAACCTACTTTAGAACAACACAATCAGTAGGCCTTAGAAAGAGATCCTTGCATTGTAAATTCTTGTAGGAACTTGTGTCAATATCAATAAAAACTGTGTAAGCAATATAATATTGTTCGTCTGGTGTAACATGGATTGAACCAACTTCCCTCAATTACTATAATTTTATGACTTAGGAGGCGAAGTATGGGGAAATGCTTCTAGTAAATTAAATGCAAATTAAAACAGATATTAAGTAATTATTCTTCGTAAGTAATTATTTGAAAAACTAACAAAAAAATATTAACTTATCACGCTGACGCGTTTCAAAACCGTCATTTCATTGACGAACCTAACCTGCTGTGAATGACAGTTTTGAAACAAATCAGCATAGCAAGTTAATAATTTTCACTTAGTTCTTTAAATAATTACTTAGGATTAAATCAGTGAAATAAAGATGACTACAACAACCAACTTTAGATATTAAATGTTGTGTGTTGTACTGACTGGAATGTCTTGACAGGCATCAGCATTCCCGAGTAAAATATAACTTTAGTCTGGGAAGAAATATAAAGGTGGGGAGGTTCTTATAACAAGTTATAATACATATCTATGTCTTTATGTGTTCCTTGTATTGTGTGCTAAAATTTCTCCTTGTTTGACCTATGTAAAAGCTGGGGCAGTCGTTACATGTGATCTTGTATACTCCTGCCCTGTCGTGTTTGTTCTGGTGTGAATTTGTATTGTGTTTTTTTAGTTGTGTTGGATGTTTTGTTATTACTCCCCTGTACTAGTAAGAGTCTTGTAGTAATTTCCTTTGAAGATGATTGTTTTACAATCATAATGTACACCAGGACATAAATAAGACGTTCCAGTGGTTTAAGAGGTTTAATTTATTTATAATTAAAAATTACAACACAGTTGTTCCAGTTATTATTACCAGTAACGCCTTATTCTTCTGCAACATTCTTTGCATAAGAATTTCTACAAAACACTATCAGTTTTTGACAACTACTAATTAATCTGGTTGATTATTTAATTGCTACCTACTCGGTATTGAACTGGAATACAATGAAGTTATATTATTCCACTATTTGAAACATGTTCCGCAAGGTACACATGGGGAACAGTAATCATTTTATTATCACCATTACAGCTTCGTCAGACAGGATTTAAAACACTTTATCTTACAATAAAAAACAAATTATAAGACATTTTTATTGCAATTATTGTCTATGCTAAATGACTCATTTGATAGAATAAAACACTTATCTCTCTTCATTTTACAGTTGTGGTATCAAGCACCAGAATTATTATCTGCCGCATTACAGGCAAATCAATGGAGCAACGTTTTAAAGGAATGGCTAATATTAAGTGTAATGCAGTTTTATCAATGCATAGAGGAGTGACTTAAAAATCTAAAATGCCATTCAAGACGCCATGTGGTTCACAAGTCCAACATCTACAGGCCAGCAATGGAGTTCACAGCTTCTTAGATCTCATGTTGATACCAGGTATTTTCACCAATTTAAAAACTAGATATTTTGGGGAAAAGCAACAAATGCTACTAATGACCAAACAAATTAAAAGCCTGAGCATTTTCCATGTTACTCTTCACTTTCTGGATGCCAAAGAAAGTAAAGTCAATTCTCGTAAAGAATAATTAAAATAGTAAAAAGCGATAGGTCAGTGATGGGCGTGGTCTTGTTCCTACCTCCAACACTGGTATTGGTTGAACCTATCGCTGGGTGAAAAAGTAGGAGTGATGCCCATTGTGAGTAGTCATTAGGTCTTTAGTTTTTAGAACCTAGTTTGTTTGTAACCATCTGATGACGCTAACAGTAAAAATGAAGGGTGTTTAAATTAATTGTAGCAAGGGTTATTTTTGTTTATTTAATAAGAATAATTAACATAAAATTATAAAAACTAGCACCAATAACTAAGAACAAATTTTAATGTATCACTTAGTTAATTCCTACCTGATAGCAATAAAGCCCAAAAAACTTTGGTAGTAACGTACGAGGATTTTGATTCAGATTCTGAAAACAAAACAGAAAATTACTTTTTATAATTAGTTTACTACTGAACTGCAATTATAAAATTTCTAGTTTTATAAGTAGGTTACCACTTTTATGTAGTAAAATCATACTGTCCATTTGTTTAAATTCATTCACAGTTTCGCTGTCTTGAATGCTTTGATCATGTCTTTTGCTTCCTTCAAATCCAGTTGTAACTTAGCTCTTACTTACTTCTTCCAGCAGGCGTCCAGCTTCAATTGTAGCCAATGGCCCGATGTCCATGGTAAATTGTCATCGCAGAGTTCCAATGATTTTTGTTTGTTAGTATGGTATTGATGTCCAAATCCTCTGCCCTTAAAAAGTCCCTGGCCAGATTTGGATAACAGCACTTAATGAGGATGTGCTCCCGGTTGTTCTCCACTTTGGCATATGGCGCATTCTGATGATGCTGCTAAATTGAACCAGTAAAGATAGGCCTGGGTTAAAATGTATTCAGTCCGAGCTCTGGCCACAAAAGTACAGAGACTTCTCTCGATTCCTCTATACGTGTCTTCTTTTGCCAGTTCATTCTGGAGGTTAAATAGGGATCGACGGACAGGACATGGTGACCACTCCTCAGTCCACTTTCTCCTGAAATCCGCGCTCTGCAGACTTTTAACCATATAAGAGGGAGTATATCTCTCAGTCAGCAGGTTACATTGCTGAGGCCAATTTCGCTACTTCATCAGCTTCTTCATTCCCTTTCAACGCGCAATGGGCAGGGACCCACTGGAAGACTATCCTTTTGCCCTCATTGTGCAACATCACAATTAACCTCCTCAACTCAGCAACTCTAAACGAGTTTAGTTTTAAAAAGTAAATATTACTTTCTTACACCAAGAACTAAAGAATGATAGACTCTATTACTGCTTATTGTGCATGTAACCAAAAATGAATTCATACTTTTATTGCAATTTGGGAGCTCAACAAATGTAGGACAGTGGCCAAATTTTTTGTAATTTATTTAATCTACATTATTACTAAAAATGGTTGAAATAGAAAGTTTTGCGCTCAGAGCCCCTTATTGGTCATTTAAATGTTAGGATATTAACCCTTTTTACAATCAATAATTTAAATAGGGATGGGCCGATTCCTAAAATTTTCGATTCCGATTCCGATTCCGATTCTAAAATTTTCCTTTCGATTCTCGATTCTTTAGTCGATTCTCGATTCTCGATTCTTTCAAGTTATATTAGCTTACATGCTAGTTCTCTAATAATTAATTTAGTTAACACCTTGGTCATATGGCAAAACCTTTTAAAAATTCTGTTTTAATGTAAAAGGCTACACAAAACCTTCAACCGTAAGAGTGATATCTGTCTATAATATAATTTATTAAGGTTAAGTTTCGGAGGAATAATACAGTGTTTCTGTTATCCGTCTATTCGCTCAACCGTCATGGCCACGGTTCCGACGGTGATGGTTAATCGAGTTTTTACTGTACTTTTTTGTGTTTTGTTCTGACATTTAGTGAGAGAGAGAGAGAGAGAGAGAGAGAGAGAGAGACTAGCGATGTCAAACGACCAGAAATGGTTACGATCTTGATTGCTGTTGCTTCATAAATAATAATATTTTCGTTTACTTTTATCATGTAATTCATTCAAATCAACTAATACATAAATAAGACATAGTTGGTAGTTAATTATTTTTCCACACAAATATAATAAATTTTGGTAATAAATTTTGTTTGGTAATAAATCACTCCACACGCATATTTTAATAGTTAACAAAATAGGAATCGGAATCGACACTTTTATGAATGAAGAATCGAGTATCGACGATTCCTCGATACCACTTAGAATCGACGATTCCTGGAATCGAGAATCGGAATCGGCCCATCCCTAAATTTAAAGATTATAAAGTCATTATTTTTAAAGTCATATTGAAATTAGTGATATTTATGCGTATCCATTAGATTATTACTGTAAAAATAATTCTTAATAGTATCTATTTCTAGTGGTTTGTAAGTTAATATAAGGTATTGGGCAGTTACAGTAAAATCCTGTTTATAAGAACCTGGCTTAACCGATTTAGATATGTACTGTAATTAAATTTAAACATATTTCACCATTAACACTTTCAGCACGGTGGCGTTATTGGTGATCTTATCAAACTACAGTCTGTTTTTCGTTAACTTCCACCTCTGACGGCACTGGAACGCTATGCGCATTGCATAGCTTGTCACAGCATCTAATTATCGAGCCCGTTGTTTTCATCTCAATCATTTTATTTCTAACATATACAGGGTACATGTTTATTGGTGACATCAGAACAGTGTATTAGACTCTAAAATATTGTTTTATTTATCGTGTTACAATTTTACAAAAGAAATACAAATGATAAATTACTGTATGACAAATAATAAAACACAATAAAAAGGACAGAGAAAAATGATAATTTACATACAAAACTAAAGACCCTACGACTAAAATATACTACATACTAAAATAAGCACTCAACCTTTAACTCGGAATGTTTGTTTCTGTTTGTGCCATGTGTTTCACAAAGTGATCAATAATGTAAACGGAGACGTAGATAATACATATGTCACATCCGAGACTATTTATAGCTGAGATTAGCTGACATTTGGTTATTACAATCTTATGTTGACACATTAGGTTTTCGGGCGTCCAAGCATTTTGTCAATGACTCATATTTAGAATAGTCTGTTCCCACCTTGAGTTGGTTCATTCACTCTAATAGGGCAGTTATCGTTTATTCTTGCCTTAGTTCAGAAAACTTAGTTAATTTTTACGATCATTAATTTTACTGGATATTTTGCCGCGTTAAGTGGTACAAACTAAAAAATTAACATTAAAATATAAAAGTTAAACCAAATTAAATCTGTTCATAAAACTCCCTGAAGCATTGTTTCAGTTGAAGCATCAAAAGTTAACTCGGGATGGTCGGATTTAAAAACGACTCAGCCACAATGTTCTCCAATCTCTTCTGAAGCAGTGACATATAAATCAAACCTTTATACAAACACGTAGAGAAGTTTCAATTAGCCTGGGAGTGAGCCTGCCGGTGAGCTCGCCGTCTCTAAGAAAAGAAGAGGGAGCGCCTCTCTGTGCTCGTAAGGGAACCCAGAGCATGCTGGTACGCTAGCCGTGCTGAACGTGTTACAGCATAAAACAGTTTTCCACGACATATACTGCGAATAAAGTAATGCGCTTCACTATTCCTAGAGTTCATTTTGTATCTGTTTACAAATGTATATACTGATAAATAGTCACAAAATGTACTATATAATTATTCTCCTGTTTTCAACATTTTGAAGTAAATGTTATATAAACACATCGAGGCACCAGTTAAATGGACCTCAGGATCAATTTAATTTTATGTTATCATTAAATTCCTTTTGAGATGACTCATAGTGTAACCTGACGGAAATTATACTGTTTCAAAATTTTATATTTATGCCCATCCAATAACTTTTTGTAGTCATTGCTGTAGAAGTTTTCACTTCAAAAATCAAAAATTATTAATGTGATAAATTTTTCATATTGAGAAAATAAGAAAAGATTATTCATTACTATTCCCGTATAAAATTATAATTGTTAAGAGAAAGAATGTTTTTTCTTGAACTTACCATGTAATAACCGGGCAGAAGTTTCTGTAGAAATTCACCTTCTTTGTGTTGAACAGTCTTGATGATGAATTCATCATCTTCAGTAAGGTAAAATATAGAACCACTAGCACCAGGATTTGATAACTCTCGTAAGGGTGCACTACAGAATGATATCTAGACCAACAGTATTTTTGTAAAATATCAATAACTTACTTTAAAAAACATACAAAAATAATTCCCCGTGTAATATTCGTTAACTTTATACAAACAAATATTTTAGCTGTAGTAAAACTAATATACAATATTGACTACATATTGTTGTTTTTATTCATTATATTTTTTTTTGAAATTGTGTGTTTATGTAAACCTATTTGTGTTTTTGTGATCTATTGTTTACATTTTGGTTCTGGCTTATCAACTTGAGAATACCAGTGCGTTGAAGCAAACTTCTATTAGTTTACAGTTTTTTGCAAATATGATCTACTTTTGAATATATAACTTTAGCTATACAGTGTAGAGACCAAATACTATTTTAAATTAATAACTTTTTAGAGCCCTGTAGACTAATTTAAACTAAATAAATAAAAACCCACTAGCCTCAATATAAAAATCTTTCATTTTACTAAAATTACTTTATGTATATTACGATTACATGATTATCATCTTCTGATGACAGTACTTCTGAAGATTATTACCATGTAATCTAAATTCACATAAAGTACTTTTATTCTTGAATTACGTTCGGTGAATCTTAATTAATCACTTTCACAATAGTTTATGACTAACCGAACTTTAAAGACAGAACGTTTTCGATTGCTATGTGGCGATCTTCATCAGTGTCTTCAGGAAGATCGCCACATAGTGATTGAAAATGTTCTGTCTCAGTAAGTTTTCACAAATTTACAAAATTTAAAGTTCGGATAGTCATAAACTATTGTTAAAGTGATTAAGTAACTTTAGTAAAATAAAAGACTTGTATGCTGTGATTAGTGGATTTCTAACTATTTTACACATTTAACGAGAAAATTTATTACGTAATTAGAAATATTTCGTACTTTTAACTCTATGAATTAATAGAAATCAGCATTAATTATTTCATTAAATTTTAGCATATAAACATGCTAATTAAATTTTTAACCCTTGACACATTCAAGCCTACATCCGAGTATAGAACGGGCCATTTAGTGCTAGTCACCTATGCCTGTGTATCCTGTATTTTTTTCCAGAACAACATAATTCCCGCATATTCTCAGTTTTGTCGAAATCGTTCTTTATATTAGTTATTCTACTTTACATGTCTTTACCTTTAGGACAATCAACCTTTAGGCAAAGAGTAGATTTGTGAAGTATGGGGATAGAGAGCTAGCAGACAGTTGTTTGACAGATGTTGGTTTGATCAGATAGTGAGTGTTTTGTTAGTGCGAGTTGTTTATGTTTTGAGTTTTATTGATGTTCTCTCTAACTTTTATCTATCAATTATTCTACCATCTATCACTTATTTAACTTGTAGTTTGTGTAATTTTTATTTAGGCTTCGAGTTTATTGTTTTTTGCTTTGTATTTTGTAAAAGGACCGATAGTCATGAAACGCGTCAGCAAGTAAGCCCTTACGTATTCGCTTAGTTTAGTATCTTTTCATTATAGTTTAATCAGTGAATTCAAGATGATTACAACAAGCAACTTTTATATTTTATCTTTCAGTTATTTAGTTTATTTAATTTTTGTTGTTAGAGATATTACATTATAGATATAATGATTTAAGACTCTAAGCTCTAAGCAAGATATGTTGCTTTTAGACAGAGATAGTGTGTTTCTGAACCTGCTTCAAGTGTAGTATTGTTATTCATGTACTTTTTAATCTTTGAAAGTATTTCTTGAACTCCCACCCAATATAATAGGATAGTTTAATAATATATAGGCCAATAATTCTAAATTACATTTTCTTCTAGCTTTAAAATGATACATAACATGTAACATTTATTTTCATTCCAATGTAAAATATTTGTAGGGAAGTACAGTAATGTACAGTGTTGCCATTATATTTTTTTTACTTTTTTATACATTTTTCAAAGAAGCATAATGCCATTTATATGTAAGTAATCAATTCATACGTATATATTTCCTGAAAGCTTGTTTCATTTCCTTTGCAATGTATTATTTGTTGTAAACATGGTATTTATTATAAGTCAGGAATTATTTTACCTAAAAACCTCCAGGCAGATAGATACAAGCCTATAAAAGCGACTAGGATTCAAAGTGTTAAATGAGTATTTTAGGACAAAATGCAATATACTTTTACTAAAAAAAGATGGATTGATAATTTAATTTTCATTAAAATAAACTATAAAATTACTGACCATATACAGAAAACATTAAGTTAATTCAGTAGCATGTAACTGAAAACAGTATAAATTTTACTGTCTACAGTTACTGGTCTATAGCTAGCAACCTTTACTGGGTATTGTACAAGAGACTGACCAGGGTTACAGGATCCTCATTTCTATAGTTGCATGCATATCATGTATAGGAGTGGACATATGGCAAATGATATATACACCACTACAATTTAATTAATTTAAACGCAGTAAGCAAAAATTTATGAAAAGCCTATCTTTTAAATTTAATCATATTAGCATATCTGCCGCTGTGCGACAGAAGTTACCGGGGGAGGATTTCAATCCTACATACTTGTATGAAAGTATAATACATGGAACATGTTCTTGCTTAACTTAATTTATTTTATTTTCAACATATTTTATAAGAATAACACCTGTTATTAACAGGAGAGTAAGCTTTTTTAAAATATTTGTTGCCAATTTCATTTGCATTTATGTTTACTACACTTTTAAAAATTAAGATTAAACTGCATAAAGCACAAAAAAAATGTTTTCTTTTTTATATTTCAAGTGTAAATATATCACCGAGAAATATCGATGTTTCCGATATATCGGTTATGACAATATCAGTGAAAAATATCACCAATCCATCTCCGATATATCGATATATGGCTGTTTGATGTCCCAACCATAATCAAAACTTTGATAAAATAAATTATTGGAAGTATTAATTGTCTTGTGCTATTCATTAGTATTTCTACCAATATATTTTATTACAAGACTTTTGTAATGTATCATTAAAATGTTAATCTCCCTAACATCGCAATAACCCAGCGTTTTCAGTAATTCTGGCAATATTTGACCATATAACTGCTGGCTTATAGAGGAAATGTTGCTCATTCATTTTATGAGTGGTTTAGTAATTCAATTAACTATGAATTATTTCATAAATATTTCCCATTTGCTTTATAAATGTTTCTAATCTTGGCTGGTGTTTTATATTTTTTTATTGGCAGTCAATTTAATTATTGTCAAAACAAATAATGTATTCACCTTTGTGAATAATGTATAACATTACCATTGGGATATGAAATGTCCAATCAAGGATAAAAGGAAAGATCAAGGGATCATTTGACCAGTCACATATCTTACGAATACCTACTTAAAGCCATCAGGTCCACGTGGATGTGTCTATTCACACAGCCTCTGTAGAAAGCGGAACAGAAATTATAGGTCGGATACAGGGATAACTAAGAAAGAATTGACATATTTCTCTAATGTTGTCTATATAAGGTGTACTTTAGGTTGGCTTAAATATTTTTGTAAAGTGCATTTCTAAATGAATCGGTGAGTGGAAAAATGGAATAAGTAAAATTTTTGTCATTTTTCAACTGACATATCCATTTTGTCCAAAATGTGTTTACTCATTTCCTGAGAGCAAAAAGGGAATATCTGCACAGCCCCTTGCCTGCATTAAAACGAGTTGAAAACATTGATGAGTGGATGAAGGGAATATCTGCAGTAGTTGTGTCCTTTTTCCGCTCAGTAGAGACCAGGTCGTGAAGATAGGTTAGTTACAAGACGTGACAGAGCTGTTATGTTCATAAAGTGAATACGATGTGCATTATTTACCCGATTGATTTTTTAAAGTTGATAAGATTTTACCGTTTATTCATAATGTGTTTTAGTGGAGATGCGTTCCTTGTGTATCAAGTTGCCAATGGAGACATTTTAAGCTATAAAAAGTGGTGACCTATATTTTTCAAAAAAACCGCATCCAGTGTTTAAGACATTAAGGTAAAATTTCTCATAAGTAAATATAAACATCTTAAACACAAACCGAATGCTAAAGGGTTGAAGTTTGTGAGTTTATTGATGGATTTAGTTCAGAAACATACAAGTTGCTAAAGGTAAAAGCTAGTAAGCTTGTACTTCCAACAGAAAAGTCTTATGACGGACAAGTATCTATTAATCTCAAAAAATTAATGATGTGAAAAAGATTATTCAGTACATCCCAGATGAGTTCAAGCACTATTACAATAACATTTGCAAATGGAAGACGACTCAGAACGACAATGACAATGACGAAGACCACAACTAAAAAGGAATTCATGATTTTCACAAGAATTATTTATGGTTTTGAAATACATTTGTTTATTTACTCTCTGTTATATACAAAATACATATAGTACACACAAGCACAATGTTTTAACATTATTAAAACCTGTGATTGGAAATTATGTAGACAATATTAATCATGAAATTTGGCAAAATTAAATTTTTACGATTAATGAATGGAAAAAAGAAATAACTTTGTACATTTTTAATTACTATAATATGCACGAGAATGTTAGGATGGTAAGAGTTACCCTTTATTTGTATAAAACAAAGTCCTTAACAAATTACTAATGGTTCATTTGGCTGTAAATAAACACTATAAGAAATTTTAACTTATATATAAACTATATTTGTGAAAAGTTAAGGAAGACACCCGTATTCCCTTTTTGCACTCACTGATTCATAATATACTATTGAAAATAAGTATTCAAATTAAATTTTTTATAAAAAAATGTACTTTATTCAAAAAAACATCGCATGTTTTTAATCCAAATTTCAGAACACAGTATTTTGTCACAGAACACATACAAATACTAAATACAATATATAACTATTAAGTCAATTAGAGCTTAGCTAGTGAGAACCATTAACAACAATGGGTATTAAAAGAGATCACTCAAAAGCTCATTACAATTGTTAAGCTTATTCATACAGACTAGTTTCGACGACAATGTCATCTTCATCAGTGACTGGCTACTTCTAACATACCTCCTGAGTAAGGAGTTTTGTATTCTGTAGGTTAGAATATCTTTACTTAACTTTCAAATGTATTATATTGTTTGTTTTATACGATACATGTATTATGTACTTGTACTATATGAAGACTATCGTTAATTTATATTGTTGTTTTTTGAATAAATTTGTTAGTAGAGGCCAATCACTGATGAAGGCTACATCGTCGTCAAAACTTGTATGTATCTATTAATAAACTAGTGTGTAGTGAGATTCTAAGTGAACTATTTAATTATTTACTGTTGTACAATATACAGCATTTTAGAACGATAAAATACGATGGTCGCCCTTTTCATTACTCGCGTTTTGTATTTTTAAAAATAGTAAACTATAAAATACAAAAAAAACAAGATTAAATAAAATATTAATCGTCTAGTTAGTAATTTCAACTGATATAGTAGCCTTCTTTTTCTCATTAATAATATTTTGTAATACATTTAAACACTTGTTTAAAAAATGTATGTAAGTTTTAATAAAAAGCAATGACTTATTTTAAAATTTGGTCGATCAAATAAAACTTTGTATGATCTCCGGAAAGTCGGCAAGAGTTGTGTTCTTCGTGGATTCACAGGCTGCTATAATTGCACTAACTAGTAATACCTCCACCGACTGTGTGCAAACAATGAATGGACAAAAGGCCCTGGCAGGGATGATTAAAGAAGGGTGGTATATTGTGCTGCAATAGCTCCCTAGCCATGTTGGTATTAAAGGAAATGAAAGTGCAGACCAGCTAGCGAAGAAAGGTAACACCTTGCCACAGCCTGACAATCCTATATCTCTATTGACAGCAAGAAGCCTGATTGAATCTACAATCAATGAAAAAACAAGGGAAACACAAAATGAAATGAGCACTGGAAAGATATAGAGGGGCCTGGCACACACAGTGCTAATACCACATAGCCTACCTAGAGTGGAAGCTGTGGCCAGATTCAGAATGCTTACGGGCCATGACTATCTGCAAGCCCACCTATATAAAATAGGATTAGCAGCCTCAGATATTTGCCCTCTGTGAAACTGTCAAAAGATAACGCCCCACATCTTCAGAATTGCACAGCATTCCCAGATGTGGAAGACTGAAGCCAGTGTTGTCTGTACTGGGAGGCTAGGAGGAGAATGGCAGAAATGCCAAGATCTGGCAGTGGCTAAAGTAGAGTAAGTAATTATTTTAGAATGATGCTCCTACTTTTATAAAAATGTATACAATATAAAATTTCTGGCTTGACAGTTATTATAGCAGATTCATAAAAATTACTGTAAACTATTCTAATATTACAAAAAAATATTCAAGAAAGATATTTATCATGTTTTAAATGATAATGTCCAATTTTGTCATATCATTATCAAAATTTGTATATGTAAAAATTTTAACATATTGAATAGTTTGTAGAAATAAGAGCTGTTAAATGAATATTACAATAATAAAAATAAACCTTACAAAATATTAAAAGTAAAGCATCATAGAAAAATAAAATTACTGTAAAGTTAATATGTTTTTAACATGTGTATAAAAAGTTTTACGTCCCACAAAGTTATAAGTGGATTTAATTATAAAATAAAATTGAATCAAAACCCCTTTCACAATTTAAAATCAGCTGGAACCTAAACCCAGATACAAACAGTTTTTATAGACCTTATATGAATTATTGACTACACTGAATACTATAATTTTCTATAGTTCATAGTGTTTTAACTTCCACCAAGTTTTTATTAGTAGAAAAATTAGTTTAGAATATGCAAACAATTAAATACAGTTGAAAATTTTCTGTTATGCGTTAAAAAAGATTATGTTTCAACAACAACGATGTGATACCCTAAAGAACTTACAGGATTTTTGAGGATTCTGAGGTAGTTTTGCACATGAAACCTCAACTTTCTAGTGTTTTGTGCGTGTGAAATTACAGTAGAGTCTGGATAATTTGAGGTAGATGGGACCAAGACCTCCTTGAATTACCAAAAACTCAGATTATAGGGAAATAAATTCCTGTGCATTAAAAAAACAGGAGTTTCAATGAACCCTAATACTATATGTAATTAAAAATGCACTAAATAAGTTTATAGAGCTTGATATGGATATTTCTTGGAAGCCCGACTCATTTCCTTCGCATCCCGTATTGATATAAACATATCTTGGAAGCCCAACTCATCATTTTCTCACAAATAGATAAAATAGGCTCAAATAGATATAGGGTTGAATTATCGAGAATCGGAATTTCGAGAATACTGTATATGTAACTTGTGGAATTATTTATACCAGCAACATAGCATAAGAAAGGACAGAAGAGCTATCGTATTTGTACGAAAGATATTCAAGAAAGATAGTGTGGCAAGTATGACTCTTCATCAACCTATTATTACCCTGGGTAATCATTCTCACAAGCTGAGTCCACATGAGGGCTGAAAAACTACACAGAAATTCTAGGTGCCACCTAGGATCAAACTCAGTACCCAGGATATAAGTTGTGTGTTCATTTACTCTCAGCCGCCTTCATAACTTGTGTCAGTTGCTAAAAATGTTTTACATTTATATAATATAATTCAAGTGGATGGACTAAAATATTTTAATAAAATCTAGTATTGTCTAGTTAGCACTCATATATAGTATTTTTAAATCAAGCTCTAATTAGATCTGTCTTTTTTTATGTAATATGTCCAAAAACTGTGTACTTTATTATATAATTGGCCGTGTATGCATCGCTAGACCAAGCGCCAGAAATGGCTTTCAAGATATCACTCTTTCAAGTTTATTTACTCAATGTTAGATTATATGATTAGCACTTGTTGCGAGGAATTTTTGTACTACAGTTCCAATGTTTCTCTACCAGAATGTGCAGTTTTCTCAATTTTCAAGAAATGACTCTATTATCTAGTGATGCATGACGCGATCCAGTTATAACAATTCTTACTGACACTTTCAATTTGAAATATATCAACAAACTGTTTTTATATCTAAAAAGAATTTTATCTATAAATATTAATAATGTTTTACTAAGGTTAGATAAAGTTGAACCATTTTTAAAAAATATTATTATAGGTATAAAAAATGTTTATACTTTACAAAAGCACTATGGAATTAATGTAACAGCAGACTTATCCCAGTGCTTGAAAAATTTGATTTGCTGGAACAAGGATGATTTGTTTTATTATAACATACTTTGATATTATAAATTCTCATAATACTAAGTGAAGTCCTTAGTATAATTACTTCTGGAAATATAATATTGGCCTAGTAAATATTGGTATACCTAAAAGTAACTACTGAGATCATATTAGCAATAAGTTGTGTTCCTTTTATTACAGAACAAAATAATAATGGTTATTACGTATGTTTACATGTATCTCAAACAACTGAACTGTTACTATTATAGAGTAGGCCTACTAACAAAATGTATATAGTAAAATAAAATTTTAGAAGAAAAACATTTGTTACTTACAAGAAAATCATCTGGCTGAATTCCAAAAAGATCTCTGAAATATCTAAATGCAATAGGTGCATAGGTTTTGAAAACAAATTCCGAATAGTGATGAGCTGGAGTGTGGTTGGTGCCATCCGCTGCAAACGTTGTGGTCTCTACCGTCATAAAATCTTGCATAAGTAGATCTCTTTCTGGTTTAGAAGCCAAGCCCCCGACAGCATGTTGAATACCGAGCTGAATTGAACCCATGATTTGAGAAGATTGGATCTTTAACAAAAATTTGCGTCTGATTAGCAAAATGTTTGTCAAAATTTTAACAGATAATTCAATGAATATTTTATTCTATAATATTGGTTAGTTATAAGCAAGTAATGTTTTGTCTCTGCGTTGCAAAAATGTTGAGTGTTCAAAAATGATGTGTGATCACAGTGTGAATATCAAATTTCTTTGCAAACTTGGAAAAGGAGCAAGTGAAACATCTGTAATGTTACAAAAAATGTACTGTGATGATTGTTTATCATGAACACAAGTATTTCAGTGGTCTATACGATTGAAAGATGCCCACTGTCTCAACCTGAACAGAAGGAATCCAGTAGAATGATTAGTAGAATGGAAATAAACATTTTAGAAAATTCCATGTTACCAATCCCTTTAAAAAAATTCCCAACATTTTTTTCACTAACCAAATTTTTTAGCTACTTTCAGTTTATCAGGTCTCATATCATATTTTGTAAAAGCAACTTTAATAACAATTAAAAACATTATTCCAAGCTTATCTAACTTTATCTGTGATATAAAAGCATATCACACTTGTAAAACCATACTATACGACTCACAATAAAAATAGGCAATTATTTTCTACACATACTTTCCAAAGCTTATCTAACTTTATCTGTGACATAAAATGCAATCACACTTGTAAAACCAAACTATACGACTCACAATAAAAATAGGCAATTATTTTCTACACATACTTTCTATGAGACAATAGTAACACAAATACAAAACTGAGAGCGTATAATGAAAAATGCTTAGACACGAAATTCAAAAGTACCATCAAGCCAATATTCAATAGAATCTTGCAAGAAATTAACCACTTAAAAATATTTGGTTTACACTGGGTTTGTATTGTTAACTATCAAATATCAATGGGTTGTTCCAACACAAATCTTTGTTTAATGTGAAATTTCCTACAATTTTCTCAACCATTTCAATAAAAACGTTAAGACGTTAAATACAAAAGTAAGAACTCAAATAATAGTTATCAATACTTATGATATTAAAAAAAGATAATTTTATAATGTTTATAATTTCCTACAGACTGGCTGCAAAGAGTAAAAAAGATAATAATAGATTCTGGCATAATGCATTTGACGTGGCATTTGAAAATTGAGTTTATCCAGTGTTAGGCATCTTAGGTTGACAAACTTGAAAGAAAACTGGTATTTTTTTAAAATGTGTGCAGATGTTCTAAAATAAGGAGACTTTGTGAAAAGTGTTTAAGTTGTCATATTCTTATTAAGGTGTTTATAGCAACAGCAAAATTAATTTAACAGAAAAAAAATACTTTTGCTGCTGATAAGATCCATTCATTTTTGGAAAGACTGTATATACTGTGATTCACTAATCACTTACACTTTAATGTACTTAAACAAGAATCTTACTCGGTTGCGAGTCGACTTTCGAGATCTTTAATTATGTGTTTTCTTTTTCGAGCATCATCTGAGACCCACATCATCGGAGTCTCAGAAAATGAGGGCACGCCATTAAAGTTCTCAAAAGTCAACTTGCATTCATACTAAGTAAGATAATTGTCTAAGTACATTAAAGCGTAAGTGATATATACATAACAATTATAAAAAAAAGTAAATACAAACTGAGAGAACAACTCTTATCACTCGAACAACCTACCTAAACACAAAACAGCGGCATATAATGCACTAGTGTAGATAACTTTCAAGTTATACAAGTTCGGCTTGGTAATAAAGAAAAAACCATTATATCTCACAAAAAGGATACTTGAAACAGGATACTTTAAATATAAATAAAGATAAAATTTAAAAAATACAGTACTCAACATAAATGAAAAAAGTAAAAACCACACTTACATACATTAGACACGAATTCACAAATCACAAAATTATTGGAATACACTGTTTTTAATCCTTACATCATTATTAATAATATAAACAATACAAACAAAAATGACTCCCAAAATTAACACACAATATATGGAATGCACGAATTTTAAAATGTAATACAAAAAACTAAATAAAAGATATATTAAAAAATACTAAATAAAAGCTATAATATACCTTAGTATAAACATAAAACATATATGAACCTAATTTAGCTATATGCGTATTAAATCAATACCACAACTTTCCAGACACTAATAGCTTAAGTCTCATTAAACAAATGCCTAAAGGAATATAAAATAAACATGTGGCGAAATCTAAAAATAAATGTAAAAATAACTAAATTAATGGGCATAATGATTGTCACAGTTCATTCCTCAACCAAAACATTGATCCATTACCTAACAGAATAAATGAAATTTTTAAGTTGTAACCTAAATCTGTCTTATTCTTTAATTACTACACAAAACATGAAAAATAGAATTACAAAAATTGATATTTGTAATGGTTCAAGTTGACAATGATAGCAATAAACATGGCCTTTGACTTATACAACCCAAGTCAACCTTATGTATTTATATAAAGATCTGCGTTGTACCCTTGTTACAAAACTACAAACCATTTCTCAATACAAAGGTTACTAAAAACTAGTATAATATCATCCTGCCTGTCCATTTAAACTAATTCATGCAAAGACCTGTAGGGTTCCAAATTTTAAAAATTTACCTAAAATTTATTTATAAAAGATAAACAGTAGTTAACTGAGATTTAATTATATAAACAACTGTGATTTGGTGAGTGTATTTAATTACGTATAATTAATGATAAAGGAAATCCTTAAAGGGTGAGTCATCGGTACGTTTTATATTCCTCTTGCTTGCTCAATGGGATGAGTAAATGCTTAATCTTTTATGAGTCCCTAGTTCTCAGTTAATTGCTATTATCAACTCTGTTAGCATGTATATTGCTGCAGTTTATAAGTGTGTATGTGTGTTTTATGTCTGTTTTGAATGTGTGTGAGTGTGTGTGTGTGTGTGTGTGTGTGTGTGTGTGTGTGTGTGTGTGTGTGTGTGTGTGTGTGTGTGTGTGTGTGTGTGTGTGTGTGTCTTTGTGTGTGTGTGTGTGTCTTTGTGTGTGTGTGTGTGTGTGTGATGCAAGTGTGGTTTTGTATTAAGATTTACATCTCAATATGTCTATTAATATGAGATTTATCTGACAAGATAGGAGACTGACTAACTTACCTTGGTAATAACCAGGTTTGTAATTTTAATACGCAAACATTTCAGACATACAGAAACATTTCTAGATGAAGTGAAATACAATACAATATATGTTACATTTTGTAGGACAACCCCATTGTCAATCGGATGAAATGTTTTTTTTTTTTAACTGTACCGAATTCAAAAAAAGAACCCGAAATATAACTTTTACTTACTAAAATCTAAAAAAAATCATTTTCTGATAACGAAAACATAATTTATCATAAGCTTACTAACCACAAAATTTTAAAGTCGGCACTGAATTTCATCCTTGGTCTCATATTTAACATACTGAACGTAGCAGATAAAGGAATTTTACATGATATTGGAGCTCCTTGGCATGTAGATTAATAAATTATGATATGAACGCAGGCTATTCAATCATTTATTCCATTCATTTATTTTATATATATATATATATATATATATATATATATATATATATATATATATATATAATATATATATATATATATATATATATATATATATATATATATAGAAATATTCAATAATGCTGTCTCTATTAATTATTAGAAAAATCATTTTGTACTCATACTTTAATAAAGAAATAAAGTGAAAATTGATAGTGAAGTTAAATTTAATGAATTTATCTCTTGATATTTAGTGAAGTAATGAGGTTTACACGTAAGGATTATTGAATATCTTGATTATGGTAAATTAGCTAAATCAGATTTATTGTGTATTCATTTTGGCTTATCTCATTCAAGTTATATATCAATATGGGTAGACCTTCGAAAAAGGCACTTTTTAATGAGGAAAATTCATTCATTAGTATCCAATGATGCTCTTTCTTAAGCAGCTTTATCAAGCAAGAAATTAGAAAAATTTCTTTTACTTTATACTTAGTTTTTCTGTGTTATTTTTATGTGTTGTAGAATACCACATAAAATAAGTGCTGTGATTATTTATTTTGCTTATTAATTATTTTATAATTCATAATCCTTATTTTGAAATATTAAAAAAAAATTTCCCTCCAAAAAATTTTTATTATAATTTAAAATATTGTATTATTGTGTCCAAATCAGACGGATTGGGATGTAACTATGTCACTATAATGGGACCACCGGGAAGATTTCCTCTTTCATTTACAAAAAATATCACTTCGATCGGTTAAATACTTCCAAAGTTATGGTGGAACAAACAAACAAAAAACATATGTATCGAATACAGAATCTCCTTTTCTTAAGTTGATTAAAAAATGAAATCATGTTTATTAATATGACTATTTAGACATACTTTAAGTACTCCTACAGACAATATTGAAATTTATTCAGATGTTTAACTAATCCCTGAGCTAAGTTCTGCGTAGATAAAGCTACTATATCAGGTTAGAAAATAAAAGTAGGTCAAATCGGAACAGTTTTACCATATCGTCAGGTAAAACTCTGGAAAGGTTCTCCACTATCTCACTTTGTAACATTGATGAATTATTCCTTTGAGCTATACTCAAGAAAAACCATAACATATGTCTTTAAATAGCCCTCTTGTTAAAGAAAAAATTTATAAGTAATAAAAAACATCATGAATCCCAAAAAACCGTTACTTGTTACAACCATTGTAGCAAGCTACAAACACGTGAAACAAACCATAAACTTTGCATACACAAAATTCGTGACTATGTACTCTGTGTAGTATTTACTGTCCAAATAATATCAAACATTGAACCTAGAGTGCAGTATAATGCACAGAAAAACAGATTATAAACGTACTACAATCTAACCCGAGAGAAATGATAGGCCGTTTACATAAATGGGAATGCTCCCACTACTCGTAGCGCGACCTCACATAATGGTTAGTGTATGCAAATCAAAGAGTTAAAAGCTGCTTATGTCGGACATAGCAACACTATTTAATCTTGTGATACTCTGAACAACAAGTCATTGTTAGCCTTACATACATGATGTTCTAATGGCTTTGATGAAATATAACTAGGGATGGGCCGATTCCTAAAATTTTCGATTCCGATTCCGATTCTAAAATTTTCCGTTCGATTCTCGATTCTTTAGTCGATTCTCGATTCTTTCAAGTTATATTAGCTTACATGCTAGTTCACTAATAATTAATTTAGTTAACATCTTGGTCATATGGCAAAACCTTTTAAAAGTTCTGTTTTAATGTAATAGGCTACACAAAACCTTCAACCTTGATTTATCAATAGAAATTTTTAAAAGCATAAAAACATATCAGATAAAAGTAATGACTTATTTTAAAGTTAAAAATGTGAACTTTACTTATTTTATGATGTTTGAAAATATACCTAAGCCTATTTACATTGTCTCTCAAAACAAAACAAAAATTAAAAACAAACGAACAACATAAAAAGTAAAAAATTAATACAAATAGGATAGTTCTTAATATTTAAAAGTCTGGCAGGTAATGTACATTTCTGTTCAAAAACACAAGCATTTGAACATGTTGTGGGTCAAGCTAGTTTCATCGCTTGCCATATATAACTCCTGAAGTTGAGAAAGGTTTTTCAGAAAACACTGCCGCGAGTGATCAGACAGGTATTTTATTGCCATTGAATTTAAATGAGGGTATTTGGCACTTTGTACTGCTCAACACTTCTCAACATCACAATCTGGACTGGCTAATGGTTCCCCCAAATAATTGTTTACTTCTTCTTCTACTGTCAATTCCCCTGGGGTACCTTCTTCCTCAACATTCTGGATTACTGGGGCATACCTTCTCTACATCTGGTGGGACCTTTTTTCTGCAGGTGTCTGGAACCAGCGCAACTGATTCAGGCCTATTTTGTATTTATTACTCAATCTCAGTTGATTTTTAACCGACTATCACTTGTAGGTCCTGTGTCTGAGGATAAAGTTTCTTCAAGTATAGATTTTTTTGATGATAAATTTGGGCAAAATGAATGTTGTTAAGTGTTTTTTTCATATTTGATATATTATGTGGTTTCCCCCCGTCAGTTTCTGTTAACCGTCATCGAATTGATGCGACGGCCAGTACCCTGAACCGAATACCGTCGGGCCTCTTAACGCTTTATGTTTATTAGTACTACTCAGCTGGTGTTGCTACTTTTGGAAAAATTAATAGATAAACGCCGACGGGATTAAAAACACGATGTTATTCTAAAAGCTTTTTGTCCGTAGTTACGGGCCGACACACATATTTGTTATAACGTATTGTAATGATTTTCACTACTGTTTTCAAAATTTCACAAAACCTTAAAAGTAAGTCGGAAATATTGACTAAATATTTAATTGTAAAATAATCCTTAAAAACGGACTTTGTGAAAGTCAACTACAAACATTGATACACTTAGATAAACTCATCCTTACTAGGAGGTAAATTATATATAACGTAAATTCCTTAACAAGTAAATTATTTGGTGTTAAAACTTTTACTTAATATGAATCTTGGATAGTATTTACTGGACCTGTAGCATTACTTATCAGAGAGAGAATATATTACTCTTTAGTTCTATATTCAAAATATTTATAAACTAACAAATCAATCACATGTGACACGTTTACGTGTCTTAGTGATAGGCGCCAAAACACTTTTATCACCAGTCAGTTTATTATTTGGGTAACCGGGACATGAAATTATGGTTTTGTTGTTTCTTGCTAACACAAAACACAAAAAATATCAAAACAGTGTTGCACAGATAATAAAATTTAATTAAATCAAAAACAATGTCGGATCAATTGGTCCGACGGAGTTTATTTACGTTTCATTTACCGTAGGAAAAAACTATGTTGGGCCAGTTGGTCCGACACGTATTTTTATAAATATTATGATAAGAAACGTATATTCATACTTAGATATGATAGGGAAACAAAGTATAAGAACACATTATTTAAAAATGAGCTTAAAATATTTTAGCAATTCTCTATGAAAACGCCGATATTGTAGCCGGCAGCTAAAGTATTAAGGTGCAGTGACGCGTTCGCTTTGTTTGTTAAACTACACAAACTATTTCACCTGTAAGTTTATATTACTGTACATTATTTTGCTACATTTGTAGCTACTGTGCGGATCTGTTTATCATGTAATACATAGTTTCATTTGCTATTACAATCGTGTTTATTTTCTTTTCGCTCCCAAATATATTACATTACTGTGGGAGTGATATCTGTCTATAATATAATTTATTGAGGTTAAGTGTCGGAGGAATAATACAGTGTTTCTGTTATCCGTCTATTGGCTCAACCATCATGGCCACGGTTAATTGAGTTTTTACTGTATTTTTTGTGTGTTTTGTTCTGACATCTATAAATCAGTGGCAGTAGGCTAAGACACGTGGGGGAGAGAGAGAGAGAGAGAGTATCGAACCCGCTCTAGTGAGAGAGAGAGAGAGAGAGAGAGAAAGACGAGCGATGTCAAACGACCAGAAATGGTTACGATTTTGATTGCTGTTGCTTCATAAATAATAATATTTTCGTTATATTTTCGTTTACTTTTATCATTTAATTCATTCAAATCAACTAATACATAAATAAGACATAGTTGGTAATTAATTATTTTTCCAAAAAATTACTCCACACACATATTTTAATAGTTAACAAAATAGGAATCGGAATCGACACTTTTATGATGAAGAATCGAGTATCGACGATTCCTCGATACCACCTAGAATCGACGATTCCTGGAATCGAGAATCGGAATCGGCCCATCCCTAAATATAACATTTGGATTTAAGGTAAGAGATATTAATTTTACAAATAAACAAAATAGTTAAAATTATAAGTATTATAAAAATGCTTTGAATTTTCTGGTTTATTAAGTGTAAAATGTCTTTTTTCGCCTTGTTCAGATTACACAGATTACGAGTAACTCAGATTATACAGATTACGAGTAATTCAGATTACACAGATTACGAGTAACTCAGATTACAATGGCTCTAAAGTCATTGAAGGCAAACGTAGGGTTTACGGTATAGGCAAGTATAAATAATAATATAAGTCGTGTTTGTAGTGAAAAACTAGTAGCTTAAGTGAAAATGAAATCAAATAAAATAACAAAAATTGTTTCTGTTGGTGATAAATAGAAATAATTATTTCAATATGAAGTGACATTTCAACCGCACAACTTTTATAATTGAAATAATTAAAAATTATGTAATAAATCTAATCAATTTGAATTTGAATGATAATTGTTAATTTGTGCTTTTTCTATTTTTTAATAAATGATTATTTAAATTGCACAAAATAAAAATGTTCTCATTATTCAGTAGGTTTGCAAAAGAAAGTTTGTTCGTGCAAACTAAAGATCAAGGCTTACCTTCTTGTATGTAACTTCTCCACCAGTTCCCACACGGCGATGACCAATTTTCTTTTCCCGATCAGATTTAGGCCTTGCAGAAGCTGAAGAGCCTGCACCATTTTGATAAGATTGTGTAGCTGTCTGTAAATTACAAAAGAAGCAAACTTTAATTTGATTCAACGAATAAATAACTTTATTAAATTACGTGCTACCATCAGGGAAATTACTACCTCTTTTAAATTAGTACTCAATAACATCACTGCTATGATATATTACAACAAAAATATGAGGCATATTATAAAACTAATCGTTAATGTTCGGAAATAATGTTAGAAATTTTAAGGAAAAAGCAGACAAACAAACATATTTAAAATCAACATATAACATAACTATTGTAAATGTCAGTTTAGTGTTGTAAATCAGTCTAAGGTATGTGGTGAAAAATAAAAGTGTAGATTGTGTTCTTTAGTTAAACTAATTCTATAGACAAGTGTAAGGGAAAGTTGACATCTTTGGGAAAGATGCAAGTTCCCAAAGAAATGACAACTGACCAAGGAAAGATTCTAAGGATCGACCGATCTTACATTATATCTAAGTACAATTTAACTAATTAATAAAAATTAGTTTTTTAGAACTAAATTCTTAAAGCCAACAAAGTAAATTCATGGAACAGACAAAATAAAATTTATAATACAAGCCCTCACACAGTAATCGCATATTGAATAAATTATATGTTGTTGGTTAAGATTGTATTAAACTCAAGACCCAACAACTGTTAGTCTCTTTTACAATTGTTTTACCGTTGAAATTAAGCTAGCTGACAAGGCATCAACTTCTGTCATAGTATAGTGTGAACCACATAACCAAGCACTTGGCCTTGAGATATCCCAGTAGGCGAGGCAGGAGGTACAGAGTCGGTATAAATACTTTCCCACAAACATGATAAGGATTGTCAAAACACTGACTTCCATGAAACGGTCGATATTAGATAAGTTAGTTTCGGTATAAAATAACAAAGGATCTTCAAATAAGTATAGACATATCGGATGCAGAAGCTGTTGATGTACAGAACATTCTGAGCATGTGTAAGATGTTTTAAAAAATAGTAGTAAACGAGAAATCGTGTGTGATCACTCAAGCCCAAGAGTATGGTTACGTGGTCTGCACTATACATGTAAATTGTTTTATGAACACGAATATTGTAGATAGGTTACTGTTCAAACTAATTTGAAATTAGTAAAATTATTGTGTCATAAAGTTCAATTAAATTAGTAATTATTAAGTTTTATTCAAGTCTAGAAATTCTAATAACCCTTTAATAATTTAATCTATTCAAAACACAGATTTGGCGCACAAGAAATAAATTTATTATTAATATTTATAAACCGAGTGAATGATTAATAAACATAGAAACTAAGAAAAATTGATACTTAATTCATTTATTATTTATTAATTATTAAATAGTTTATTTTGTAACATACACCAAGAGTCTTTTATTATCAAAAGCTGTTATTACTAAACAGGAAGCATAGTCAATAAAATAAACCAACCATATGTCCCACACTTAATAACGGAATATATAAAATTTAATTCCCAGACTGTAATAAATTATACATCGGCCAAATAAAAAAGAAATTAAAATTTATAAAGAGCACCTTAAGGCATACATCAAACCAAACATTTACAGCTCAAACTTAGCCACGCACACCATCAAAAACCAACCATACCTTCCCCACATTAGAAAACATACATCTAATAAACAAAAGTACAAAAAGACCTTAAAATGACAATCTGGAAACCGCTACAAATTTATAAACAGAAAAATAATATCATAAATGAACAAATACAAATAAAATTATAAAACGATAAATTATTTAACTTAATAGACATATTAAGCCCAAGAAAAACTAAAATTTTCCCACAGTGCAGTAAATCCAAAAATAGAACAGTACCGGTATATCACGTGACAATGGAAATCCCACACACTTGGCAATCTTCAGAAGTACTTATTTTCAGTTGATGTTCAATAATAAAGACACTCTAATTAGCCTTCGAGAGTTAACTCGCATATATACCAAGTAAGATTCTTCTTTGATTTTTTTTTTTTTTTTTTTTTTTTTTTTTTTTTTTTTTTCCTGGCGAAAAACCAATTGTGGTTATCATCGCCAAACAAAATCTAACACAGCACGCAATGTTTTAAATAAAATCAAATAAATTAATAAATAAACAAATAAATAAATACAACAAAAATTACAAAACAAAATAAAACACCAACAATAAAAAACAAAAAACAACAATATAACAATTAAAAAATCCTTAAAAACTAAATAACAAAATAACAACGAAGAACAATATAACAGTAAATAAATAATATGTAAAACAACAATAGGTAACAATTTACCAATAAATAAATCTCAATAACAATAACAAGAACAGAAAATAAATTTAATTAAAATAAATAAAAGAAACACACAGAATTATATGTATAAATAAAATTTAAAAAATATATATATATTTATGTATTAAATTTTAAAAAATATTTTCAAGTGGTGCAAGAAAGCGATGACTCGGTCAATGGCCGAGGCATCGTCCCTTAGCACCACCTTTAAACTCCCTTTTAAATTAAAAAGGGCACGAACATTAACTACACTAACACAATCTACCAAAATATGTTTTATTGTGAAGATATCACCGCAATATTGGCATATTGGTGGATCTTCACGACTCATCAAATATCCATGAGTTGCAAAAGAGTGGCCAACGCGAAGGCGTGTGACCACCACTTCCTCCCTACGTTTTGAACGAATTGAAGACCTCCATGGACGGACGGTATCTTTAATTTCCCTCAGCTTATTCTGAATCACGGTATGCCACTCGTCATTCCAAGCAGCGAGCAATAAATGTTTCGCGAAACACACATAATCAGATGCCATAACCAGTTGAGTAATAGGCACCAAACTTGTAGCTTTCTTCGCCGCTTCATCCGCTTTTGTGTTTCCAAGTATTCCGCAATGTCCAGGAACCCAACAGAAAGTTACCCCCACACCCCTCAATTGAAGCCTGTGTACAGCACACAAAATGTCCCCAACTAAAGGGTTGCTGGAGAAAACATCCTGAAGAGCCTGAAGAGCACTTTTGGAATCCGAACACAAAAGATAATGCGAGGATTGAGATTGAATGACGGTCAAAGCTTTAAAAATAGCAAATAGTTCTGCCGTGAAAACACTGCAAGCTGAGGGCAATCCGTACGTGAAGGTACATCCAGATGCATAAAACGCACACCCAACGCCATTGTCCAGTTTAGATCCATCAGTGAAAATAATTTCACTGTGTTGGTGAGATTTATAAGTGGATAAAAATTCCTGGTGGTAGACCACAACAGGAGTATCATGTTTTATATAACTGGACAATGAGAAATCGAAGTGCGGCGTTTTTATTATCCATGGAGGTAGATAGCACATTTGTCGTTCAAACATAGTTGGAAGTTGCAACTCAAGGTCATCCAATATTCTTAAAGTTCGTATGCCAAATGGATGGGTCGAACGTTGACGTGTATTGTACACTTCATTTAGCGTATTGTGAAAGACTATTTCAAATGCCGGGTGGTTGGGTTTGCTTCGAAGAACAGAAACGTAAGATATTTGTAGCATCTGACGTCGTCTAGAAAGGGCAGGTTCCCCAGCTTCGACAAGAAGACTAGGGATTGGGCTAGTTCTAAATGCACCAGTAGCCAGTCTAAGTCCAGAGTGGTGGATGGTATCAAGAGTTTTCAGAACTGTAGGTCGTGCAGATGAGTAGACTTGACAACCATAATCTATGCGCGATCTAACGACTGCGCGATAAAATAGAAGCATACTAGTTCTGTCTGCTCCCCAATTCGTACCACTAAGGACTCTTAACATATCCAATTTCTTGCTGCATCTCACCTTCAAATCACGAACACGTGGACTCCATGAGAGTCTTTTATCAAATAAAAGACCCAAAAATCGAACACTATCCGTGGTTTGAACCTGGACCCCGTCAAGATAAAGGATCGGCTCCTGGTGTTGCCTACGACGACTAAATGCTACACACTGGGTCTTCGAAGCAGAGAATTTAAAACCTGTAGTTCTTGACCATTCCTCTAATCTACCTATTGCTAACTGCAAAGATCTTTCCGCAGTTGCCATGCTACGAGCAGGCACATATATACAAAAGTCATCCACAAAAAGGGAACAGTGTACCGGAGATCGTATATTGCTGATGATACTATTTATTGCAACGGCAAATAGCGTGACGCTCAGCACGCTGCCCTGCGGTACACCATTCTCCTGTGTATAGCTGTTTGAATACGTGCCTCCAAGTCGAACGCGGAAAGATCTATTAGAAAGAAAGTTAGCGATGAATGCTAGGATATTCCCTTGTATACCCCATGATTTTAAAGTGTTCAGAATTCCTCTTTTCCATGCCATATCGTATGCCTTCTCAAGGTCGAAGAAAACAGCAACGAGTGTTTGACGCAAGAGAAAGGCATCTTGAATAGCGGATTCTAACAAAACCAATTGGTCAACGGATGATCGTCCTTGCCTGAAACCGCACTGTTCGTTGCAAATAAGGTCATTGGTTTCTAGGTACCAGACAAGACGGCGGTTGACCATCTTCTCCAGTAGTTTGCATAAGACGCTTGTAAGGGATATAGGTCTATAACTACTGGGATTGGTTTTGTCTTTACCTGGCTTCAAAAGAGGAATTACAGTCGATTCTAACCATGCATCGGGGAAAGAGCGCTCCTCGAATAAACGATTGTATACTCGAAGGAGGACAAGTTTCGCCGATGATGGTAGATGTTTTAGCATGGAGTACACAATGGAATCAGGACCTGGTGCAGAATCCTTCGTTGACGCAAGAGCTGATTCCAATTCCCCTATAGAGAAAGGAGTGTTTAAAGGAGAGTCCCCAGACGACCCAACAGTAAACGGTATTGCTTCTTCCTTCAGTTTATAAATCTGGAATAATCTATTATAGGCTGTAGTAGCAGAAAAGTTAGAAAAAGATGTTCCAAGTACATTAGCAATGTCATCACTGTTTGTGATTAATCTCCCATCTGGTTGCTTCAGCGCAATGGCTGGCAACGGAATGGAAGTACCACAAACTGATCTTAGTTTCCTCCACACTGTGGAGGACGGAGTTGTTCGTCTAATTGTGCTAATGTACTGTTCCCAAGAGTTCTTTCTACTCAGCCTAAATATCCTCCGTGCTTTCGCACGGAGTATTTTATATTCCTGAAGGTTTCCATTCGTTGGGTGTCGTTTAAATCTCCTAAGAGCTCTTCGTCGTAAACGGAGGATTTCTGTGCATTCATCGTTCCACCACGGCACAGGCGGTCGGCGTGGATGCGTAGAGGTTTTCGGAATGGTCTTTTCAGCGGCATTTAAAATTGCTTTCGTAATATTTTCTATATTTTCATCAATGGGTGTCAAATAATCCATGTCAAGTGATACAAGGTAATTCGAGTATGAGTCCCAGTTGGCTTTTCGCAAAATCCAACTGGGATTTCGAGCATAACAGGGTTGGGAGTCACATAAACTGATCTTAATAGGCACATGGTCGCTACCATACAAATCGTTGAGTACCGACCATGTGCATCTAGTAGCTAATTGTGGGCTGCAAATCGATAGGTCAACAGCTGTCCATCCACCAGTAGATGCTGCTAAATGGGTAGGCGAACCGTCATTTAGCAGATATAAGTCCAGTTCCGTTCTCACACTCTCAACAAGGTCACCTCGAGAGTTCCTAGTCGGAGATCCCCAAGACGAATGGTGGGCATTAAAATCCCCTACCAATAAGAACGGAGTTGGTAACTGGCTTATTAAATTCACTAAATCACTGTGATGCAGGTTTTCTTGTGGTGGCAAGTAGACACAACACACAGTGATTTTATACGGGACAGCTGTTTGAACGGCTACTGCTTGTAAAGGAGTTATTAAGTTTAGAGAAACAGCATCGATACAGTCACGGGCTAGGATGGCTACGCCACCTCTAGCTCGATCTTCTGTAACGAAGTCCGATCTAAAAACTGAATACTCCCTTAAATGGAAATTATGCGATTCGTGGAGATGTGTCTCCTGTAGACATACAAACATTGGGTACACATCTCGCACGAGTACTTTAAGTTCTTCTATGTGACTCCTAACACCGTTGACGTTCCATTGTATCACTGACTTCCTAAGCAAAGACATTTATTAGCTTAGCAAAGGGTTTATTTGACACCCATTGGTGCTCTCTCCTTTCTTGCCTGGGACGTTTTGGGACGTCTCAGGCTTACATTTCTCAGATTCCATATCCACCCGTTCAGGGATGGAATCCGAGGACGTTTTGGGTTTAGGAGGGGTAGTTTTCACATTCCCTCCTTTGTTAGCATTTTTCTTAATGCCCGGTAATGACGGTGGCGATGTGGTCTGTCGTAACACTGGTCTACGTGGTTTGGATTTTTCCGTCTTCTGCACAGAAGGTTTATTACCCGTTGATAATATCTTCTGCACAGAAACACAAGGCTCGCTTAGTGATTTATTTCGTGTTCCAATCCCCCCAGTGGAAGGGACAGGTACACGAGGTAAAACATTATCCGTTGCTGCAGGTTGTACCAAATTCAAGGACGGACCATTCGTGACTATGGACAAAAGGCGAGAAACTTGTTCAGTTAGAACTTCAATTTTTTTCGACAGCTCGGCACAGTTGTTACAGGACGATTTGGAAGCGGTCAGAGTAGCGGCATAAGTCTTACTGTCTGCCTTCGGCTGAGTAGATCTATAGAGTTTTTTGGCCTCTGGAAACGACAGCTTGTCTTTCGCCATGATGCCTAGGATAGCTTTCTCTTCCTTAAAAGTAGGGCAGTTGTAGGATCGCGCTGGGTGGTCACCACCACAGTTGGCGCATTTCGGAGAATTGACACATTCCTTATCATCATGGCCTTCAACGCTACATATACCGCATACGTTCTGCTTCGAACAGGTAGAGCTGATATGCCCAAATCGCTGGCACTTGAAGCAGCGCCTAGGGTTAGCCACGTATGGTCTCACTGAGAGCCTTTGGTAACCTGCATGTAAGTATTCGGGTATTTCCGGCTTTCCAAAAGTGACGATAAAAGAAGCTGTTGCTACTTTTTCTCCTTTGTCCATTTTCATTATATTGACAACGTCCGTAACTGACTGAGACGAGAGTTCGGATTTAATTTCATCAACCGGAAGGTACATTAAATCCCTACATGTGATAACCCCCTTTGAATAATTCAAGGATCTGTGGGGAACCACAGATACCTTGACCTGATCAAAGAAAGAGGTCATTTTAGATAGAGCACATGTTTGTCTCTCGGTGGAAGTCGCAACTAACAGTGTTCCGTTTCTGAGTTTCTTAATAGAGGCTACTGGGCCTCCAGCACAAGCAGTAATAGCCTTGTTAATAAGGAAGGGAGAAACTTTGGAAAGATCTTTCCCTTCTTCGGCACTAGAAACAACTAAATACTTTGCTGATGGCAATGTCTGCGACGTTGCCACCATCAACTTTTTACTCAAATCCTTTTGTATATGATCGTCAGGAGAATCCTGGCGTGTCCTCTTCAGACTAGTCATATTTGACGTGGTTTTGGAATCCATAAATATTTTTTGCCAGCCATCGTGTCAAGCGTTACGGGCGAGACTATAGGAACGGGTACACCCTTGGATCACATTAAGATCATTTCCAATCCTCAGAACTCTGAGGCCTATAGCTTTTCTCCTTAGCTCGACTGGATGGGCATCAGTCGAGGACTCGTAATACTGTGCACAGGCTCCGACACCCATGCACCGCGGACACTCCCTGACCAAGGACCGAAGCGGCTGGTAGACCAGAAACCGCGCTTACGTCTTCGGCAGAGCAAGCTCACATCAGCGTCCCAGACCAGAGTTTGTCACGCTCTGGACTTTTCAGCACTCCCAACGCGCAACGGTTCTGACCAGTCAAAATTCCCTAAGCGAAGATGTAAGTGTTGAAAGGTGTATAGATTGTGTTGGTGTGTGTATGTGTGTGTGTATGTTTTTGTGAGTGGTGTAGTGTTAGGCTAGGGTACCGCGAGGGACGCCAAATCCCTCGTAGGTGCGGCTAGTCCGCACCCCCCTGCGGGAGATTCTTCTTTGAATACATTATAGTGAAACTGATAAGTGAATACAAGAAAACAGTGTTGCAAAGTTATAAAAAAAATTGTTTTATACATATAGTGGTGTATTGCCAGAGCTCTCCAACAACTTTAATAACTCCTAGTTACCGGTGTTACTCTTGTTAGTTTTAAGATAAAACTATAAATATAAAATACTTAAGTAGCTAACAATCTATAAAATTAAAATAATTTAGTTAAAAAATTAAACTTACAATCTATAAAATGAAAATAATTTAGTTAAAAAATTAAACTTACACTTGATTTTTCCCTGAAGTCATTACTACTGCCTTCTCCACCTACAAACATTTTCATATATATGACTTACATTTTATACAAAATAAGACATTTAAAATTATATAATAATCCTAAACAAATTTTGTTTAGTTAAATTATTATATAGTTTTATAACATGATTAAAATATTTATTATTATTATTAAAGCATAAGCCTCAATGTTTATTTGCAGGAAATAAACTTCCTTAATTTTATATGAACATCATTTAATAGTAAACTAGCATGCCTAAAGCTTTTATAATCACAATGTACAGTATTTTACATACAAATGTTCAGTACACAAACACTTATCTAGTACCTGCACAATAAATTCTTACTTAATCCTAACACATGTTTCCATGCTTTGATAATTTGTCTCCTATTCCTCAGATTGGCTGATTCCATTAATTTCCGGTTATCACTCTCTTTTCCAAAGTACAAACATTAAATACATAAATTAAAACACCTAAATCAACACTTTACAAAAGAATATTTAGCAAGCTGACACAGACCTAGTCATATTACCTCTTATCAGAACTCTGTCATGTCTTAAATCTGCAACCTCAAATGACATCATTAGATAAAAGCGTAGTTTTTAAAAACATTAAGATAAATTACTTTTAAGATAACATGATATTGTGGCCTATGTAAACAATATGAAATACATAAATAAAGTAATTATTCCCAGACATCAAACTAATTTAGTTACCACTTTCTTCTAATCACATAGGCTCTAACCAATTTTGACAAATATTTAGAAGTTCTATATAGAGAAAATAATTTCATATACACTTTCTGTTATGACTATATTGATAAATGTTTGATTATAATTTGTATTTATTTATTATTCTATTTTATTTGCATTCAAATATGAAAAAATTATTCAAACTCTGATGTGTTACAAACTTTAAAATAATTTTCAAAAAATAAACTAAATTAAAAATTATAAGATGTTGAACCTAGTTACTGACTACAGGTTTCTACAAAATCAATAAACACAAACATAAGCCTTTAGATTACACCTGATAAAATTATCACTAATTTCTTGGAATTACTGTGATTTATTAATAATAAATAATGCACAAAAAATATTTGTGTTTAGAGGGTTTTTTGTGTACTATTTAATAGGAATAAAAAGAGTTAAACTGGGTTATTATTTAAAAGGAGTAAAACTGAATGAACAGAATTCTCTAATTAGATAATGCTAAATTTCATACATTCAGCTTTAATAAAGAAAACAAACAAGAGCCGTCTATTCTTTAAATGAATTTATCAACATCACATTATTTTAGCTTTGAAGATATTTTTACTTAGGTAATCAATAGAGGACTACAATCTTTACATTCATAACACCTAGTCATATATGGGATACGTTTTGCATTCTAAATTTATCTGGTCAATATGAGTAAAATGAATCTAAACTAGGGGTGCTGTAAACGTTTTTACCGCCAGTATTTCCCCCAATCCTTTATATGGACATTTCAAATTTCCCGGAAAATTATGGAACATATAGATAGAGGCTTACCATCTTAAGTAAATTCTATACTATTACTCATGTAGTGATAATTTTGTAATATTCTCCTATATACAATATAAATTTGAAAGTAGAGTATACAGTATTTTTAAAAATCAATAGATATTCATATAGCATATCTAGATATGTTTTAAGGAAAATAAGCTGATGAATCATGTCAACCTAATCTTAATTTCATATATCAAAATAACTAAATCAGTTTATAGAAACGAAGAAATAAGCAAATACAGTGTGTTCTATTACCTTATTTCACAAATTATAGTAGTTATTAAAAATCTTCTATCAGTAATCAGCCATTGTACTTGTGAATTGAATATTCGCCATAACCTCTTATGTTTTGTATCACTGTGAGTCATTTTAATCTTAGTACAAATATAAAGAAACATAATTTTACAATACTTAACTAAGTGAATACGTAATTGCTTACTTGCTGACGCGTTTCAAAACGATCGTTCCTTTTACGAAGGAAACCCCATTTACTACGAGTAGAGGGTTAGCTTCGTAAAAGGAATGATCGTTTTGAAACGCATCAGCAAGTAAGCAATTACGTATTCACTTAGTTAAGTAGTGTAAAATTAGTTTAATCAGTGAATTCAAGATGATTACATCAAGAAACTTCATAAACAAACAGTCGAATACAAAGTGTGTTTTTTACCTTATTCTCACAAATGATTAGTTATTCAGAAACTTTAATCTGCCATAGTCTTGTTGAATAGTGCCAATGACATTTTGATGTTTTGTACACCTTGAGTCTGCTTTTAGAAAAACATCACTCCTCCTGCCAGCTTGCTTGTTTATCCCCTAGCAACACATGTGCATAGCCTGCTTGATTTCGGCAGTGACAAGCCCGTTAGTTTTTACCGCGTCCAGTGTAATCATGCATTTGTGTAGAGCAAAGCATGGTTGCAAGAAAATAATAACAGACAACTAGATACAAATTCTAACCTATCGGTCCATATGTTAAATGAATTTTGGTACCTTTTGAATTTTCTTTTATCCAATACTCATCTTATTTATGAATTTTGGGAAAGCAATGCTACCTTGATAATACTTGATTATTATAATAAATTTTAGCTTATTATGAAAGGTGACAGATCCTTGTAGTATCTTTAGTTTCAAAAATAAATAACGGACAACATATTCTCAAAAACCATAGTAACAAAAAAAATAAATAAACAGCGTTCATTGGAATGGCAAATTTTGTACAATCAGTTCTGGCAATCAGTTGTACAGATTGTATACAAATTTTGTAAACATATTAGTATTCATAATCTTCCCAGTGCATCAAATAAATGAATTATGATTTGGACAAAAATTAAAGGTAATGGCCTATGAGTACTTTAATATATTATCTCTTTAAGGAGTACTGTACGATATGTTGTCTTCACTAAACTTAACTAGAATAATATATCAAGACTCTTTGGTTTTGTTACTTTAAAACATTTTGAGTTTAGTCAATAAATTTTACTGTCAAATAAACACTTTTTAAATTTATCTGAACTTTTTTTTGTTTAATTTCACATTTGCCTGGCGATATTTTTCAATTTCTATTATTAGTTTACACTTTCTAAGTGAAGTCCCAATAGTCCAAAATGAACGGGGACAGGCCAATTTCGGGTTAACCAATATTTCGGATTAAGTGAAATCATTACAAAAAATATATAATTATTAAATATAACCTACAAAACAGTATTAAAAAGCTACCGTGCATCCTAGAATGCTAAAAATATGGTACAGTGCAGTATAACTACAATAATTAACACTATGAGCACAATCGTACTCAAATTCATACTTATTGTTGGTGGTGGTCTTAGTAATACAACTCAGTGCTAGCTAGAATGATTTCCCTGCTCAACTGCTCATATGTTTGGAAACCCCAATTAGTTGGAGGAGGAATTACAGGATTGACAACTCTTTTTTGCTAGTGTGCTACTTTTTGCATTAACGTCTATAATTTGTGTTGTTTATTATACTGTTGTTTACGTGAACTTATTTATATGGCTTCAAAACGAAAACGTACTTCGGTTACACTACAAGAAACTTGAAATGTTAAAATGCTTAGAAAATGATGACAGCGTGTCAAAATTGGTCGTCGAGTTTGATTGGGGAATTCTACTATCACCGAGTGGAAGGTAAACAGGTAAAAAATTTAACAGTTTTGTATTTCTTCAACAAGTAAAAAATTATTTTGAAAGAAAAGAACCGGACAACATCTCAGACGAGAGTTAAGGTGAAGAAGACGACGAAAGCGAGCAGAGGGTATCCCACTCGGACGCTGCGACTGCCTTTGATGTAGCGCTACATACGTAGAACAACAATCCGCCTCGACTGTTAGCGTTAGCGTAATTTCGCTTTAAAAGAGATGTCTCCTCTTCAACAACAAAAAAAAGTAAACGGCTTTTTTAAACCTATTTAGTTTAGGACTACATAATAATATTGTTCTGTTTTGTTTGATACACTGTCTATCTTTGAAAGGTACTGTAATTTTAAGTACATAATACATTCACTGTTCTTTCTGTTTTTTTTATTCTTAAAAATATCTTAATTTTGGTTTCGGATTAAGCGGACTTTCGGATTACCGAAGTTCGGATTAACCACTGTATATACATTTATTTATATATCTTGTTCAAATTTTCAATTGTTGATAAAATAATTTTTATTCATACATTCAAGTTCAAATACATTTTTTAAACTTGAAGTGGATAACATTTGTTGTTAATACAGTTTTTTCAAATATGAATTCATTAATTAAATTTAAATAATTAATTTTAATAATTAATTTCACTTTCTATTTTGCCACTTAATATTGGGATTCTAGCATATGTATACACAATATTTATATTAATTGTAATTATTTTTAAAAAATAACTAAAAGAAAATTTGCCTCTGTTGACCTAAATAGGAAATGACTTTTAAAAAACTTTTTTTACATTACTTGTTTTACTGCAAAACATTAATACATTATATTTTCACCTGAAATAAAATATATTTCTATTAGTAATAAACATTTTATGTATAATTTATTTATATCATATCTGCTGCTACAATGTTTTTACATTTTGTGTTGTTTAAATTTTTAGTAATATTAATAATAATTATTAGGGGTTAGAATCCAGTCTCCTTTTCAGGTGATTATGCTACAGAATGCCTTTTTACTGGGTATACAACTGCAAGCTACACAAGGAAAGCAGAGTTAGTCCAAAATAGAAAAGAATAAGCAGTTTCTGTGGTTTCCCAAAATCCAAGAGGAATCCCACAATCTGACCACCATAGTTATATTGACCTTATTTCGTAACTTGGGGAAAATTTTCAAACTTCCCTCAAGTTAACAAGTGGTGATTGGAAACTTCAAGTTTTATCCTTGAATATCATTTACACCAATGATATAGATTCTTTAAACTATGTGGACTAGCTTGAAGCAACCCTGGGAGTGGCTAGGGCCGGAGGAAGGGGGCCCAGTAAAAAAAAAACAGCACCCGGATGTCTCAGAGACAGATAGCCAGTTAGTTAGGTGTTTGTCAGTTAGTTACATCAGACAATCACTAGTTAGATGATGAGTCAGTATTTAGTAGTAGTCAGATAGTAATGCGTTACACTGGATATCAATACTTGTAAGTTTAATAATAATAATAATACTTGTGAACTCTAATCAAACTGTGTATAGATTAATTAGCACCTGTCTCTTCTCTGGCTAATGAGTCAAGATAGTTGAAGCTATGGCAGCTTAGGTTGGTCATTACACAACAAAGAAATTCTTCATTATCTAACTCCATAAACTAGATACCTTTCTGCTTTTTATAAATCTAAGAAATAGGTAAAAATTTTGTTCCTACTACTCTTGCATTTTGTAAGCCTAAAAATATTCTCCTATTCTGAATTTAATTATAATTTTCACTATTATTATTAGTACTACTAATATTAGTAGTAGTATTACTATTATTATTATTATTATTGTTGTTGTTTTGTTGTTATTATAACTATTGTAGTTGGTTTTTCTTTTATTTATCATTACCATTTTTGACATCATAATAATTTTATTATTATTTCAGTAGAATTCAATGTTACATATAATCTGAGATCTCTATATATATACAAATTGCATATATAATATTAAAATAATTACAGGTGTATCTAAAATTAAAAATAATTATTTAAAAACTCTATAATTAAAAAAGGATTTGTACACAATTTTTTATGCAGAATATTATTTGAATTTATTGAAGGATGAAATAAAATTAAGAAAAGAAAAGCATAGGGTTTAAAGAACCATTTAATCCTGCTCAATTCTCTCCCTTCATTCAATTTCAATTAGGTGGCAGATAATTGAAAGTGACCTTGTGCATGCATAGGCAACAGTTCTTGACACATTAAATATTTATTGGACATTTACGGTCATCTCATCAACTGCTGTAACCATGTTTGTTTATTAATTAAATTTGTGTTGTCAGTGTTCAGTATTGAAATTTTTTTAATTTTTCTGAAAGTGGTATTACTTAATGTGATATCACAGGTGAAGGAAGATGTTTGTTTCCATCAAAAATAATTTTAAAAACATTAAAATGTTAGTTAACAATCAGGCAAAAAACTTGTATTTAATATGGTGCTAGTAAAATTACAATAGGTTATTTGTGTCAAAATAGATCAAACATTTTTTAACAAGCAGAGTTTGAGTGAAGAACTCAAATTAAATTAAACAACAAATTTAAAAATCTTCCAAAATTCAAATTGAGACAATGATGGCAAAAATCCTGCTTTTAAAGCAGAAGGTTGGTTAAAGCACAATTAAAATACATCTACAGATGCACATAAATAACTGGAAATATCCTATGAAAGAGCAATCAGTTGAAAGAGGAATTTAAACAAAGAGAAGAATTTAAATTTAAAAAATATTGTTTATATTATGTAAATATATTATGACATGCCATATCATTGGAACTTAATAAACCTGTAAACTTCTTTAAAGATCATACCTCTTACGAATCAACTTCAATCACAAACGCTATATATTTGTAGCTCTAGACAATTGACAAATTATAAAACTGTAAGGTTTCAACAAATATTTATAAACTTTGATTAAAGCAGCTGATACAAAAACCAGCAACCACCAATTTCTAACAACTCAAATGGAAGATCTCCATGGACAGATTTTACCCTTGATTACCATGAATTTCAAGTAATTTGAAGTGCTACAAAATTCCATTCATAGAAGGGTAAATACTTTAATTTACATAGAAAATGAAATGCTGTGATACATAATATGACTTCTTCAACTGTTTCTTTTGTGATATCAGATATTCTGCAGTATTCCAGACTTACAGAAAAATGATACACCAACACTCTCTAAGTAATGCCTAAGTACTGAACACAGATTGGCTTCAACTAAAGTGCTTCAGGAAGACATATTCTGCATACTGTGAAGAGCACTTTTTGTATCTGAACACAAGAACTAATGCACAGATGTAGCTTTTACTGCAGTTCAAGCTTTGAGGATAGCAAATAGTAGGGTTGTAAAAACACTACTCTCAAGGCAATCCATTGGTTTATACATCCTGATACATAAAACGCACATTTAATTCTATTGTCCAGTTTTATACCATCAATTAAAATTAATTCACTAAAGTAGTAGCTTCAATAAATATACAAAAACCTGTGGAAGTACGTAATATCAAAAGTATTCTGTAAATGGAGAATGAAAAATCAATCTCTGGCAAATATATAATCCATGGAGGAAGATATGAACAATTGACTCTGCAAACATTAAAGTTCGAATAGTCATAAACTATTGTTTAAGTGATTAATTGAGAGTCACCGAACGTAATGGACAACAAAATTCAAGAATTAGGAAGTTATTTAGAATATGCAATATTCTTATACCATTAAATTAACTTACAACATTTTAGTATTTTATATTAAAATTGCTTGTTGTAATCATCTTGAATTCAGGCTTTGCTTCGTAAAAAAACAATTGTTTTGAAACGAGTCAGCAAGTAAGCCATTACGTATTCACTTAGTTAAGTATCATTTAGTTATAGTTATATTGAAAATCTATATAAATTACACATAAAAAATTTACATTAAACATTTTTGTTTATATTAAGCTATCATATGTAACTTTAATTTTGTAATCGTTCTTTTGGTAAACAAACATTAAAAAATGTTGTTATTTAACCTTGCATTTTGCAGACGTTATTTTAAAACCACCTCATTAATCTACTGTGCTCTGTACATGCCAAAAACTGTCAACATAGACATGTTAGCATGCAATATTTTCTTACCGTAAATGAATTCAACATATTTTATGGTATAGCTATATTAAATCAGACACAATTAAACATATATTAGGAGGAAATTAAAAGTTTCTGACAAAATGAATTGGGCAGAAGTGGGTTAAGGAAGAGTAACATGTAGATAGATACCCAGGAAGATTTACTTCAAGTTCGAAACCCTGAATATATAATGCCATAATAGCTCCTATAACCTATACCAGGGTTGGGTTCTATCCCCCTACCTATAAATTTATTATTATTTTCTATCCTTTGTACTTTATTGATAACTGCCCTACTGGCTGATTACCTTAAAAACTGCAAATAAGTATAACACGAGAAAATGAGAAATGTAAATGATCTTTTGAAAATCAACTTCATAGAAAACAGTCAATTGAAACTTTAAACAAAAATTGAAAATTATTATAAACCCTTTGATTAGCATTCACATACCAATTTGTGAGATCGTGCTACGGACAGCGGGAGCAATCCCAAACGTTCTATCATTTCTCTCAGATTAGCATAGCTGTATATTTACGACTTTGTTTTCTGTGTATTTTGCTGCATTCTATGTCCAATATATGATAATATCTGGACAACAATTGCTATACAGAGTACATAATCACCATTCTTTTGTGTCCAAAGTCTATGGTTTGTCTCAACTGTTTACAGATCGCTGTATGATTTTGATAAAAATAAATCAAGCATTTCTAACTAATTTAATTTCCCACCAGTACCTAAAGAATTAGACTTTTTCAAAATATTTTTTTATAGAGATATGGTCAACATAAATGCTACAGAAACCAACGAATATTACGACTTTGTATGTGAAAATACTACCGTGACTGACATTTAAAACTGAAAATGTGTACTGCTATTAATGTTGACAAAATTTATAATTTCTAAAATTATAGATATTTTCTTAACAAATACCAAAAATAGTACAATAATTTAAAAAATTTAGAAAAATAAACAAATTCAAAAATTCTTTAAAAATATATTGCTCCCAGTCGATATATCGGGGCATAGACATATTGCTAATCAAAGGGTTAAAACATGTGTATTAGAAGAAACTTTTGAAATATATGAAGTTCTCTGAAAAGACATTAAAAAGATACAACAAAGGTATTTTAAACATTTATTTAGAACTGGAGGATGCAAATTTCAATGTTAACCAATAGAAATACTTTAATAAAATTGTAGTTTAATAAAATACTGTACTAAATTGCTAAATTTTACTATTTTAGTAGCAAAAATAAAAATTGAAACTGTAACACACAAATTTTAAAGTACAATTTTCAATACCAGTTCCAAAACACTTGATTTTACAACAAATTAATAATAACAATAATTTAAAAGTTTCATAAAAAAACATTTGAAGGTATAGTTTAAAAATGCCTTATATAACGGTGAAATCACTTACAATACTCTATAATGAGACGTATGGAGTCGAAGCTACAATTGGTTTACTCTAATTTCATTTCTTAATATTAACAGTTGATTTTTTTATAATCAAATATATCCTAACCAGACACTATGTAGATATATTTTAACAGAGATTTAAAATTATCACTTTAACAATAGTTTATGACTATCTGAACTTTAAATTTTGTAAATTTGTTAAAACTTACCGAGGAAGAACGTTTTTGATCACTGTGTGGCGATCTTCATCAGTGTCTTCTCAGTAACTTTTAACAAATTTACAAAATTTGAAGTTCAGATAGTCATAAACTATTATTAATGTGATTTATTAAGATTCACCGAACGTAATGGACTACAAAATTCAAGAGATTTATAGTACTGAACTATACCGCAATGAAGTAATTTTTCAACAATTAACTCGAAAAAAGTGTGTTTGTGAAGTGAAGTTATATTTATATACTGATATTTAAAGTATGTTTTAACAACTATTTAAGGTTTTGAAATTATTTTATTTCTGTTTAGAATGTATTGTTCAAAAATATATTTAAAAAGGGAAAATCTCCCTTTTTTATCACTTTTACCCTGCATGGATTTAGGCTTAACAAAGTTATTATATTTTATGGAAACCTATTCTAATGCGATACTTTGTTACTAGATTATATAAAATAAACATTCATTAAACATAGTATAAAATAGTGGTTCTAATTGAATATAGTATAAACTAAAATATAGTATGAAGAAACATTCAGTATATATATATATATATATATATATATATATATATATATATATATATATATATATATATATATATATATATATATATTTCCAACACAATTGACATGTGAGATTGATATGAATACCTAGCATTTTTTCAATAACTTAAACAAAACAGCACGCACTTTCTGATTTTACTTAACCTGGTAATATGGGTAATTGTTTACTTTAGCCACATAGCGATTTCAGCCAACAAGTTTTACAATTCGATGCAGAAACTCATAACCCATACCAACAAAAATAAAAACACTTTCGCTGACGTCCCAAATAATTATGATTTAGGGGGGAAATTATTTCACCCTTCACGGTCATCTAAAACCTTACAAAATCAATGATTTACCTTGAAACTAGCATAATGCCTCAAAAAGTATTTACATTTCTTTTATTACCACGGAAGGCTAATTTTTATTGCAATGGTAATTATTAAGATCAGCGACTAATGCACCGAATCGGCAAAATTCTTTTCCTGATCAATTTGACCTTGCTGAACACGAATATGAGTTTTTTTTTACTGCAAACACATTTTTAAAACATATATATATTAACTTGGTAAAAATATAGTCTTAATGACGTTGGTCTTTTAAATTTTTTTTTTGTTTTTTAAATTACCGAGTTTGGCTTTAACGTGTAGAACACGAATATCAACTTTTTTCCGCAGAGAATACGGAAAGTTACTTCTTTTCACATTTTAACTGTTAGGCTGAAAAGGCATGTAGGCCTATAGCTTGAACCAGGAGCGCAGTAGCTACAGCGCAACGCACTACGTCTAGATTTGGTTGCAATTTTATACAACATTACTATATACTTATATTAAAATATACCTACGAACTATCTAGTCACAATAGATTTGGTTATAATTTTATTCAATATTGCTATCTATATTAAATAAAAACAACCTATTACCACAAATTCAACAATTTTTATTTTAACCTAATGTACATTTCGATTACAAAGTAATCATCTTCAGAGGTATTTTACAAATGACTAACATACAGCTAAACCTATGAGTATTTATAGCCAACGGGAACTCCTTGGCCACGCCCCCTACACTATCCGACCTATCATGTTGCGAGTAACAATAAGGTCTGGTCCAACAGGAGAAAATACCTCTGAAGATGATTACTTTGTAATCGCAATGTACATTAGGTTGAAATAAAAATTGTTGAATTTATGGTAAGAGGTTGTTTTTATTTAATATAAACATTTACCCCACAGTTGCTTCAAGTTGTTATTACTATCTCTCTATATTAAAGTATACCTAAGAAGTATCCAGTCAGGATAGATTTAGTTGTAATTTTGGTAAATATTTAGACTTATTGCCGATGCAGAAAATTACAACCAAATCTATCTTGACTTGATACTTCATAGGTATATTTTAATGTAGGTATATAATAATGTCCTATAAAACTATAACCAAATCTATCCTGACTGAATACTTTATAGGTACATTTTAATATAGGTAGATAGTAAAGTTGAATAAAATTATAACCAAATCTATCCTGACAGGATACTTCATAGGTATATTTTAATGTAGGTATATAGTAATGATGTATAAAATTGTAACCAAAAGTTAAATATTGAGATTTTAAGTTTAGTATTAAAATAAACTGACTTTGACGTAGAGCAGTGCACTGTAGCTACTCCGCGGCCGGTTTACGCTATACATGCTATTACAGACTAACATTAAAAATGTGCAAAAAAAATTAACTTTTCGTATTTTCCTCAGAAAAAATTTAATATTTGGGTTCTAATGTTAGCAATGTCAAATCGATCAGGAAACAAAAATTCGCCAATCATAACATTAGTATACACCAAAGTCAGGTCAGGTTAGGTTAGGTTATTTTTTTTAATGTAAATATGTGTCTGCAGTAAAATAAACAACAGATTCAGCAAGGTCAAATTGATCAGAAGAAAAAAATTTCTCCGATCGGAGCGGTAGTCGCTGATTTTAATAATTATCATCACAATTAAGTAGGGGCAACGTTTATCGAATTGTACTATCTCTAGACATTAATATATCTATAAAGTATCCAGTCAGGATAGATTTGGTTGTAAATTTATACATTACTATGTACCTATAATAAATTATTCGTTATGAGTTTCTGCATCGGCCAGTAAAAGTTTTCGGGCGTTGTCATACCTTACATGTTAGATTTCTTTTGTATATTTTAATATAGGTATATAGTAATGTTGTACAATATTACTACCAAATCTATCCTGACTGGATACTTCATATGGTATGTCTAGACATAGTACAGTGCCCTGTTGCTACTGCGTGCCCAAAAACGTAGTCTTAACTAAAATATGATAATTACTTGGGACATCAGCGCAAGTGTTTTTATTTATGTTTGTATTCGTTATGAGTTTCTGCATTAGCCAGTAAAATGTTTTGGCTGATATCACTGGTGGCTAAAGTAAACAATTATTGTAATATGTAATACACTTATGACAAAAAACATCCTTTTTTAAAAAATCTAATGATAACTGTGAAATAATTTATACTTTTTACTTAAATTTATTTCTGAAGATATTTACTATTTTATCTAAAAATATACTACTTCTGTAAAATGAATTCAATCATAACATTTCAAAATTTTTCAACATTTTGTTAACTGACTTTTTTTAACACTTTATTCTTATTGTACTACATTAAACAACAGAGTATAGCACTGGCCTATCTAACAAGATTTTATTGATAATTAAATTGAAATTTAAGATTACTATATTAATATCATAATCACTGTTACTAAATATAACCATACATGACCCTCTATAGTTCATTTTATACATAACTAATAAATACAACCTTTAAATTTCCATTCTAAACAAATTATAGCCCCTTGTTTAAAAGTTTTAATGTTGTTTAAAATAAACACAGACAAGAGCTTAACTGGTACAAATAAATATTATAAACTACTTTAGTCTAACCTGCCTCCATACAGATTATACCTTATACACATTTAATTAGAGTTACACATAAGAATATCAAAGGGGAAAATAGACTAGGTAAGGTTTACAGACTGGCTGCAAATGAAATTTAGTTCCCCCAAAACCATGGTACAGCAATTTATGTCAACTATATACAAAATAGGTTTTTTAAAAAATTAGATTCCTTGACTGTATGCAACTGAACTCTAGATATTTCAATAATTATTTGCTCAGGTATAAATTATATGGTTTCAATTTGCAATTAATTATTTTGCTAAAGAGTCATGTAATCTCAAATCTAATCATAAAATCAAAGTTTAAAAATGATTTTATTGGAGCCAATTACTTAGTAAAGTTAAGATATTTAGGAATAAATATAGTTCTTTCTACATATGCTGTCCATTTATTTACCTTCTAAAGCATGTCCTCCATCCTTCGATTCTAAACTACTGTCAACTTTTATGTTATTAAATGTAGTTTCAGCTATTTCAATCTCATCAACATCTTCAGAAGCCATTTTAACGATTTGGCTCACCACTATTTATTAAAACGCGTTAATGCTGGGACATATCTTATAGGTCACATTATTCAGAATAAGAAAGAAAGAAAAAGAAACAAATTAATAAATAAATTTAAAAAAACCAAGCTAGTAGAAAAGTCATCACGTCCTAGCTGTCAAAATCTAATGATTTCCGTGCACCTAAACCTTAGATATCCATGTCTAATTTGTCCCTACTTTTAGTCAAAATCAAGAGCTACTTGATAGCGTAAATGCAAAAATAATTTGTGAACTAAATGAAAGCCATTATAATATAGATCAGTTGTTGCAGTTACTGTAAAAATTTATATAAACAGTACCAAAAATAGTTCTTTATCAAAATTTTGTCAAAATTGAATTTCTCAAATCTATTAACTGCACATAGGAGCAAGTTTCTCCTTTCAAGTTGAAGCAAACCTTATATCACATGCTCTTGATTATGTTTCATCAAATAATGCATTTATTATGAGTGACTAATTTGCAAATTTGGCGTTGTAAATTTCTAGTAGTATCACTGATGATGATAACATAAGTTATTGTAACGGGTGTGACAATAAAGTATATTGTTTTGTGGGTCCATGTACAGTTACATATTTATTTATATCTAGTGATATGAAACTCCAACATCCAAAATGTGTCAGTGAAGCCAGAGTTCATTGGTTCCTATTAGTGACGATCATGTCAAGCGTAGCATTGAGGATTTTAAGCTTCACACAAGCCGACTTCGCAGCTCCATGTTCCAAGAGTATAACTCCATTTGTTTCTTTCGGAGCTCATTTCTGATACTCCAACGACTTTACCAATTTGAAACGTTTTTTTAAAGGCAATGATATTACGTGTTCGATCCTTACGTTGCACGAAGCATTGAACAAAATTGACTTTGCTCTAGGTACAGCTTTGTACATTTCACTCGGGAGTAAATGAGATGTGGTCCCCAGCGGTGCCATCAGTTTGTCTTTATATATATATATATATATATATATATATAGTCAATAACTCGTTTATGACTCATTTTATTAGCTAAAGAAATTCACAAGTAATAGGTTGAATCTCGCGGTCCAGAAAAATTTGTTTCAAAATTTTTATAATTATTTTTGAATAGCTATCTTTTAAATCGCGAAGACTTGGAAAATGACTTGTAGTTTATATCACCTTTTTCTTTTAATTGTTGTTATATTCGAATAAGGCGTGGAAAAGAACTATGCAACACACTAGATATAATTCAGAAGCCTTCAATATATAACCTAGTGAAACTGTTACAAACTAAATACTCAAAAACCTCTAGCCACAAACATTTTATTTTAACTAAATGTACACTTCGGCTATCAAGTAACCATCCTCAGATGCATAACAACCAATATTTGTATTATTTATCACAGTTTATTCCAAACAAATAAGGAAGACGTTTATAGTTAATAAAACCACAAAATTAGACATTAGTGGAACAAATTATGTACTATAGAAATATTTGTTTTCATTTTTAAAATGATAATGCAACATTTACAACTTAAGTTTACATTTATCACGTAAAAGTACTAATTATTCGGAATATGAATGTGCATCCGAGATTTCATGAACTAGAGAGTTAATGTTCTATATCACATCTTTCGTACGTGCTAAAAAATTGTTAATCGTAATAAGGATAAAAATATATTTGTATATTTTCTTTATTTAAAGGTGAAACGTAATGTAAATTCAATGCAGATTTGAATTTTTAAGTTGTGTATTTGAATTAAATTGTTTCTATCTGTAACAGATGAACCACTTATAACTATTCTTATAGATATACCACCTCTAAAAACTCAGAACACTTAGTTGCATCAATAAAATTAAATTTTGGGCTGTATTCCCTATTTGTCTATGTTAACGACGTTTTTAATGAAGGTTTGTTAATGACAGGTGACACTCTGTGTTTGCCTTTTTCTTTTTTTTTCAAGTATTAATTGAATATGTTAATGTTTGATGAAATATTTGGTTGAGTTTTAATTTTATCATCAATTCAAGTGTTTCAATTTGTTTTTTACAACCATCGTTTTTAATTGGAGAATTATGCTACCTACAACCATTGTTCTCAGCTTAGGTTAGCGAGTAAAAATTAAATTGACAATTTATATTACATATTGAAAGCAGTATATATGTAGACATTTTATCTCTTAGTTCGTATAATTTAAGAAATTGCTCTTTGTAATTATGTCGTATAACTTTTTTAAATCAATTTCATTTTACACGTCTAGTTAAAATAGGCTATCCTAAGTGAACCTATTTGACAAAAAAATAAATTTCATTTGATATAGATTTATATAAGTGTTGAGTATGTACCGTCTTAATAGTGTTATCTTAATATTTAGGTAGTGCAGTTTTATACACTAATTTTGAGTATGTATCTATTTATTACTTTCTATACTTGAAGTACTATTGAGAGGACCAATTAACATAAAATATTTTTTTGTGACAGGCTAACTTCTCGTTTGATTAAACTTTTCTTTTTCATGTTTTAAAAATAATAATAAGATACATTTAAATGTAATCATATTTTGTTTTGAAATTTTTTATACAAATCTAATAAAAATCCTTGAACTCTTGCAATGAAAAAAATTATTATCATTTGAGCCTAGAACTAATGACCAAAGTTGAAATTCATATTTTAAATTAACTGTGCAACATTTATATAAATTAAATTGTTTAGCCTCAGATTGAGATGTTGGTTTTTATGCATGGTTTGCAATGAAATATTTTTATTTTATTTTATTACCATATATATCAAAATTAGGGATCACCATTAAAAAGTGATGTAAAATAAAATGACAAATTAATAAGTTAACTATATTGCTAAGAATTTTAGCCCAGAATAAAAATACTGGTAATTATCAGTTGTCCAGTTGTCGTTGATATTGCAAAAATATCTCTCATGGTGGTGCAGTAAGCCCTTAAGATACACAAATATCTTCTGGTGATGTAGTAAGACCTTAAGAACATAGACAAACAATAAAACCAAGTGCTGTTGTCCCAATAATTAAAAATTTGGGGAAAATGTGCACTTAACCTCACTTTACAACATATACGAAACGTTATAAAATCAGGCGTAAAAGTTAACTATTTTTCCACTACTTCGATTTGGTAATTGTTTAGTTTGATAAACCGGGCCTATATTTTCATGAAACATTCAGAAACATGTAAAAAGGCTATTTTCATTAAAATTATTTTTTTCTGTGCCTAGAAACATTATTTTTTCGTAGATTAAAGTTGGGTAAAATTTTCAACGCGGATATAGCAGTTGTGAATAGGTTGCCTGCCTCACGGAGGGATACACGACATCACAAATGTACTAACTGTTACACTTGAATAATGTATAGCATTACGTTTTGGCATAATTTTAATGAATTTAACAAAATAAAAGTATAAAATATGAAGTATCCAGTCAGGATAGATTTGGTTCTAATTGTATAAATGTAACCATTTAGATAATGTATAAAATTAAAACCAAATCTAACCTGACTGGACACTTTTTAGGTATATTTTAATATAGGTATACAGTAATGTATAAATTTAAAACCAAATCTATCCTAACTGGAGATTTTAAAAGTATATTTGAATATATGTATAAAAATTAAGCCAAAACGTTGTTTCTCAAATATCTACACACGTAAGGTTGCGTGACGTACCGGGGCCGATGCGTACAACCTTATGTGCAGCACTATTACGTACATTTCTATCACTCCGCGCCCATTCACAACTTCTACATCCACGCTGAAGATTTTATCCAACTTTAATTTAAGAAAAAATAATGTTTCTAGGCACAGAAAAAAATAATTTCAATGAAAATAGCCTTTTTACATGTTTCTGAATGTTTCATGAAAATATAGACCCGGTTTAGGAAACTAAACTATTACCTTCGATTTATTTCATTTACATATATTTTACTGAAAAATATATTTTAAAAAAATGTAATCTTTTAAATGTCAATAACACATAAAATGATATATATGGCATATAAACTTCACTTTACAAATCCATTCCTTATTAATTAATTATTGAGTCATCGTTGCACTATGTTATACCATATTGCTATCAAATTGTATTAAAATATAGCTACAAAGTACTTGATTTGAAAATAAAAATAATTAACGGTTTTAACATTAAAAAAAAAAACAAGTAAATAAGTTAGCTTCTACTCCTTAACAAAGATTTAGGGTGATTATATTACTATAAAAAAGGTGCTGAGTAAAGGGAAATTACTTTTTTCACTTTTTTCATATCTTTTCTTATGAAGTATTAAAATTAATGATATTACTGTTTTATTTTAGCTATGTATATACATATTGAAAATGACAATATATATAATAGTTGAGTGTATGAAAACATAATACATTTATAATTATCATACATGTTTACATACTCTAGAATCATATGACATTAATTGAATGTAGTTGTATAAAATCAGGTGATAGCTGGTGTTAAATCTTGACAAGTTTCTTGAATCTTTGAATTTTTTCCTAATATATTAAAACTTGTAAAGGTAAAACATTGTATGGAAATATTTCTTTCAGTATTTATTTTTTGTTTTGTTTAAATATTAATATTAAATATAGCAATAATGTTAGGATAGGCTTGGTTAAACAAAAAATAATTAAATTGTAACGCTAAAGTAATTGGCAACAACATTTTTATTTTTGTAAAAACTAAACCCATCTTATTTAGATACTTTTTTGATACATTGCGAGTAAAATTTAAAGCCAATTAATGTTTTATAAAATAGTGTTAGTTTTATCAGGAAACTTGCAGTTCGTACAGTGCATGTTAATAATTTTAGATTAGATTCGGATTTAAAAAAAAATTGAAACCCTATTTATAGTTAATGGCTTTATGGTAATACTTGGGAAAATAGAATTTAACTTTCATTTTTTCTATTTTCAAAAATGGTATTTAATATGTTATAAACTTATTACACTTTTGCTATTACTTGTGACCAAACTTAAAAAAAAAACTTTTGCAAGTAATAGCAAAAGTGTAATAAGTAATTAACAACCAGCTCGTCATGAACAGCAACAAGATTTCGATATGTTATAAACAATATACAGTTAATTTTGGTTTTTGCGAAATATAAATTAAAAATGAAAAAGCAAAAAGGATAACACAGAAATCGGGAAATGGTTAACAGCACATTAAACGGTAAGATGTTTATGTTCAATAATATTTGGAACACTGTTATCTTAACAATATTACATTCCATAGACTGGCTGTTTATTCAGCCTAAGGTATTCTTATACTAAGTAATAAAAATGCTACATTAACTGTCAATTAAAGAAATGTGTCTAGGAACCGTGTATTGGATAGTGTGATGTTCTATTTACAAATGCTGTAGATCACGTGCAGCAAGTTTACACTTAACTTTTTTTATAACCAAATCTAACCTAACTATATTCTTCGTTTGTATTTTTTATTGTAGGTATATGTACTGCTTTGTAACAGAGTTAGGTAATACATACAGAATTATTTGTTTTATCATATTTGTAAAGTCAGGTTATGTTTACTACACCATATTTCAAGTCAGTTTTTATGAAATATTTGTTTTACGACAGTAATCAACTGTTTCATAAGGTAATCTTGATTAACTTTTGTGAAAAGTAAAAAAACTCAAACTCGGTGTTTGTTTTATCAAGTATTACTGACTTTTTAAATAATTATTTTGTTCTTTATAAGATATTATTCAATAAATACATATGTAAAAATGGACATATAATATTTTTTATTGTAGGTATATGTACTGCTTTGTAACAGAGTTAGGTAATACATACAGAATTATTTGTTTTATCATATTTGTAAAGTCAGGTTATGTTTACTACACCATATTTCAAGTCGGTTTTTATGAAATATTTGTTTTACGACAGTAATCAACTGTTTCATAAGGTAATCTTGATTAACTTTTGTGAAAAGTAAAAAAACTCAAACTCGGTGTTTGTTTTATCAAGTATTACTGACTTTTTAAATAATTATTTTGTTCTTTATAAGATATTATTCAATAAATACATATGTAAAAATGGACAAAATAAAAAGTATTAGGAAAATAGCCAATTTTACCCATAAAGGTTTTTCAATTAATCCTAGAATGGTCGGGTGAAAAATCTGACATGAACGGTTGGGCTAGGTCTATAGGACTCAAAAAATAAAAAAAAAATACTAAATTATTTTAAATTAAGTTACTTTAAAAACAGATAATTTATACATGTTTTTTCAAGTATTGTTTATCGAAAAATAATATAAACATTATCAGTAACTTAATAACTACTGTGATTAATTTTTTTAAAAAACTTTACATTTTTCATTAGTCAATTGTTATCATTTTCAAAAAGTGCCAATAAACAAACAATATACTGAATTAAACTGTTTTTGGTAAAACGAATGGCTGTCAAGCCTATTCATCCGCACGACTTACAGCTCTGAAAACTCTCGATGCTGTCCACTACTCTGGACTTAGACTTGCTACTGGTGCGTTTAGAACCAGCCCACTCCCTAGTATTCTTGTCGAGGCTGGGGAACCTGCCCTTTCGAGACGTCAGATGCTACAAATATCTTACATTTCTGGTCTTCGTAGCAAACCAAATCACCCGGCATTCAAAATTATCTTTAAAAATATCCATAATGAAGATTACAATGCATGTCAACGTTCGACCGCTCCACTCGGCATTGTTGGAGCGACCTACAGTGTTTGAACAATCAATGTGCTATATACCTCCATGGATAATAACACTTCGATTTCTCATTGTCCAGTTATATAAAACATAATACTCCTGATGTGGTCTACCACCAGGAATTTTTATTTATTTATAAATCTCATCAACATTGTGAAATTATTTTCACCGATGGATCTAAACTGGACAATGGAGTTGGATGTGCGTTTCATGCTTCGGGACACGTACGGGTTGCCCTCGGCTTGCAGTGTTTTCACGGCAGAACTATTTGCCATTTTCAAAGCGCTAACCGTCATTCAATCTCGATCTTCCCATTATCTTTTGTGTTCGGATTCTAAAAGTGCTCTTCAGGCTCTTCAGGATGTTTTCTCTGTCAACCTTTGAGTTGGGGACATTTCGTGTGATGTACACAGGCTTCAATTGAGGGGTCTGGGGGTAACGTTCTGTTGGGTTCCTGGACACTGCGGAATACTCGGAAACACAAAAGCGGATGAAGCGGCGAAGAATGCTACAAGTTTGGTGCCCATTACTCAACGAATTATGGCATCTGATTATGTGTGTTTTGCAAAACATTTATTGCTCGCTGCTTGGAATGACGAATGACATACCGTGATTCAGAATAAGCTGAGAGAAATTAAAGATACCGTCCGTCCATGGAGGTCTTCAATCCATTGAAAACGTAGGGAGGAAGTGGTGGCTAAACGCCTTGGCGTTGGCCACTCTTTTGCAACTCGTGAATATTTGATGCGTCGTGAAGATCCACCAATATGTCAGTACTGTGGTGATGTCTTCACTATCAAACATATTTTGGTGGATTGCGTTCGTGTAACTAATATTTGTGCCCTTTTTAATTTAAAAGGGAGTTTGAAGCTGGTGTTAAGGGACGATGCCTCGACCATTGACCGAGTCATCGCTTTCTCACACCACTTGAATATATATTTTAAAATTTAATATTTAAAATACATGCTTTTATAGTTATACTTACATTTCTTTTAATTATCATCTACGTATATTTTGTATTTATTTATATTTAGTATATTTTATGTTCTTGTTATTGTACTATTGAGGTTTATTTATTGTTAAATTGTTGTATATTGTTGTTTTAAATATCGTTATTATTTATTCACTGTTATATTGTTCGTTGTTGTTATTTTGTTATTTATAGTTTTATATTTTTTATTGTTATAGATTTATTGTTGTTTTTTTGTTATTTATTGATGTATATTTATGGTTATATAATTGTTTTATGTATTGCTACTTTGTTTTGAACTTTCCGTTGTGAACGAAATTGTTTTTGTTATTCTGTCTTATTTAAATTATTGCGTTTTGTTTCAATTTTTGATTGGCGATGATAACCACATTTGGTTTTTCGCCAGGGGAAAAAAATTCCCAATATTCTACAATATGTTACTTTACAAAATAAAGAAATACTAATATAAATACGAGACGTAGGAAATTACAGACTAAAGCAGCACAAAATGAATCATTAAATACAATTAGAACTAATTTGACACTGAGAAACAAAAGTAACGAGAATGGTTGGGCTGGGTCTGACAGACCTGCGTCCAGATAACAGCTAAACAAAAATCAGAGTAGCCATGAAATGACCTTGTTATAACAGGCAGTTTTCTGTTATTTTAGGAAGGTACATGACCACCTAAGTCTAAACAACAAGACCATCTTCACATTTATACAAATATATTAACTGGTGGGT